>WBMY01018012.1:28259-39506 GCA_013397315.1 Donacobius atricapilla | reverse complement strand
GTGTCTCCGCAGGGGTGAGGCTGTGCTGGGTAATTAACACAGCAGTGACTCCTCAGGGCTGAGGTCACCTGTATTCCCTTCTCCTGGCGTGGTGTCCTGCCTTCCCTGAGCCCCCCTGGGACATCCCTAGGGAGAGGGGCACGGGTGGCAGGGCAGGGCTGGGTTCATGGCTGACCTCCAGGATCTCAGAGGGTTTTCCCAACCTAAAGCATTCCCAGATTCTCTGATCCTCTTCCCCCTGAGCACCCCCTTGTTCCCAGCCCACGGATCCTGCTGTGCTTGGATAACCTCTGTGGGAATCCCCAGGGAATGTCACATTGATTTCCACTGGAAGCAGGGAAATAACATTTCCCTCCCCTTCACAGACAGCTGTCTCCATCCTGAAATCCTAAACCCTGAAACGTCTGCTGACTACAAAAACAAGTGTCGATGGCAGAGAGGCCTCAAGGGACAGCAGGGAAGGAAAGGAGCAGGACTGAGACAGGGACCCAACCACCCCAACAGAGGAGTGTGCACAGGAAGATGTTAAGAAATACGAGATTGTCTTAATTTGGGGGGGTTTTGTCTGCTTGTCCTCTTCAAAGACATATTTGGGGTCGGTGCCACCCCTCGTGCAGCAGGGAGGACAAGGTGTGAGTGACTCCTCTGTACAATCCCCGGCCCTGGGGGCATCCCCAGCCCCCTCCCACGTGTCCCTGGCTGCCCCTGGATCCCTGGCAGCGCCCCAGGCCAGGCTGGACAGGGCTTGGAGCAGCCTGGGACAGTGGAAGGTGTCCCTGCCATGGCAGGGGGGAATGGGATGAGCTTCCAGCCCAAACCAGTCTGGATTCTGTGGTTCTGTGTGGAAGATCCACCTCTAAATTCTACTCCAATTATTTAAAAATTACTCCGGGTACAGAGCAGTCCCCCATTTGACTCTGCTTCCCTCAGAATATTCTCAGAATAATAAAGCATTCAATCCATGGCATTTTGCTCAGAAAATGGCTTTATGGGGAGAAAAAAAAAGATGATTTACAAACCAGAGCCATTAATTTCCACATTAAAGGAGCCAGGAGCAGGCAGCTGCTGATACACATCAAAAGGGGCTCTAAATTCATCTTCCTTCCCTGGATATCTGGTAATTTGGGAATCAAAGCTTTCCCAGGCACTTTGGTCCTCTGGGCACAGGGAGGTCACAGTGGGCAGTGCCCACCTCAGCCTCCTCCTGCCTGGCTGCTGGGAGGGGAAGGACATCCCTCCCTCAGCGAGCCTGGCACAGAGGGGTGGCACAGGGCCAGCGCCAGGAGCAGCAGTGCCCCAGAGAGACCCTGAGAGGGCACAAGCAATGGCCAGAGGTGGTGTTGGTGTTTTATAGTCGCCACTGGCTGCTGATTTGAGAAGCAGCCACGTATTTCATCCATGTACGGGCACAGGCACATGGGCTTGAGAGACAGGGAAACACTCCCTGGCTTTGGAAGCCTTAATACNCCTGCCCACCCTCACAGCCAGGAAAACACAGCTGTCAACTGGCAGATGGAAACCGAAGCAGGAGCACACCCCAAACCACACTCTGGGAGCTCTGATTTGTGCAAAGGAAAGTCCAACACAGAGTAATTGCCTTAGTCATTAATTGACGAGGATGAGGCTGCGGCTCAGAGCTGGGAGGTGCTGGTGTGGGCACACAGCCACTGCTCCTGAAGCTCCCCAGCTCCTGAGGGAAACTCTGTGCTGCAACAGCCCAGGCAGGCTCTGTTTCCCTCCTGTGATATCTCCCTCTCCTTTTTCCTCCTGGGAAATATCCCTCTCACTCCAGGCACTGGGATCAGTTCTGGTCCCCACTCCAGGCACTGGGATCAGTTCTGGTCCCCACTCCAAGCACTGGGATCTGTTCTGGTCCTCACTCCAAGCACTGGGATCCCACCTTTCCCCTCAGCACTGCTCCAGGGACACAGCTCCCTCTCCAGCTCCTGCCTTCCCACCCCGGTTTCCCCTTTAACTGCTTTCTCTGCTGCTCTGAGCACTCTTGCTGTGCCCTCCAAGTGCTCCTTCCCCCTCTCAGAACAAATCTTGAGCTGAGCTTTTCTCCTTCCTGCAACCAACGCGCCCCATCCTCCCTGTTGTTCTTCAGGGGATTCGTAACGGGAACAGGAGAATAACACAGACAAATTCCCTGTTGGTGTGGACTCAAGGACAAACTCACTCCATGGCTGGATTTTCCAGGCACACAGCCAGCAATGCCCAGGAGGTGCTGTTTGCCACTGCCCTGGAAATCGTGGAATCAGAGCCTCCTTTGGCTTGGGAGAGACCTCAAAGCCCATCCAGCCCTGTGGGAAATGGATTTGTAGGGACTTCCCAAAGCCTGGCAGAAGGCTCACGGAGCCTTGTGCATCCGTGTGCAAACTCTGAGATAAAATGTGCTAACTCAGAAATGCCACGGGGTAGGACAGACACTGCTGAGAGAGAAATGGAACCAGAAACAAGTTTCAAAGGATGGCCTGGCAAACAGACCAGATACTTTTGGAGAAATAAAACTGTGAAAGGTGCATTGGAATAGCACCCATGAGGGGTAATTTTAGATGATTGGGTTTAAGGCATTAACAGCATTGTGTGGCAAAAGCAGATAGGCCAAGAATCACTTATAATGTTTTATAATTAGGAAATTGTTTGGCTTCTGATTGTGATGGGGTGAATTGTAACATCTGCATTGGCTCATCCTTCTCATGAGACTGAAAATGGAATAAAAGTCTTTAAAACACCTCTCAGGAGCCGTGTCTGGGTCAGAAAAAAGGGTTTGTCCAGTAAAGTCCCACCCTTCCACTGTCCCAGTGTCCAACCCAGCCTTGGACCCTTCCAGGGCCGGGGCAGCCACAGCTCCCCCAGGAAACAAGGAGCAACGCCTGGGGTGAAGGATCAGGTTATAGGTTATGTCTAACTGCTCCCTGGGAATGCCTGATTAACACCCTCTTTTCCCCAGAACAGCACTGGGAAGGTGCCCTGCGGTGCCTCAAAGCTGACGAGAGTGGCCCCAGGTCAGGTAAGGCAGCGCCAGTCCAAGCCCAGCACAGCAAACCCAGCAAACTTGGGATCTTCAGGTGTCACAGTAGGACAGGAAATAGATTAACTCCATGGAGCTGTCAGCAGAGAAAGAAGCTTTATTTACAATCCCAACAGTTTCTTTTAGAACACGCTGTGTAAAAAGGTCTGTTCTTGCTCCATGGCACTGACACTGCTCTCCATTGGGTCAGGAATAGGAAACAACCCCTGGGACAGTTGTTCTGGCAAAGGGAACACTGTTTGCTGAGCCTGTGCTGAGAAACGGAGAGAGATGTGTTGGAAAGAGAAACTGTTGGCAGCTTTCCCTTGGGAAAGGAGCCGGCAATGGTCAGCGAGCTGAAATTCAGGCTCAGGAATGTTGAGCCCACACTCGGGGATGCAGGACGGGGAGCAGGGCCTGCCTGCAGGGACAGCCCCCGATTCCAGCCCTGCAGTGAGCACAGACAGCACCCACCTGCTCGTGCCTGCTCCATCAGCTTGGTGGCCATGAGGGTGACGGCGGGCGCGGCCACGGCGGCGACACGGGCGACCTGTGCTGGCACCAAGGGGCCCACGGCAGGGTCCAGCCTGGAGGCAGAACCTGCGAGCAAACCACAAGGGAAGAGTGGAGTTTTTCCCTAGGAAACAAAAATTCCCTTTAAAACCCTCGGGGTTTTTTTGCCCAGCTCGTGGCCATGGTCAGTGGCCAGCACGGTGCTGCACTGGCCGCTGCACCCGGGGATCTCGGGGAGCTCCTCCAGCCTCAGTGATTCAGTGAATTCATCTGCTGAACACATCCCCTGCCTCCACTGCCGGGATAAAACAAGGTTTGTGTTCTGCTCAATTCCTGGCCGCGATGCCCAGGGATTCTCAGCCAACAAACAGCGCCAGAAATTTAAAATTAATGAAAATGTGGCCCTCAAAGTAAGAGTTTGCCAGGATAGATCAATGCCCTCCCAGCAGGTCACAGCGAGATCAGTGTTCTCATTTTAAATAACACTCCTCTGGTTTCCACTGTTACTCATCACAACTTCATGTCCCACTCTATCCACAAGAAATTATCTTGCCAATACTTCAGAAGCGCAGCTTTATCCAGGGATTCACAGCCTGCTGGGGCAAGGCCCAAACCAGAAACTCTCTGATTTGCTCCCGTGCATTATTCAGGAGCAATCAGTAGCCCATGGCTGCTGCTGGACCCAGCCCAGTCACACCAGGCTGCCCAGTGCCGCAGAACTCCCGAGGTCCAGCCTGCAGCACTCATCCCCAGTGAACTGCGCACAAGATTTTCAGGAGCTGAGGCACGCAAGGGCCAAACAACCCCATTCCTGCCGGGGTAAATCCGGCTGTCCCTGCAGCTGTCCCCATGTCCCATTCACAAGCCACCATTGCCAAACTGGACAGACACATCCCTGCTGTAGGGCGGACTGGGAATGACACAATTCCCAACATTTCCTGCCCCTTCCTTCCACCACCTACTCGTGTGCAGCAGTGTACTTGAACAGCTTAGGCCACAGCGTGCTCCAGCCAAACCATCTTCAGTCATTCTTAACAGAACCCTCTGGAATTCGTCAAGGTTACTGAGACAGAAACTGCTCTAAAGGAAGAAAGAAGAGGCTGAGAAACAGAATGCCAAGACGGCAAGAACAAGGTAAAGGAGAGCCATGAAGCACCAATCCTATTTCCTGGAAATGCTGAATGCGTGGACAAGACAGAGGCACCAATCAAGTAATGCCTGACCCTGTGAACAGTAGTTTTAGAATGTAGAAATATTTATATTTATGCATAAGTTCATACATTTATAAATATAGCTGAATGAAAACAATAAACAGCTTCTGCTTAATCGTATTGGTTGGTTGTCCAGAAGCCCTGAGCTCCTGCACTCATGGGCTACCCCAAGTGTTCCCATCCCAACTTCTCCACGTTCTGGAATAACAGGGATCACTCCCGAAGCCTTCAGGCTGTCCCACTCTGAACGCTCTCACGGGTCTGTGTCCCTACAATCTCAGGGGCCACAGCACAATATTCCAGCACAGAATTATGGAATCCCAGCCTGGCTTGGGCTGGAAGGGGCCTTAAATCCCACCCGATGCCACCCCTGCCATAGCAGGGACACCTCCCACTGCCCCAGGCTGCTCCAAGCCCTGTCCTTGGCTTCTGTGAATTCTCTGCACCCAAAACTGGAATAATTTCCATAACTTGCATAATTATCCCCTGCAATTGCAGCCAGCACCCGAGACAAGCTCTGCTCATTCCCCACCTCGGCTCCTGCCGCCTGCTCAAATGTGACTTGTCATTATATAATTTCAGCTGCTTCTTTATGTTGATTTATTATCCAACCCAGGAACAATATCAGTGCATCTTTTGATGTGATGGAAGCAATTATCCCACGGCTTCCATCCGCACCGGAGTCAAGTATATATAAATATATATTTATATACACATATATATGCATTTCATACATGCAGATGGGGTTCAACTGCTTATTTTAATTATAACTGCAGCTCACCAAATAAGCTGGAATGATTTAAGGCAATCTTAACCTTTAAGGAATAAGTATTTATGCTTTGGAGCTCTTTGTGGTTACGAAGAGCCGTCTTTGCAATGGATGGCTTCGGAATACAAATAAAGCCTGGATGGAGTTGAATGTCACGATGCAATATCAGCCTCTGGTCTGAACTGAACATAACCTGGGCTGGAATTACACCTGAATGTGAACCCACACTCCGAGGGCTCCATGACTAAATTCAGGCCAATTTTACTCCAAAACAATCCTGAGGAGGGGGAGGGAGGAGGAAGGTGTCCTTCCCTGTGAAGTTTGGGGCGATTGCAGAGCCGGGGAGGCCTGATGGTGCCTTCGGAGAACATCGACCCATTCCTGAGGCTATTTCAGCCAATTCCCAGCATTTTCCAAACACAGAGCCACCCCCACTTCCATGGAGGGCACCAGGCACAGAGGAGCCAGGGGCAGAAGGGGAAGGGCAGGAAATCTGAGGATGCTCTTGCATGATCCACTGCCCCGATCTGTGTGTCTGATGACGGACTCCAGAGGGGAGATCCGGGCTGCTGGAGGCTCCAGGGCCGGGCTGGGACCCCCAGCCCCTCTGCCCAGGGCTCTGGGGCTCCACAGCACCCCCTCCTCTGTCCCGCCGGCAGCCAAACCCTTCCCCAGGGCCGGGGGCTCAGCCTGGAGCCCCCAGGGATGCTACTGGGGTTGTGGGTGTGTCGTTTGGGTAGAACTGTGTGATATTATAGCGCGTAAAATTGAAAGATTTTTGTATATAGTAATATATAGAGAGGGTAATATAGAAGATTTGGGGTGTTGGTTAAGTTTTGGAGGGTTTTTAAATGGTTTTGGGTGGGGTTTTTTAACAGTTTTGGGTTTTTTTTAATTGGGTGTAAAGGTTTGCATTGTAGATTTTTCGGTTTTGGTTATTGGGTTAAAAGTATAAATAATATGTTATTTTGTTATTGGATAATTAGCATTTAAAAGACGTTAGAAAAGGAGTTATTTTTTACTTTGTTAGGTAAGAATTACAACTTGTGAGATTGTATTATAGATAGGAACTAATAAATATTTAAGTCTGAACACAAAAAAACCGAAAATCCTGTCAGGCACGAGCACTGGCCACAGCCACCCTGGCTGGGCTGGCAGTGGGTGCACTGGGCACACCCAGCCCCAGGGCCCGAGGGGGGATTTTTGCACTGTTGTTTCAGCACCTTGAAGAAGAAAAAGGGAAATTCCCCACCCTGTAAATGGTCCCAGCAGCAACCAGGAGCCAAGTTACATAAATTGAAGTGGATAGCAGAGATTTCCCAGGACAGAAGGCCAACATTCCCACCTTTGCTAACTGGAATGGCTGCACAAAACAGTGGGAAAACAAAACAATGGGGTGCTGGGCCTGGACTGCACCGGGAGCTCCTGCTCCTGCAGTGAAATTCCAGTTTGTGCCTTCCCAGCCAAGCCAGGGCACTTCCATCCTCCTGTGAAAGCTCAGCTCAGCAAGGGCTTAAGCCCAGCTTCTCCCACTGTGATTGAAGATGGGCTGGGCTTTGAGGTCCCTCCCAACCCAGACCACTCTGGGATTCTGTGGTTCCATTGGAGCAACAAATGACAACAACGGGATAAAGAAAGGGGGCAGGGACAGGAGAGGGTGTCAGGGACAGGGGTGAGCAGGGAATGGGAAAGGTGAAAGGGACAGGGGTGAGCAGGGATTGGAGAAGGTGAGAGGGACAGGAGAAGGTGACAGAGACTGGGAAAGGTGACAGGGACAGGGTGAGCAGAGACTGGAAAAGGTGACAGGGGTGATCAGAGACTGGGAAAGGTGACAGGGACAGGGGTGAGCAGAGACTGGAAAAGGTGACAGGGGTGATCAGAGACTGGGAAAGGTGACAGGGACAGGGTGAGCAGGGACAGGAGAAGGTGACAGGGACAGGGAGGACAAGGACAGGGAAAGGTGACAGGGACACGAGCAGGTGGGAAGGAGGGAGGTGCTCCGTGCCCAGCACAGATTTATCCCCATCACTCCGGTGTCTGCCGCTTTCCAGCCCCTCCCTGGCCATGGCTGGCACTGTTCGGGGCATGGAAATGTCTGAGGTTTTGACGCAGTCCGTCACACACACACAAACACACACTCACACTTCGATCAGAGGGCATGAACTAAAACTCTACTTTATTTAGAAGTCTGACTCCATATATAGTATATCTACAAAGGCCAGGGATTGGGGGAGAAGGTTGACACCTCTCCCCATCCCGTTGGTCAGGACAACTGTCCCTCAGCTGTCCATAGCTCTAAGAACAGGAAGGAAAACTATCGTGAAACTACAATAACATTGGCCAGTGTTTACAGACCAGAGCGTGAGAAAGAACCCAAAACATGAACCTGTGAAACAGAAGAGAAGGATGAAAAATCAGGGCAACAAGGTTTGGCCCTGGGCACTTCCCCAGCCCCTGGGACGGGAGGAATGCCTGGAACCCCCAGCTCTGTGCGGGGAGCTCCAGCAGCCAGCACCAGCGGTGTAAATCCCTGCCTGGTGCTGCAGGGAAACCACAGCTCCTGCTAGAAACCACTGCCAGCGTTTCCCACTCCGCTCACTCCTGCTAGAAACCACTGCCAGCATTTCCCACTCCGCTCACTCCTGCTAGAAACCACTGCCAGCATTTCCCACTCCGCTCACTCCTGCTAGAAACCACTGCCAGCATTTCCCACTCCGCTCACTCCTGCTAGAAACCACTGCCAGCATTTCCCACTTGGCTCGCTCCTGCTGCCTCTCACGGCTCCCAAGGGATTCGGACTTGAACTGAGGGAAAGGAGCAGGGCTGGAGTTCAGAGCTGTTGCCAGAGAAGATAATAACCTTAAGCACTGTGTGATGAGGGCGCAGGTCGGGCAGAGGCATCAGCACAAAGCTCCTGCCCCGGGTGAGCCCAGCCCAGCAGAGAAACCCAGCCCTGTGCTGCTGAGGGACGTGTCAGGCAGAGGAGACAGGCATGCAGCACGGTGTGGGGAGAACATCAGAATAAATCCACATCTCATCCGACTCTGGCACTATTGGAACGCCACTTGGGAGGAATTTGCACATTCCCAGCCCCGAGGTGGGTGACACCAGCAGCAGCTGGGGTCAGGAAATCACAGAGTCACTACAGCTGGAAAGGACCTTAAAGACCATCAAATCCACCAGCACCACCACCATGGTCACCATTACACTGATGCCTGAAGTCTGAGCTCTCCTGTATTTCAGGTTCTGCGCTGCCCAGGGTGCAGCTCTGAGCTCACACTCAGTGTCACTCAGCTCTGCACAGAGCAGGGACACAAAACAAATCCTTCTCCTGCTGCACACCGAGGACAACTGGTACAGGTTTTCAGCCCCAAAGGCACAAACAAGGCTGGGCTGGAGGGAGGAACAAGAAGGATGGGACCTCACAGCCTGGAGCTGGAACTGGACAATTAAACCCCAATGTGCAAATGGACCAAAACTTATCAAAGTGTGAGGCCTAGTGACTGTTTGTCCATTTTGTGGCCATTTTGTGGCCATTTTGTGACCATTTTCTGTCCATTTTGGGTCCATTTTGGGCCCATTTTGGGTCCATTTTGTGACCATTTTGGGTCCAACTTGGGTGTAGCCCTGGCCAGGCTCTTGTCCTGCCCCAGGTGTACCTTAAAGGCCTTTCAATAAATCCCTACTTTATTCTCCAGCTCTGCCCAGTCTCTGTTCCAGCTCAGCTCCCCAAGGCATCGAAGCCGTGTCCCCAAGTGCCACATCCCCAGGACTCTGAAATCCCCCCAGAGATGGTGGCTCCACCATTCCCTGTGGCGGTGCTTTACAACCCCTTCCATGAACGAAGCTCCCCTAACATCTGATCTGAACCTCCCCTGCTGTCCTGTCCTGCCCGCCGGGAGGAGCCCCCAGTGCTGGTGCAATCAAAGTGTCCCCAGGCACAGGGAGGAGGAGTTTGTGACGCCGCGGGACAGCGACAGGCCCTCTGATGGGGGAGAGCAGTGAAATCAGTAATTGCAGCCGCTGTGTCTAGCAGGCAGGCCCAGAAGTGCACCCAGTCATTTTTATTATTGCTGCTGCCACCTCCTGACCCAGGAAGGTTCTGGAGATCAGGGCCCAGGGACTTCCTTCATTTAGAAGCACAGTCCATCCTGATGAGATAATTTGAGGCAGTCCTGCCTATCTGCAAAGGACAGGAGAAGTGTCTTTGCTTGAAAAAAAAGCAATTAAAAAAAATCGACTTTTTCCCAAGCAGGCAGCTCCGTTCAGCCCCTCAGCTCTGCTCCCCCTTCCCCGCAAGGACACACCACGCTCCTCCTCAGGGCTGGGGAAACACCAGGCTGCCCAGGAGCCGCCTCTGAGAAATCTTCCTTCCTTCCTCTGCTCCTTTGTAAGGCCCAGACACGTTCATTACAAACATTCAGCACTTTGTGAATCCGATTATGCCCTTCCCTCTGCCTCAGACCCGGGAACGTGTGGTGCTTCCCGAGCAGCAGCTGCCCTTGGCTGCCTGAAGAGCCCAGCACAGCTGGCACAGCTGGCACGGCTGGCACAGCTGCTGCAGGGCTCAGCACAGCTGCCCTGCCCTCGCTGCCACCCCGAATCCAGCCCCAGGCCCAGCTGCAGCTCAGCTGGGAGATGGGGAGAGCCCCCGGCCCCCTGCAGGGCTTTGGGGCGCTCCCAGCCCAAACCCACCCCAAAATGGGCTGGGAGTGGCACTGCCTGAGCTGCCCTGGGGAGGCTGAGCTGGAACAGAGACTGGGCAGAGCTGGAGAATAAAGTAGGGATTTATTAAAAGGCCTTTAAGGATACACCTGGGGCAGGACAGAGCCTGGCCAGGGCTACACCCAAGTTGGACCCAAAATGGACCCAAAATGGTCACAAAATGAACACAAAATGGACAAACAGTCACGAGGTCTCACACTTTTATGAGTTTTGGTCCATTTGCACATTGGGGTTTAATTGTCCCATTCCAGCTGCAGGCTGTGAGGTCCCATCCTTCTTTCTCCTCCCTCCAGCCCAGCCTTGGTTGTGCTGTTGGGCTGAAAGTTGTCCTTGGTGTGCAGCAGGAGCAGGATTTGTTTTGTGTCCCTGCTCTGTGCAGAGCTGAGTGACACTGAGTGTGAGCTCAGAGCTGCACCCTGGGCAGCGCAGAGCCTGAAATACAGGAAAGCTCAGACTTCAGGCATCAGTTTAATGGTGAAATAATCCATTCCTGTCCCAGGCTGGCGCACAGGAGAGTGGCCAGGAGCCGGAAGGTGAGGGGTGACACCACAGGGAGGTCTGTCCCTGCAAAGGCAGAGCTCAGCAGGGGTGGCACAGCCTGGCACTGCCACAGGGGGCTCGAGGCCATCACAGGGACTGGGAGAGGCAGGAGCAGCTCCTGGATTTTGGCACAGAAATGTTTGGGGATCTTTTACTTTAAAATTGATGGTGTAGAAGTCACCCCACTGGATTCCATCAGATGAATAAATTACCCTGGAAGGAGGTCAGAAAATTAGTGAAGGGTCTTCTGTCTTTGGTGAAATGAAAAGGAACAGCATCAGGCACAGAACTACAGCTGGAGAGAGATTTATGCACCGATAAATCCGTGTACAGCAGAACAGAAATACGGAGAGACATCACCAGTGTTCCACAGGATACTTCCCGCCCTGGCAGTGTCCAAGGCCAGGCTGGGGCAGCCTGGGACCGTGGCAGTGTCCCTGCCATGGCACTGATGGGAGTCAGGGGATCCCACCACA
>WBMY01018012.1:2057-20282 GCA_013397315.1 Donacobius atricapilla | reverse complement strand
TCGTGCCATGGTGCCCTGGAATTTCTAGTCCTTCATCACCAGCTCCCAGTCAGGTGTTTCTATATTAATTTTTGTTCCCAAGCATTTTTGAATGATTCAAAGGATGTTTTGTGGCACGGGATTTGCCCAGCTCTCAATCCCCCTGGACAAAATGTCTGGAGCAAACGGAACCCTCAGCCTGCCTGGCTCCCCTTCTATTCCAGGGAATGCTGAGGTTATTCCCTTGCCTAACACCATGCTGAGAATTACACCAGGACATACAAGACCCTGAAGATGTAAATCCTAAAAGTGGAGATGAATCCACTGAGGCTGTGGAATTTCTTCCTCCATCAGGTTTAGTTTTGCACTGAATTTACCCCACACCCAGCCCTGATTCAGGCCAAACATTGGGAATATATTAATTGAAATCCACTCTGTGGCTTCATTTTACATCAAAACCAGTCCCCAAATAGCTGAAAAATAAAGTTGGCTGTATATGTAAAAAACAATTTTTAAAAAATGTTTTTTTTCCTCACCAATAAACAAGACAAAAGCAGACAAAGCAACATCACTCCCATCTTCTACAAGGGCCTCAGCAGGATTTTCCCCCTTGTTCCCCTCTCCAAGTCCCCCAGTATTCCTGCAGGAATATTCCCCCAGCAGCACACAAAACCTGGGCCTGAACATCCCCTGGGAATTATTTTGCATCCCAGCACCATTGCACTAAGCCTTGGCCACACCTGCAGAGCTCCTCATGGTTTAATTGCACAAATAAATTTAGGGACGCGGCAGCAGCAGCCACCAAAACGAGGTGTTCCCTCAGCTCTGATCTCAAACTCATGGAATTCTGACTCATTCACCTTCTCCCAGAGTGGCGAGCAAGGACTCCTCGTGGAATGATCCCACTGTCCTCCCAAGGCTTATTCCTGTCTGTCACTCCCTTTGGTTTTTCCTTCTAGGACCTCTGCTCGATTTACAAGAAATACATCCAGTTTGGCGAGGACTCTTTTAAGCAACACAAATCTCAATTAATTCGAGTCTGCAACAGAAAAAAAGAGCCAAGTGTGCCCAGAGCAGCCGGAGCTCCTCAGAGGGACACAGGGAAAATGCCAAACTCCTGTACCTGCCGTGCTAACAGCCCCAGGCTGCACACCTGGCTGGGGAAAACCCTCCTGGCAGGGGCTGGGACAGAGGAATTGCTGCTCCTGGGAGTGAAACCTGATTCAAACACTGCACAGCACTGCCCTTCCCGCAGAAAAACCCAACTCGGGGTTTAACAAGCAGTTACAGATACAGTGAATTAACTCTGACTTCCATGACATTTACCAAGAGCTGGGCACAGCTGAGAGGATTTGGGTTGTTTGTCTTTTGTAACTGCCACTGGAGTATTGATATTTTTTACTTTTGTCAATACCTTGCTATTACATCCCAGGCGCTGAGAGCCTCTTCTGGAGCACACCGTGGGAGCGGCTGCCTAACCACGAGCCTGGCCTGCACAGGACTGGGCTGTGGCCTTCTGCTGATGTCCAGCCTGACCCTCAGGTCCTGTCCCTGCTCCCCAGACACCCCAAAGCCTCGGGAATGCCCCTGTGTCCAAAGGGCACCGTGGTCCATAAATCCAGGCTGGTCCATGCAGGTATTTGCATCAATAAACTCCCCGTGACTGCCCTGGCGCTCAGCACGGAGGGTGCAAAAATGTGAAATATCTCAAAGCTGTGCCTGACCCCACCCTGCCCGTCCTCCTCCTGCTCTCTGCCTTGGGAACCCAAGAAACCTGAATTTTCGCTCTCCAAGGGCCATCATCCCATTTCTTACCGGGTCTTTACTGGGCCCTCCCAGCTTCCAGCAGGGTTCCAGCGGGGAGGAGGGAATGGGTGCCATTTCAGTGGGATCTGGGCATTATTGGAGCCCCTCTACCGGCTCACCTTCCCCTCGTGTGCCAGCACAGGCAGGGAACCAAATTGGGATTTTGTGCTGAATGTTAGCCGGGGTAGGAAGTTATCACTTTAATAACTATAAACATTAATTTACTTGCTTCGTTAGCCAGCATTAGAGCCGGGCAGATCATTTACAACGAGCTCGTTTGGAGCCACTCAGCATTCCCAGCCCGGCCTCTTCCAGGGCCAGACGTGTGGGACACCCAGCAAGGCCAAGGGGGAGCTTCCCCAGGGGAGGGACGTCACATTCCAACCTGGGACACTGCCTGTTCTCCCAAAATTGTTACAGAGGGACATCACATTCCAGCCTCGGACACTGCCTGTTCTCCCAAAATTGTGAGAGAGGGACATCACATTCCTGCTGGGGATGCTGCCTATTCTCCCAAAATTGTTACAGAGGGACATCACATTCCAGCCTGGGACACTGCCTGTTCTCCCAAAATTGTTACAGAGGGACATCACATTCCAGCCTGGGACGCTGCCTGCTCTCCCAAAATTGTTACAGAGGGACATCACATTCCTGCTGGGGATGCTGCCTATTCTCCCAAAATTGTTCAGTTTTGCTGACCCAATACTTTGGAATTCCGGTGCAGAGAAGGGCTGGACTAATCTGAAGCGAGAAGTGCACAAGGAGAATTGCCACAGAGTGGATCCCTAAGGGGTGGGAGGGAGCCCAGCAGAGAGACCCGGCCTGGCAGGAACCCCCCCAGTGCCCAGAGCTGCAGGAGCTCCCCCAGCATTCGCTCACTGGGCTGCAGCTGTTAATTAACCTCATTAAGAGAAGGAAGGAGTTTGGAGTTTGCACAGAGGTTGGACAAATGTCTCAGCCCAGCCCTGCCAGTAACAAACTGGGAGGAAATGGCCAGGAAAGATCTGGGAAATGCTGGAAGACCGAGGCCAGGCTGGGCACTGGGGCTGGAGCAGCCTGGGACAGTGGGAGGTGTCCCTGCCATGGCTGGGGTGGGACTGGGTGGGATTTGGGGTCCCTGCCCTGGCAGGGGTGGCACTGGGGGGGATTTGGGGTCCCTGCCCTGGCAGGGGTGGCACTGGGGGGGATTTGGGGTCCCTGCCCTGGCAGGGGTGGCACTGGGGGGGATTTGGGGTCCCTGCCATGGCAAGGGTGGCACTGGGTGGGATTTGGGGTCCCTCCCCACCCATCCATGCCAGGGCTCTGTGATTCCCTGAGGATCTTAGGTTGAGCTCAAGGGTTGGGGACAGTAACTCCAGGCCACCTTCCCAGGGTCTGTGGCCACTCTGGGACAGGCTCTGCCTCTCTGCTGGGAGCAGGAGTGGTTTGCTCCCACCCCAGCCTGAAGCATCACTAATTGTGCTCTGAAGCTCAATCAGCAGCCCCTGCTAACGAGGGCCTGACAGACACGGGACAGAGCTCGGACACAAAGCTGGGCTTGACACACAGCATTCAGGTGCTGAGAGGAAAAAGGCTCAGTCACTTCCCAGCTGTTCCGTGGCAGCCTTAACCACCACGTTTACACCCTTAAATAATGCTGAGAGCCAGGGAACAGGTGGCAAATGGATTATATGGCAGATGGTGCCTTTTTTAATATTTGTGCTGGCTGCTAATTTACAGAGTCCATAACCACAGACTCATCTCTTACCTTCTTCACTCCTACCATTAAAAACCTGCATGTGAGGAAAATGAACACCCACTTCTTGATGCAGTAGCTGCAGAGGGGTATTAGAGATTACCAGACACCCCATTCCTTAATTCCTGCAGGTGAGTGCTGGTGTTTGCAGGGTTTAATGCATTTAGGGTTTCCCTGAGGCAGATTTCAGAGCCTTGGCGTGGCACTGCTGGGAAATGCAGTTTCCTCCCCCAGCAGAGCGCAGGAAGATGCAGCACAGTGAGGAGCTGCATCTCCACAAGCTCCTGTGTTCAGTCTTTATGTTAAACCTGGCACAAAATCCACACTCCCAGCCAGGCTGCCATGAAATATTTAAGGGAACATTTGCCTGGGAGATGCACGAGCAGCACCACCAGTAGATGCAAAATGAAGAAAGGCAATAAAAGCAACGCTAACCCAAAATGGGGCTGAAGTGGCACTGCTGGAACCTCCCCCGCTCCCCTCACTGGTGTGGGGGCAGCGAGCACAGAAATGTGGGGCCAAGGCCCCTCTCACTGCAGGGCCTGAGCTGGAGCCTTTCCAGCCACAGATCACTCCATGGACAGGTTCCTCAAGCTTCAACGTTTTATCCCATATAAAACAGTATTTTATGTTGCTATTAAACCCAGGACTTTTATGCTGCTTCTCTCCCATACGTTTATTTCATCATCACAAGTTTTTCTAAGCTCAGCAGAGCAACAGAATAATCCCCAAGAGCCCCAGTGACTGCAGAGCAACCTGTGCCAGCAGCACCTCCCACCCCTGTCTGCTCAGCCCCAGTTCCAGGGACCCAGCTGGGATCCTTCACAGCATCCTGCAGGGTTTAGATCCCCTAAATATCCCCTGCTCCCTCATAGCTTTGCTTCTGATTTTCCTTCACAAAATGTAAAATAAATGGTATTAAAACTGAATTTTTAAAAAGGCCCGCTGCATTGTGCACACTCTCAGCTCCCCTAAATTCCTGGGGGTTTGCTACAAGGGAATTCCAAGGAATCTCCTCTGTGAGGATGGAAAAGCAGCAGAGCCGGGATCTTCACCTGCCCTGTGCCCTCCCCACACCTCCCACCTGACGGGATTTTCACCCCGACATTCCCCTAATTCGGGATTTTCTGTCTCTCAGAGCCCCGTCCCAGGGTTTAAAAGATGAGATGGAACCTGTGGCTCGCTCCCCAAAGGTGTTTATTCTATTTCTGATCTCAAGGCCTCACAGCAGTCTCAGGGCACTGAAGGAAAGCAGCTACAGGAACATGGACAGAGGGTCCGAGGTCGTTTTTAAAGATTTCTAATCCAATTAACTCTAAAAACGTGCTGTATTGACAGTTTTGTGCCAGTTACTGTCACCTATTCTAGACACACAATTCCTACATCAAATCCATCCCACCAATGTCTCTGTGCCGCCGTCACAGCAGCAGAAGGAGCAGGCCTCCCAGGCACCAATAAACATGGAGATAGCAGTTGGAAATAACTTCATTTGCGGGGCTTTAAGTTCATTGCTAGGCGTGCCCGTGGCCTTTCATAAACTTTAGCCGAGGGGAATATGGGAAGGTCATTAGCCCCAGGGTCCAGGTCATTAACTCCAGGATTCCAGGTCATTAACCCCAGGGTCCAGGTCATTAACCCCAGGGTCACGTTTTAGGTCATGCCTGGGTCAGGAAGAAGGAAACCTCCCCACCCTCACAGGGCGGAATTCCTTCCCAGTCTCCACCTAAAGGGAGCATCCTGCAGTTTAACCCATCCCCCTGTCCCATCACATCTGGCCACAGCATCACCCCGAGCAGTGGGTGTGGGATGAAGCCCAGGCTGGATTTAAGGTTTCTGCACCTGCTTTTCCCCTGATTTCACTGCCTTCCTCAGCCCTTTTAGAACCCTCAGCCCTTCCAGAGCCCTCAGCCCTTCTGGGCAGCTCTGGACCTGCCCAGGCCCAGCACCCCACAGAGGGGTCCCTGCCCTGAGGGCACCCCAAGGCTCCTGCCCACCCTGCCCGGGCAGCTGTGCCTCAGGCTGGGGCTGACAAAATCCAACCCCCTTCATCCTCTCCTCCTCCAGCACAGTAAAATGAACCCAATAAAACTGGTTTATGGCAGCTCTGCAGAGGCACCAGCCTTCCCCCCAGAGATGGGGCCAGCAGAGGAAATCGGGGAGCTGCATCTCAGGGTCGCTGCTCATGGGTCAGGCATTGCCCAGCCTTCTTTCCCAAAAAGCTGCTCTCCATTCGGCAGGAGAGAAGGAGGTGTGGGCTTGCCAAGAGTGATGGATAACGGGGTGATAACGATGGCTGAGGCTGCACAGTGTGCGGGGGACAGAGCACTGGGACAGTTCAGAGAAAATTCTCCTGGCCTGGCACCTCTGGTGTCACAGAACCCAGGAAGTTCCTGAGGAATCCAGGGATTCCTGCAATGACAACACCCAGCCATGCCCAGCTCCTCACTGAGAACACCTCTCAAATGCAATCCTACTTTTCAGGTCAACATGGATTTTTTTCCTCCTTGGGTTCCTCCTCTAAAATACTCCTAAATAGGCAGAATGTTTTCCAGGAGTCAGCCAGGATATTCCATGGGAAGCAGCACCTGCTCCCTGCCCCATGGCAGCATTAATTCCGCTTTCTAAGTTCAGCCCTTTTTGCACAAAGTACAAAAACATTTTCAGTCATTCCACAGAACCCCTGAGGCTGGAAAACAATTCCCGAAGCAGCTGTGCCCATCCCCACCCAGAGCCCTGAGTTCCTCCAGGAATTCCCGGGACACCCCCAGGGATGGGCACTCCAACCCTCCCTGGGCGGTTCCTGAGCTCCCTTTCCATGGGGAAATTCCTGCTGCTGTCCCCCCTGCCCTCCCCTGGCCCAGCCTGGGGCCGTTCCCTCTGCTCCTGTCCCTGTTCCCTGTTCCCAGAGCCCGACCCCCCGGCTGTCCCCTCCTGGCAGGGAGTTGTGCAGAGCCACAAGGGCCCCCCGAGCTCCTTTTCCTGCACCTCCACTCCCCTGGCTGCTGTTCCCAGCCCCGGGGTTTCTCAGTGGCTGCAGAATCCCCGGCATCCATTTCTCATTTCAGCTCTCCCACAAACACCCAACCAGAACTGCACCTTCTGCAGAATTCAACCTCCCTGCGCCTTGCTGTGCTACACTTCAATTACCAAAAAGATGTGAAACGCGCCCGCATTTGCATTTTTAACTTAATTGGCAGATAACTGTTCTAAAAATAGCCCCAAGCATCCCAAGTGCAGTCACAGGCATTGCCCTAAAGACTCCCAACCTGCCAGAGCTGCCCAGCCAGGCAGGGATGCCCCAGCGCCTCCTCAGCCGCCACCTCCAGAGAGGTTTCACTCAACACCCAGAAAAGAGATTTTTTCCATTTTTCCAGGCAGCGACCACACCTCGGCCTCTGCAAAAAGATCCAGGCTGTGCTCTGCCAGCACGTCTGTAGCTAAAAACCCGCAGAGAGCCTGCTCAGGACTCCATCAGGCGCTGTCCCAGGCTGAGCAGGCTCCGTGCGAGTGCCCGTTTCAGCTGAGCTGTGCTGCTGGGCTCACAGGAGGTTTCCCCACAGAACCCCCTGAGGGGAGGGGGGAACCAGCTCCGTTCGCCCCCAGAATGTCACAGGGACAGAGCTCTGAACACGCTCCTGGCACAGGGTCCCAGAGAACGCCTCCAGGCTGCTCCAGAAGCCCCAGATGTCGCCCCAGATGTCGCCCCAGCTGTGCCAGCATCCCCCACACCGCACACGAGCCCCGTGCTGCCCAGAGCTGCTCCTCGGGGCCGCAGAGGGACCTTACCTGGGAAGGGCGAGGCCAGCAGCGGGACCTTGATGGGGGACAGGGTGAGGAGGTGGCAGGGCCCCGGGGGGCCCTGGGGGGCCTCGGGCTCCAGGGACACCAGCGCCAGGCTCTGGGTGCCACCCACGGCTTTAAGGCTGTTCTGGCAAGCACCTGTGGGAGAGAGAGACGCGAGTGTGAGCTGCAGGGAGCGCAGGGGCACCGGGGAGCGCTGACACAAGATGGGACGGGGCGCAGCACGGCCCAGCTCCCCCGAGTGCCCCTCAGAGACAGCAGGGCCTGGGCAGGGCTGTGGGGGATGTGTCTGCTCATTCTGCTCCGTTCTGGTCTCCAGAGCCCAGCGATCACAGAACACAGGATCGTTTACACTGGGAAGGACCTGCAGGGTCAGCAAGTCAAAATCCTGACCAACCCCCACCCTGTCCCCAGCCCAGAGCCCCGAGTGCCACCTCCAGGAATTCCTTGGGCACCTCCAGGGATGGGCACTCCAACCCTCCCTGGGCAGTTCCTGAGCTCCCTTTCCATGGGGAAATTCCTGCTGCTGTCCCCCCTGAGCCTCCCCTGGGCCAGCCTGAGGCCGTTTCCTGTTGCTTTGATTTTTTCAGCCTTCTCTTCTGTTTCACAGTTTCATGGTTTGGGTTCTTTCTCACGCTCTGGTCTGTAAACACAGCCAGTGTTATTGTAGTTTCAAGGAAAGTTTTCATCCCTGTTCTTAGAGCTATGGACAGCTGATGGACAGTTGTCTTGACTAATGGGATGGGGAGAGGTGTCAGCCTTCTCCCCCAGTCCCTGGCCTTTGTAGAAATACTATAAAATAGAGTCGGACTTTTAAATAAACGTAGTTCTTAGTTCATGCCTTCTGATCAAGTGTGAGTGTGTGTTTGTGTGTGTGTGACAAACTGCGTCAGTTCCCTCTGCTCCTGTCCCTGTTCCCTGGGAGCAGAGACAAAGGAAGAAAGTCAAGGAGCCACTGGAGAGGGTCCAGCAGAGGCCACAGAGGTCATTTTGGGACTGGAGCATCCCTGAGATGGACAGAGCCTGTGGGAGCTGGGCCTGCTCTGGAGAAGGGAAGGCTGAGAGGGGATCCCATCAATCCAGACAAATCTCCCCAAGGGCTGTCAGAGGACGGTGCCAGGCTCCGCTCAGGGGTGCCAGAGACAGGACAAGGAGCAGTGCCCAGAAACTAAAGCGCAGCAAGTCCCAGCCCAGCCTGAGCAAGAACTTCTTTCCATGGAGGGGCAGAGCCCTGGAGCAGCTGCCCAGGGAGAGGGGCTGGGCTCTCCCTCTCCAGAGGCATTCCAAACGCTCCTGGACACGTTCCCGTGTCACCTGCTGCAGGTGCCCCTGGACTGGGCGATCCCCAGATCCCCTCCAGCCCCAAGTGTCCAGTGACTGAGATATTTCCACAGGACTCCCAGAGCCCCTTTGCTAATCGTGATTCCAAAGCCCCAGCCCGTGGCTGGAGCATTTTTAGCCATTAAACCCCACAGATGTGAACACATCACCACAACCCAGAGGGACAAGGCAGCAGTGACACACACAAACTGTGCAGAGTTATTAAATTTAAATGAAAAAAAAACTTAATAAAAAAGTCAAATATTTGAGCACAAGGAACACAATTATTCTCAGCTTTCCTAAGTGTAACCGTCTGATGCCAAATCTGAATTTATTCCTTGCTATGTTAAGCACCCGCTGCTCCCTCACCTGCCTGGCTGCTCTCCTGTGTCCTGCACACAAATCCCTGGGTTTGACAAGTTCTGAGTCTCATCTCTTCGTCCCAAAAACTCAACAGGACACTTCATGGAACCCCTGAGGCTGGAAAAGCCCTCCCAGCCCAGGGAGTCCCAGCTGTGCCCCGTCCCCAGCCTGTCCCCAGCCCAGGGCACTGAGTGCCACCTCCAGGAATTCCTTGGGCACCTCCAGGGATGGGCACTCCAACCCTCCCTGGGCAGTTCCTGCCAATGGAGCCCAGGAATGTCCCAAACCAAAGCCCAGACACCCTTCAGCCCCTGCCAGTGGAACCCAGGAATGTCCCAAACCAAAGCCCAGACACCCTTCAGCCCCTGCCAATGGAGCCCAGGAATGTCCCAAACCAAAGCCCAGACACCCTTCAGCCCCTGCCAGTGGAACCCAGGAATGTCCCAAACCAAAGCCCAGACACCCTTCAGCCCCTGCCAATGGAGCCCAGGAATGTCCCAAACCAAAGCCCAGACACCCTTCAGCCCCTGCCAGTGGAACCCAGGAATGTCCCAAACCAAAGCCCAGACACCCTTCAGCCCCTGCCAATGGAGCCCAGGAATGTCCCAAACCAAAGCCCAGACACCCTTCAGCCCCTGCCAGTGGAACCCAGGAATGTCCCAAACCAAAGCCCAGACACCCTTCAGCCCCTGCCAATGGAGCCCAGGAATGTCCCAAACCAAAGCCCAGACACCCTTCAGCCCCTGCCAGTGGAACCCAGGAATGTCCCAAACCAAAGCCCAGACACCCTTCAGCCCCTGCCAATGGAGCCCAGGAATGTCCCAAACCAAAGCCCAGACACCCTTCAGCCCCTGCACCATTCTCTGCCCAGCCTGACAGGGGCAGGGAAGACCTTCAGGGCTCAATCTTGGCTAATTATGTTAAATAAACAAGAACGGGAGTCATAAAACTCTTGAGGAGCAAAGCAAATCTGACAAACAGCAGCTGTTCCTCCCTCCACGCTGAGCTCGGGATTCAAAAATTAAGCAATCATCAGCTTATTATGGCATCCAGCAAAGCTCTCAGCTCCTGCAGGCAGTGGGAGACGACTGTGCCTCCACAAATCCCCCTCTGATCCCACTCCTCACTCCAGGCCCTTTCACTCCGAGGTTTGTCTTTCCCTGGAGAACAGGGAGTGGCTGTTTGGGAAGGGTGACTGGGCTGGGGGATGCAGCCCCCCAGAACAGCTCCAGGTAGGAGGATCACAGCAGGGGCCTTGGATGAGATCACAGGAGCAGGGAACGGTCTCCCGGCTCTGTCCCAGCCCTTTAAAAACAATTACTTCCCAACAAAATAAGCCCTGCATTAGCCAAACAGAAGTTTAACATTTTCACTGCCCATTATCTCTACAGTCATTATTCCTCCACGCCAAAGAACACCTGCAGATGCGCTGAGCAGCGGGTACACAGGCAAAAAAACCCCACAAATATTGAAGTTTTGATCATTCAGCAATGGAGAAATGAGAACAGATTTTTTTCTGCCAGACCGACAACGAAAATTAAAAAACAAAATATAAAAGCATCGGCGTCCAATCAGTGCAAGTGTTGACTACGAGCCCATTGTTCATTCACCAATCCTTCAGTGAGGTCAAACACCTGCCCTCCAAGAGCCTGTGCTCATCCCCAATTCCAGCTGTCTGCCGCTGGGAAAAACCCACAAAACATCTCCTGCAGCTCCCGCTAACTAATGCTGTCTGCAAACACGACTTTCTGTGGCTTCCTGCAGGGCACATGAGCAGAAAGGTTGTTTACTTCTCATTTGATTCTTTTCTTCTGGAGAGGAGGACGTGATTTCCCCAAAGAGGGCAGGAAAACAGGAAAATAAAGTGAGCCTGGGCTGTCTGGGCAGCCGGAGCCTGCGAGGAGCAGCGCTCCTGGAGCTGGCCTTCCTTATTAAACTTTCATCAATGCCCTCATGAAAGTTTCATCGCTCGGTTGAAAGAGAGGTTTGGGTGGTTTCCCCTGCTTTGATGAAGTTCTCCCTCCTCTCCCGCTGAATAATTCCACGGAGAAGGGGCAGCCCTGTGGTTCCTGGGCTGGAGGGAGGGCAGGGGTCAGCAGGGTCCATCCCCCAAACACAGCACAGAGCCCCTGCAAGCCGGCCCAGCACTCCCCGAGAGCTGGGCGCTTCCAGCCGAGCTGCTCTCCTCGCAAACCAACCAAAAATCGCTGCAAGTCCTCTTCAAAAAGCCCTTCAGAGGGTTTTAGTTACCATTAATCACCCCGCATTAACAGGGACTGGTTCAAAAGTCAAACTCCACGGAAAGAGGAGTGAAATATCTTCACTGATATTCCAATGAGGGGGGAAACGCCAGGAAAAGAGGAGTGAAATACCATCACTGATATTCCAATGAGGGGGGAAACTCCACGAAAAGAGGAGTGAAATACCATCACTGATATTCCAATGAGGGGGAAAACGCCAGGAAAAGAGTGAAATACCATCACTGATATTCCAGTGAGGGGGAAAACACAGGGTTTTTTTCCTAGCTGTGGTGTTTTCCCCAGATCTGTTTCTGCCAGGTCATGGTACCCCCTGGCAGAGAGGTGAAACCTTGTCCTCTGAATCCCGGAGTCACTGAGGCTGGAAATGACCCCCAGGAGCACCGAGTCCCAGCTGTGCCCCATCCCCAGCCTGTCCCCAGCCCGGAGCCCCGAGTGCCACCTCCAGGAATCCCTTGGGCACCTCCAGGGATGGGCACCCCAACCCTCCCTGGGCACTTCCAGTGTTCCTGTCCCAAAAACCATCATCATCTTCATCACCTGGCACCAGTCCTGCTGTAACAGGAGGGAGAACTCTGTGCTCGAATCCAGCTCCCCCAGCCCAGCTGATGGCCTTAAGCAGAATTTCCTGTATTTTTAAGAAGGATTCTCTGCATCTTTAAGCTCTGATGATTTTAAGAAGAATTTTCAGTATTTTTAAGTCGGATTCTCTTCATCTTTAAGCTCTGATGTCTTTAGGCGGAATTTTCACTATTTTTAAGTGGGATTCTCTGCGTTTTTAAGCTCCAGGACTTCAAGCGGAATTCGCTGCCCCTTCCTTTGACCGCAGTTGCAGATGGAGCCCGATGGTGCCGTTGTCACCCCCCAGGCCCTTCTGAAGGCAGGCAGATGTTCCCAGACCCCACAAACAGCGGCGGCTCAAGGGCTACCGAGAGCTTCTGTGCTTTCCAACGCCTTGGCAGAACCCCGAGGGGACGTGGCACCTCCTCCGGGCGCTGCCCTGGGCTCCCGTGAGCCTGGGCAGAGCCTGCCTCAAATCTGAGTGGGGGCACCTCGCCGAGAGCCCCGAGGGGCCCGGGCAGGGGCAGCGGCGCGGTTTGGGTGGAAGGACTCTGCAGCAGGAGGCGGCGTGGTGAGACACCAGGGTGCGTGCGGATTGCAGGGGAGAAATTCGGATTTGTGGAAAGATTTCACCTGGCGAGGAATGAAAGTCTCCTTTCTCAACCTCAGCCTTTGTTTGTTTGGAATTCCTAGAAAACTCCAAAAACCTCGATATCCCTGCAAAGGGAAATACGGGGATATCCTACAATGGGAATCACAGGGATATCCTACAAAGGGAATCACAGGGATATCCTACAATGGGAATCACAGGGATATCCTACAAAGGGAATCACAGGGATATCCTACAAAGGGAAACAGGGATATCCCACAAAGGGAAACACAGGGATATCCTACAAAGGGAAACAGGGATATTCCACAAAGGGAATCACAGGGATATCCCACAAAGGGAAACCCAGGGATATCCCACAAAGGGAAACCCAGGGATATCCCACAAAGGAAATCACAGGGATATCCCACAAAGGGAACCACAGGGATATCCCACAATGGGAATCACAGGGATATCCTACAAAGGGAAACAGGGATATCCTACAATGGGAATCACAGGGATATCCTACAAAGGGAATCAAACACAGGGATATCCCACAAAGGAATCACAGGGATATCCCACAAAGGGAACCACAGGGATATCCCACAATGGGAATCACAGGGATATCCTACAAAGGGAAACAGGGATATCCTACAATGGGAATCACAGGGATATCCTACAAAGGGAATCAAACACAGGGATATCCCACAAAGGAATCACAGGGATATCCCACAAAGGGAACCACAGGGATATCCCACAATGGGAATCACAGGGATATCCTACAAAGGGAAACAGGGATATCCTACAATGGGAATCACAGGGATATCCTACAAAGGGAATCAAACACAGGGATATCCCACAAAGGAATCACAGGGATATCCCACAAAGGGAACCACAGGGATATCCCACAATGGGAATCACAGGGATATCCTACAAAGGGAAACAGGGATATCCTACAATGGGAATCACAGGGATATCCTACAAAGGGAATCAAACACAGGGATATCCCACAAAGGAATCACAGGGATATCCCACAAAGGGAAAGCCAGGGATATCCCACAAAGGAATCACAGGGATATCCCACAAAGGGAATCAAACACAGGGATATCCCTGCAAAAGAAAACAAACACATCAATAGCCCTGGAAAGGGAAACAAACCCAGGGATATCCAACTGCAATGGGAAACAAGCGCATCAATAGCCCCGCAAAAAGAAACAAACGCATCAATAGCCCCGCAAAAGGAAACAAACGCACCAGCAGCCCTGGAAAGGGAAACAAACCCAGCCCTGCCCCGGAAGCGCCGGCAGAGCTGGATTTATTCCCTCAGAGCTCTCGGGGTCAGGTGGGACGGTGTTATGGGAGGGTCAGGACCACCAGCCTTGCCCATGGAGACATTGCCCGTGGGTTTATTTCTGTCATTTAAGTGGGAAAACAAACTTCACTCAAAGGTTCTCTCGATCTGGGGAGACAACAGGAAAAACACCAAAGAGACGCAGAAAGAGCGACACAAAAACTTTGTGGAGGCTGTGGTTAAAGCCAGGCATGGCCAGACCTAATAAAGCACGGCTTGGCAGTGCTTGAATGCTCCACAGACACAGAGAGGTTTGATGGCTTTTCAGGGACACGAATGGGGTCCTGCTGTGCCATTCTCTGCCCCCAAACAGGGAGCCCCAGCACACGAGCTTAAATACAAGACAATCTAATTTGGGAAGCCAAAACCTGGGTGCTTGCAAATGGAGATGTGCTTCAAACACAGAGCTTGTGCTTGGGAAACACAGGAGGTCAGAGGTCCTGGGTCGTGTATTTCATGAGAAAATAGAACCCAGACGTAACAGAGAGCAGCCCTATTTAATTCCTAATCCGTGAGCTGGAATTACCCAGCTGTGTTTGGATGTGCACCTGCATGCCAGCTCCCGCTGACCCTGCCTTGGTTCTCTAAAGGGTCCTGGCGTTAGGAGGAGGAAAAGACATGAATGAGAAGGATGGAAATGCTGCTCTCCTTGGGATGTCCCACAGGACACCCTGGTCCCTAGGCAGCAGACACGTGGAACAGGGTGAGCTGTGAGGCCCATCCCAGCCCCACCCACCTCACGGTTCCATGAAAACCTTCCCAAATGCAGGCACAGGAACACCCCCTTGCCCAGGGGGCACTGGTGGTGATGGTGCTGAGAGCCAGGAGCGCCCCAGCGCCCCAGCACAGCTCCAAATGCCACCAATGTCCCGCGCCACAGTGCTCCAGCTCCCACCAACGGGGCCACCACGGGGTCCTGCCAGCGCCCCCTCACCCCATCCGAGCTCACAGGGGCTGCAGGGCTCTCCCAGCCGGATGGGAGCATGACTCCCACCTCATTTTTACCTCAAAGGTGAAGATCTCATTTGTGTTCTCTAGCTACGCTCTGCATTTCTCTAACTAAGCTCTTTGATTTGTCCTTACACTTGCTGTATGAGTGGATCCACTGCTGTTTCTTAATGCTCGAGCATTTTTTAGGATTACAGACAAGAATATCAGAAAAAGAACTTCATTGACAGCCTCCTATGAACTGGTAGTCTTGTGGCTTCTCCCAGTTAGCATCTTTATCCAGAAAGAAACTTCCGAGAAAACGAGCTTCTACAGATGTGTTCCAGTGGTTTGCTCAGGTGGCACAGGGCACCTGGCCAGCCCTGGGCTCACCCACACAGCGCAGGGCACAGAAATACCGATCCTTCCTCTGCAGAAACATGGAAATTCCCTCCTGCCCAGACAGCAGCCAGGGCAAAGGCCACCCTTCCCCTCAGGAACACACAGCGCAGCCCGTAAATTCAGGGTTTGCACTTTGGTAACTGCTGCTCCCCGCAGCAAGCAGCACCTCGCAGGAGCGGAGCTGCAGCTGGTAAATTATGCACATCAGCCCCGGCCGGCCTCCGTGCTCACTCCTTTATTGAGGGAGGCTGCAGCTCCACTGAGGAAACAATTCTGGCCTTACTGATAACTGGGGGAGGCAGAGCTGCCGTCGGAGCGGCCCCCGAAACGAGCCCCGTGCAGGAACCCGATTAACTGCCCCTTCATCCCACTCAGCCGAGCAACGGGCTCCCAGGACTTCTATTGCTCTTCACATGAAGTGCAGGTATTACATAGGAGACCCTTCCAGCGCTGCCGCTACACCTGGAGAAGCAGCTGCTGGCTCTGGCTGCAGGACAGGAACGGGGCCACGCCGCAGGAACGGCCACACGTCCCTGCCGAGCTCTGGAGCCCCCACGCAGCCTGGCTGGGATGGATTGGCACCAACCACAGCAACGTCTCAAGGAGGATGGGAAGGAATTCTTGACTGGCCCTGGCACAGGGTGCCCAGAGCAGCTGTGGCTGCCCCTGGATCCCTGGCAGTGCCCAAGGCCAGGCTGGACACTGGGGCTGGAGCAGCCTGGGGCAGTGGGAGGTGTCCCTGCCAGGGCAGGGGTGGCACTGGGTGGGATTTGGGGTCCCTGCCATGGCAGGGTTGGCACTAGGTGGGATTTGAGGTCCCTGCCATGGCACGGGTGGCACTGGGGGGATTTGGGGTCCCTGCCAGGGCAGGGGTGGCACTGGGGGGGATTTGGGGTCCCTGCCAGGGCAGGGGTGGCACTGGGGGGGATTTGGGGTCCCTGCCAGGGCAGGGGTGGCACTGGGGGGGATTTAGGGCCCCTTCCCACCCAAACCACTCCAGGATTCAATGATCCCATTATTTACAGAGATGGTTGTGGGGTTGGCCTCCTCCCCACACTGCCCCCAGCCCCAGGGAGCTCAGCTGGCAGCAGCCCTGAGGCGGCTGCTGCAGGAGGAGCAGGCTGCAGCTGCAGGGCTCCTGAGCAAGCAGCCCCGGCACACGCACTGCCCAGGGGGAGGAAACCCTTCCCCTCCCGGGGCTCCCTGCAGCCCACAGGGGTGGCACCAGGCTGGCAGTGCCCCTGTTCTGCTGGCACTGCCCCTGAGCTGCTCCCAGGAACGTTCTTGCCTTGTAGCTGCCATTTTGCACGTGATAAAATTCGCCTGTGCACGTTTAAAATACTGAAATATCTTAAGACACGGAAATATTTTAAAATATTCAAGTCTTTTAAAGGTGCAGAAACAGGAGGGGCTGTGGCTGCCCTCCCTCAGCAGCATACCCACCCTGTGATTGCCCAGGCATGCAGCTGCTTTTATGTGCGATAAATACCAATGAATCCTCTAATAAATAGAAATTAATTAATGCCAGGGTTTCCCCACAGCAGCGACTCCTCCAGCTGAGCCCTGGGCAGCGCTGGCAGGACGAGAGGAACCACAGCTCTGCTAAAACACCAAAATATAGACCCAGCTTGAAGGGGCCAACCTGTGCCAGGACATTCCCTGCTAATTAATCAGCCCAGGGGCTCCAGCACAGCCTGTGCCTCAGCGCTGATGGCAAACACAACGTCCTGGGTGCTGCACAGCTCTGAAATACAAACTGCTTTTGGGGAGAGCCCACGGAAAGGGGAGCTCTGCTGCCAGCCCCAGGGACAGCGCCTTTGCCCTGGGGAAGGCAGGAACAACTGGCAGCGAGGCAGTAACTCCAATTCCCAGTTTAAGGGTGTATTTAGGGCCTGAAACACCAGTGACACTTTTCTCCTCAACCTCCCGTACAGAACTGCTATTTTAATTGACTCCTTTAGCAACAAAGCAGAGATTCAGCCCTGCTGGAATGCATGCCCTGCTCTTGTCCAAGGATAAATGTTCTTTTCCAGGTATAAATCTTAGTTACCTGAAGCATCACAGAATATTTACACGGTTAATATTGATATTTATAACTTTTAGTCCTTCTGTTCGGTTGTGCAGATTAATGGAATTTATTTCACAAATGACTGAGCCTTAATGAGATGATGGATCCACTGCTCCTCTCTCCTGCTGGCTGTCTACACAGAGCCCACCAAGCCCTGAAATGAGCAGCCAGCAGAATCCCACACGGGCCGTGCCACGGAATCACAGAATCCTTTCGGCTGTCAGCGATTTCTGGTTTGAAAAATAAACCCGGTGGGTGGGGAGTGCTTGGTCCCCTCCTCGCAGAGGTCACCAAGCAGCCACAGAACAGCCTGGCACAATCTGCTGTCATTGCACACGGCCTCTCCTCCCTCTCGCAGTCCTTCTGAGGCTGAACTGCGCTTGGCCATCAAGGCTCTGCTCGAGCAAGGCTCTGAGTGGAACCCAGCCGTAGCTTCAGAGAGCAGCTCTGCCTCTCTGGGGGCTGCACTGAGGGAAAACCACCGAGAAACCGGCAGGCACTTAATTATTGATGTATTTATTTCCTGACCTGGGATCAGCTGAGGGGCCAGCACGAGCGTGGGCAGTGGTCTGGAGGCTGCGGCTGGCCTGGCTACGGCCATGGCTACTTGATTGCTCAGCAGCAGAGGCTTCTCAGTCCCCTGGAACAGCCTGGAGTCCTCGGGCTGGAGCCAGGCCGAGTCCAGGGCAAAGGCATTGTTCAAGTAGATCTGTCCAACAGAAAGAGAGAGGGAAAAACGTTACAGCGTGAGATCCAAAATGCAGAAACACAAGTGAGAGTGAAGCGTTTTTCACTCGGTATTTCAACAGGCAGAGCCTCAGCTGGGGCCGAACTTCCCGCAGCAGGCAGGTTTCTGCTGCCTCAGTGCTGAGCCTGAAGCGAAGGGACCACTGAAACATTCCTTGGCCTTGACGTGACCCTGCAGCAGCACGGAGGAATCCCCGAGGCAGCCTTGTCCTGGCACAGCACCCCAGGGACCCCCGGGGGACTGCGGGAACCCCCCAAAACTGGGACATGGGGACAAAACCGGCTGGGGGACAGGGGGGGACAAAAACAGCTGGGGGACAG
>WBMY01018010.1:147466-206826 GCA_013397315.1 Donacobius atricapilla | reverse complement strand
AAGCTGCAGCCTTCTTTTTTCTTTTTTGCAGCAGCTGTGGAGAAAGGGCCCCGCCGGCCGGGCTCCCACGCTGGCAGCAGCTCCGGGGACCCGGCCCGGCCCGGGCCCGCCGCTGCTCAGTGTTACCTGTTCACCTGACAGGAAGGAAAAGGGGCTGACTGGAGAAACTCAGCTTTATATGTGTACTCACAAAGTCGTTTCTCAGTGGCCAAACAATATGCCAATATCTAAAGTAGACTCTGATAGGTACCTCTCCCTACCAAAACAACTCCAAGGTCCTGACAGGGCAATATCCTATATTTCTCTTTAGCTAAAAATCAGACTGTGTTAACCCATAACACAAGTGCTATAGATAAACACATTCTGCTTTTGCAAATGACAGACTTTGTTGCTATGAAACTTTGTAGTGCTTATTACTTGGCAGAGGAAAGCTTTTATATGAAAGACCACGTTAAAGGTGCATTGCTGATCCTGTGGCTGAAAAATGTTGATAATGGTTTGCCTGTGTAATTTTTACTTACCTAGCCAAACTACTTCTTGCTTCTCTTAATTTCTTCAGGTTCTACCTATTTCTTGAAAGGAGAGGTAGAAATAGTGCAAGTTTCTCAGCTTTTGCAAAAGTCTTTTTCTAAGTTTCATTCCAGTGCTAGTTAGATTCTCAAAGGGTAAAGGAGGTAAAAAAGAGGTTGAATTAAAGTGAGGAGATTTTTGTCCTACTCTTTGTTCCTAACACCTCAGAATCTCTGGAAATCTATTTCTTATAGAGTGGCTGTAAAAATGAGAAGGAGCACATGGGCCTTTGGCAGGCTTTGCCATATTAGTGGGGAAGCTCTTGTGAGATGATCCCAGGCCCTTTGGGCTAAAAGTTATTGTACATACTTAGAACTTTTAAAGGCAAAGTTTTTCTAGAACTGTAGGTTCTCTGGTAATAATTAAATGCTTTTGGACATAGATCCCTTATGTCTGTGCAATAATTGGCAAGCATTACCGTCCTTTTTCATTTTATATTGGAAAATTTGGAAAATTGGAGAAATTAAATGACTTGCTCAAGGTCATGCAATAAATCTCTGGTGCAGCTAGGAATATTTGCTCTCTGATTATCCTTATCCAGTGGACCGTTTTACCTGCTAATAATTTGTACGAATACAGAATTTCTTGCCATACAATATTTTAGTAATTTCTGAAGTTCTTCATGCTTGCAACTCTATTTTATCCTGCTTTGTATTAGGAAAAAGTCTGTCATAAAGAACAGATTGGTGGGAAGCCTGGTTACAAATTGTCAGATGTTAGAGCTATTCGGACACTGTTGCCACTGTTGATATATGGAGGTATATTCTAATATACAAAAAAAGCCTTTTATTACATTGTTCCTCATAATGCACTGCTCCCTAGTGAATAGTAGTACAGTAATTCATTTGAGCATGGGATTCTTCTTAAATCTCAGATGCTGTGATTTTTCCCTGAGGACAGTTTGATATTTCTGCCTGACATTTCTTTGAAGAAAAATAGAAGGTGCAGCAACATTAATTTTGAAAAGTAAAATGAGTGGAACACTATTATTTTATACTTAGTTCTCTTTTATTTTTAAACCTAATCATATTTTTATTGGATGTAATTAAAAGTCCTTTGCAGAGTAATAGGGAAGTTGAACTTTAATTCCGCTCACTTCGTCACTTTTTTAAAACTCTCCATAATTTTCATCCTTAGTTGTCCAATGATAGAGAGTTTTTACAAGCAGTAGAACATTCTTTGCTACTTTGGATAAAAAAAGGAACAGCATAATGTTGAAATTTTTACAGGAACACTGTCCTGCTGTCATCACTTGGAATAATAAAGCTTTCTCTTGAGCTGTACCTCGTTGTTCTTTATTTTCCTACAATTTATGAATGGTAGTTGAGGCTAATTAATGCATGTTTGTTGCAGGATGGTGAACAGAAATAGAGTGGTCAGTAAGTAGCTGCATAAAGGCTCTTGTAAAGTGGTAACATTCTGTTTGTGTGGAAACCAGTTGCAAAATATGATTGACTCCTGGGGCTTGAATTTCAGCCAGGTCTTGCTTGAGCAGTTCAGGGTAGTTTGTGGTCTTTCCCCAACCTCTGTGACTGCTGAAGGAGAGAGCTCTCCTGTACTCTTCTTCCTCTTCCTATTTTTTACTTCTCTTCCTCCAACTCTCACTCGCACTATGCTTTTGGACATTGAGGCTGTGTGTGCCAGTGCAAGTGTCAGACTTTGTCTTGGTATGAGTAAATTCTGATGCTGGCTACATTAATATAATTTTCTCTGAAAAAATAAAAAGTAGACTTTCTAGGCTGTAAAGAACTGCTGCTGAGGATTCCAGTGGCTGACATCATCTTGGCTGTCCGGAATTTTATGGAATTGGATTTTGAGACAGGGTCTAAAGAAAGGGCTTCGTTGTATCCTTTCTAATCCTCCTTTCTAGACGAATCATAGTTTTTAATCTGTGCTGCCACCTGTAAATCTAACCATTATCGTGCCCTCCTTTGAATGTATCCTTTTAAGGTGAAATTAGAGTGGCAGACTGGAGCCAAAGTTTAAAATACTTGAATGTTGCAGATTTGAACTTCTTCATTTATTGTGTCAGCAAATTCTTGTAAAATTGCTTTCGTAGAGGAATTTCTGAGAAGAATGAGTCATGCCCAAAATGCCAAAGTACTTTGTGAGTAAGTGGGGTATTCTTGAGTGTGATCAGTCATTATTTTCGAAGACAGCCAGTGTGTCACCTTCATGTTCTCAGTAAGGTCCTCCTGGTGTGGTGGTGGAAGTGGCACAGTAATAGCAAATTTTCTCTCCCTTTAAGCAAAGTCCTTCCCAAGGAGACAAAGGAGACTCTCCCTGAGCTTTTATTCCTGTAGGCTGCTCTTGAAGCAGTCATCTGCTTATGTAATGAAATGAGCAGTGACATGGTGAAGACACAGAAAGATTCTTATGCTCATACTTGCTGCCAATGTCAGGACACATTAGCCTCTTCTGAGCAGGAGCAGCACAGGGCCCGCTGGGACATAGCAGTTGACTGTTGAACATTAAAAACTTGCTAGACACCACACTGAGAATTATTATGAAATATTCTAGAGTGAAATACTTGGAGTGATATGCAGATTTTGAGAGTTCTTTCTGTCTCAGCATTTGGCTGATTAGAGAGGATCATAACTCCTTAGCAAAGAGAGTGAATGTGTGTGTGCTTGCAAGTACTCACTTCACTCCTAACTGATATAGTTCTGTGTCTTTGGGTCTCCTAGTATGGCAGGTACAACATAAATACTTCTCCCCTGATCACAGATGCCTGTACAGCTCACATACGAAGTTTGCCTTTTGAATGAGCAGATGCATTGACTAAGTGATGTAGAATGGTTCATGAAAGTTTAATTTTGATTTTGATGAAAATTGGTATTTAACTATTTTGCATTCTATTACTACTTTCTTCAAATAAGATAAACTTGGAGAATGCTGGCTTCCTGTTGTCTTTGCAAACAAATCTTCAAAAGCAGTTTAAGTAGAAAGGTATCATAATGCACTTGTGCACCCACTTCTAAATGAGATACAAGATGGTTTTTGCTATTATATTAGTGTTGTTCTGGCTAAGATCACTGGCATGCCCAAAATGACTTGTAACTGGTAGCTACTAAAACAGCCTTCAGACAGCCCTTTATCCCTTATTGCAAAAATGCTTCCCTCTTCCCAAGACCCTGGATTCCTAAACCCTTTGTAGGGTGCTGGCAGTTTGGGATACTAGTCTTTTCCACTGCCTTTGATATGAAGCTGAAATTAAACAACTAAAATTGGAATTTTCTGACAAAAGGTGAAAATGGGCTTCAAAACAGAATATTAATTTGGTTACAGAACTGGAAACCGTTGCACAGCTTTCAGTAAAACTATTATAGTGTATATCTACTGTTTCTCCTTCCAGTCATTAAGATCTTTGAAGGAAAACTTGCCTGTCATTTGTATTACAAGTCTTGTTTGTTTGGCCTCTTGTGTTGCCTTCTCTCCTGTGTTATACTAATTCATATTTAACCAAATTGTTACCTGGCTTTAACATCAAAATCTTTTCTCTTTTTTTTATGTGTTACTTTAGGAGCAATTTTGTGCTGCAGTTTTCTTAATTGGTCAGGCAGTGAGACTGCAAATGAGATATCCCTAGGCTTGTCTGGAAATTACTTTGTGTTGATAGGTAAAGCATGCCCGGGATTATTGTATCACCAATCACACTTACTTTCTGTGTTTAAAAAGTAATTTGTAACTATAAATTCATGCCATGAAATCTAGTTTCGTAATTTGCAGGTTGCATATCATAAAATTGATCAATTGTGCAGCAATCTCAGTTAGGTTTTGGGCCCATAGTGTTTTTTATTATTTTTTTTCTAATGTGTACAAACTGTATATGATACTTGAGTAAAATGTATCAGGTTTGTGAACCCTGATCCTTGGACAAAAATTCTGTTTCTTCCTTTCCTCCCCCTCTTCCCCTACTCCTCCATGGTGGTCTTCCCTGTTCCAGATGCCATTCTTTGCCTGGAATTTAAAACTTGTAGTTTTCAAGAATGGTCACCAAACTATTTTCATCTTTACTAGCCAGTTGGCAGACTAATACCAGATTGGTGTTTTCTAAAAGATAAGTGTTCCTAAGGAGTGTAGGACTGTTCAGTGAAGTTCCTAGTGTCTATATCTCTGGTTTTCGTTTCGTTTGTCTTCTGTCTTAACTAGCTGAGCTGCAGTGTTATTGCATTTCAGAGTTCTCTTGGTAAAAGCTCATTTTTAAAAATTTTTGAAAATAGAAGACACTGTTTTTAATTTGTTTTTTCAACTCTGCCTTCAGTCATAAAGAGCTGAATTCTGTCCCTAGTGTAGTGTTTATGTGAGTATTAACCATGGTTCTTTCTTGTGCATGGCAGTTTTTCATTAAACAAATAAAACTTGAAGTGCTGTTGACTTGTGCAGTGCTTCAAAAATTCCACCTGGAGAGCATCAGTCCTGCTTACTCAGTGGAATGAGATCAGTGTCATCAGCAAACTCCTTGATCAATTCCGTCTTTAGGTCAGACAGAAATACTAGTATCAGCTGTGGACTTGGGAGCACACAATAATAATTGGAACTGGTGAAATAGGAATTAATTTTAACCCTAAGGACCATGTTCTAGAAGGGCTTTTTGTCAATATATTTGCATTATGAGTTTTTCTAAAGAGGCTTCTGTAAAATAAAACTATTTATTTAAATACATCTAGAATTATATAGGCTTTGAACTGTTGAATTCAAAACAAATCTTGAACATAGATGGTGCATGTCCTATGGCACAAGTTGGGTGAATGTGAATTGCGTGCAAGAAAATGTTGCAGGTACTAAATGGAAGGAATAGTTCTACTGATTCATCATCTTTGCTCTCAGCTGTCAGTTTTCTTTTTGATCCTGGAAGCAAGAACAATGTGTCTGGATACCAGCATGTTGCTCAGTGGAGCAGTTGAACCCTTTGTAGTTGTGCCTTTGTTCCTTCATTGCTCTTTTCTGACCCAAGTGGGTGAACAGAGGGTGAAAATGCTTTTGAGGAGTGTTATGTGAGCCTTGTAATGTTTTTGTACAGCATCAGTGAAGTCCTCCATAGTTCTGCTAAAAATCATCTGTTCTTTACTGCCAGAAGGCGAAGAAATAAGTTTGTAAAAAAAACCAACAAAAACCAAACCAAACTCACTGAGCTATTTATAGGAAGGGACATAAATCTGGCATAATCTGATGACATTCTTGTATTCCTTATCTCTAACTTCCTTTTGCCACCTCCCGTGAGTAAGTGTCTTTTGTATCTTGCCTGCCCTTTATGGGCCGTCTCCTGCTTTGTGATACATAAACACATACTGCCACATTTCTTCTGAGATCACTTGCTGTTGTCAGTCATTTACTGTGTAAGATCTGTGGCACAATATATTCATGTGTCTGGGAGTGTGACAGCTTGCTGTGACGTGTTAAATAGAAACAGCACATGAATGTGATGCACATTGATATAAGCAAGAAATCACAGAATCTAGAGGTGAGTAAAGCTGTTAGGTTTTGTCTGATTTTTCTAGTGCTCTGTTCTTTCATACCTTTTTTTCTTAATTGTTGTTCAATTTTGGTGTTACTGAGTGCCTGCATAGCCCGGCATTTGTTGCCCCAATGACGTAGCATGTCACGCACATACAAACACACACTCACACTTTGATCAGAAGGCATGAACTAAAACTCTACTTTATTTGAAAGTCTGACTAATATATATCATATCTACCAAAGGCCAGGGATTGGAGGAGAAGGTTGACACCTCTCCCCATCCCGTTGGTCAAGACAACTGGCTGTCAGTTGTCCATATCTCTAATACGAAGAATGTAAACTATGTTGAAACTATACAATAACATTGACTGTGTTTACAGACCAGAGCGTGAGAAAGAACCCAAAACATGAAACTGTGAAACAGAAGAGAAGGCTGAAAAAATCAGGGTGACACCTCAAACCCTTTTGTCATGCAGCCTCACTCCTGCAAGTTACTGAGCAAGCTTCCTTCCTTTCATAGAATCCTGGAGATGGTACTTGTTCTGTCTTCCCAGTTCCCTGCCCTACTCTTATTTCATTCCTGTCTTTCATCCGCATGGTCATTGTGTTCTTCACTGTGGTTTTCCAATTAATTTTTTTTGGTTTTGCATCTTTCACTGATTATGTGAAGGAAGGTTATATGTGCTGTAGTCATTTAGGTGGTTGCACTGGACTCAAAGGAAACAAATGGCCCATGGTTAGATATGAAAGCCTCAATCTGCTGCTTGCGGCAAATGTGCTATGTGCGTTACTGCAAGGATATGTGGTGGATATTCCTCAAAAGTTTGTTGCCTGCTTAGCTAAATAGTGCAGAGGTGTTGGTGTGGGTCCAGAGTTTATACAGGTGGTTCCCTTTACCACATTTCTTTAATGCTATGTGCACAACCCTTTTGACAGCCTGTGAGTGGAGGGGAAGGGTCCTAGGAACAGGCTGAACTCATCACACCTTCCCAGTCTGGGCCCAAGGTTGTGAGACCTTGTGCATTTGACTAATGGAATGCTTTTACACTAAATCCATATCTTTTTTATTCCCTGTACTTTAGAAACTTTACAATTAATAGTTTGATCCAAACTTCCAAACCACCCTAGTTTAAAGAATTTGATTATATGCATCTATTGTTTGTCTCCCTCTAGGTTTATAGAGAAAAAGTGTGAGTTTCAGTATTATTATTTCCATCTTCATGCAGTCCTCTTGAGCTGATATGGGAAGGGCTATGGGTTGATGTTGGAGTTGGGGGATACTGCTTATCTATAATTCACACTAGGGGAGTGACCCAGTTGTGATATTTATGACTTTTCCCCTGGAAGATCAAAACAAATCTGTGCCCTCTTAAGGGAAACAATGATATCAAATGTATGGCTCAGTCCTTGAATGAAATATTCTGTTAAGAATATTAGTCTAATGGGACAAGTGAAACGCTTAGTCTAATACTATATATATATATATATATATATATATATATATATATATAAATTCCTTTTTTTTTCTCCTCTTTCCTCTTCCTATAAGATTGTTCCCCTTTAAGGAAGTTAAAATTGGAGTTTTCTAAAAGTTATATTGCTTTGGTCTTCTGTCACCTGTGTTGTGGCAGCTGTTTCATCATCATAAAAGACTGAACTTTAAGAGCCTTCAGCTACGGAAATTACCTAAGTGCAGAGCAATAATATTTATTAGTCTAAGCTCATTACTTAATATTTTTGTGGAGCTTTTATAGAACCATGATTTCCAAGCAATGTTTTTTAGCATAGTTATAGGATCATCTGTGCATAATGATCTTCTTGCCTACGTGATACCAGAATAATTGTTTTTACAGCCTGCTCTTGAGGTGCAGAATAAATGATCATTGTAAGCCTTTCTCCCACTGTCATCTTTTAATCTTGATCCAATTATTTACACTGAGCAGCAAGGTACAGGGTGTCATGTCCCAGACAGAAAGGAAAATTTAATCCTGCAGCTTGATATTTGAAAATCCTCAGAAAAGAACAAACTGTTTTGTTTGGAGAAAGTTAACTAGAAAAATGATTCTTTCCTGGACTTGTATTTGACCAGCACAAGTGAAAGAAGGATTAGTTTGTAGATTAAGAAACAGACAAGTTTCCTGGAATTTTCTTCCTGCCATGTCAGCTAAGCTCTCCCATCTGAGTTTTCTGTCTTCATGTCCTAGGTTTATAAGTATCCCAGAAAATCTTCATTATGGCTGCAGGGAATCAGATTGGACGAACCTGATTGTAGGTTCAGGTCTTAACTTTGTTCTTCCATGCTGCCCATTAATGTGCATGTACTCTACTGAGATCAGTGGTTTTTAAAAAAAAAAAAAAAAAAAGAAAAGATGTATTGCATAAAGTCATATGTGTCTTCCTGTGTAATATATTAAAATAAACATTGTGAGGAACTAACCTGCTTAAGGGTGGAGAGGATGTTATCCATTTACCTGCAAAATGGTGGAGGAATCAGAAGTCAAGCACTGTGGTTGTGGGCATGTATTTTATTTTTCTCAAATTCTTTTTAGGGTAAGTGAAGAAAAAGAGGTGACGGAAGAACGGCTGAGAGCTGAACAGGAGTCATTTGAGAAGAAGATCAGACAGCTAGAGGAGCAGAATGAACTTATCATCAAGGAAAGGGAAGATATCCTTTAAAAATATGTGCAATGCCTCACTGAAATAAAAAGTGAAGTACAGAGAAATAATTGTTCTAATTTATGGCATAGAATAAATCTGCATGTGCTGCCATTCAAAAGCAATCAGAGGGATGACTTGTCAGCATGTGACACTGGTTCGTTTGAGCTTAAACTGCCATCCAGCTGTTCCTATGATGTTGTTTTGCTATGAAATAGATATTTGTCAACTAAAAATGACAATAAGGAATTTACACATTAAAACATGATTATGGATTTTTTTTTAAATTCTATTAGGTTGTCATAGTCTAGGTCTAAAACTTGTTTGGTATTCCATTTCTCTCCATGTCCAGAGAAAGGGAATCTACACCAAATGGATATAAATTAAATATATGTATTAGGAGATTTAGCTAGCTTAGACTTTTTGTTTGGTGTAGAGGTTTTTTTTTTTTGTATATAAAAACCATTAGCAGATTCCGTTTTCTTGCTGACTGTAATATGCGTTTCTCTAAGCTGTGTATGCTTAATACCAATCTTGGAATATCACATGCAAAGTCACTGTTGCAGGAATTGCAGTTTCCCTTTCTGGGGTGTGACAGACCTTTACAAAATTCTCTTGTTCATTTCTCTTCCAAATCTCTGATATTGATGCTTTTTGATGATATTGATGTTGTTAAATTTCTCAGAGGTCTAAGGATTGGCTGCAGTGGGATAGGGAAGAGACAGGGCTGCAACTACAGGAAAAGCAAATAGTGTGTGATTCATTGGGAGCTGCATTGCCAATAGTAATGTTGTTTTAAAAAGCATGATGGAGCGCAGTGTGCAGTACTGTTTTCAGTCTTGAGCAATCCGTTGTTCAAGTTAAAAACAAAGTTAGTGACAAAAAGAGGCTGTTCAAGCTATGGGCCAGTGTTGAAACAGAAATAGAGATAATTCAGAAACTTCAACATGAATTTAGAGAAGGGTTCTTGAAAATTCTGGAATCATGTTTCACAGTTTAGCAGGGGGAGGCTTAACAAAAACAGTGCATTCTTTATGGTGGAATTTGCTTCGCTTAGTAAAAGCATTCAGTGGTGTGTGGTCTCTGTCAGGAGAGCGTTGCACCTGATGACTTAGAACATCCCTTGTAGCACAGTGGCACTTACTTTTCTGGAAAGAATTTTGTCTGTTTGGCCTAAATAACAGACACATCAACAAACTTTGCTGTCTGTGAACTGTTACTGGAAAATGTTAGATCTGAGGTAATTTCAAGAGCCATTAGATGTGACAACAACTCCTTGACATAGATTTCACTAAAGCCAGTATTTTGTTGTATATTACATATTGTGTACTTAGCTCATGAATGTGGATGGGATGCATATTCCTGATTTTTTGTTATTTATCCACACAAAGGTTTCATTAATTCACATGAAGTTTATTTGTCTAGTGGAAAGTAGACATGCGTACTTTTTTGTTTTGTTGTTTGGGTTTTTTTCCCTTTATTTTTTTTCTTTACCAGAAATAGATTGCACAAGCATGAATACTTTTCCTGAAGTCTGGTAGACATGGCAGAAGGTTAATGCATGCAATTTTACAGTTCATAAAACTCTGTAAAACCTAGATATATAAAACAAGGTTATAATTTAAAACAATGTAAATTTAACTGCTGCAATACTTGCCTATCATACATGAATGATTCAAGATCTTCAGTGTAACTCTGATCATTTAATTTTTTAAAGCTTGTTGCAGGGACTAGGAATAGTTGAAATGACTTGCTGAGGCTGAATACAGATAATAGCTGTTTCAAGTACGGCAACTTGAAATTCTTCAAGTTCTTCTGGATTCTAGTGTCCACTTGCAAATAAGATATCAGAGATATAATACCATAAGAAAGAACTTTTGAGTCTGTTAAAATCAATTTTACCTTTTTTTTTGCCCCACATAGCTAATTTATTATGAAGTTACCTCTATAAGATAACTTTCTTTATTGCAGTGTTTAAAAGTACTCTGCAGTAATAAATTGGTGCTTCTGATATAACTGCAGCTATCCAGCAATTCAGCTGGAAAGTGCAATTTCAGCTTGGTCAGGATTTAGTTCACTTAGCATGGAGACTGTGGGGGTTTTTTTTCAGCAACGTATATTTTTGTTGTTTTGGTTTTTTTCCTTGAGATTCTTGCAGGAGTATTGTTTGGTGCTTGAAATCCCTACTTTGAGGAAAATCCATCCTTTTTTTTGTTGTGGTTGATTTTTTTGCCCCTGAGAAGCTGTGAAGAGATCCCTCTGTTCAAATTTGCTGTTGGTGAAGTATGAGAGAGGCTTTGGGGGAAAGGAGATGGATGATATGCAGTGATCTCACCACAAAACTTCAGGTAACTTGTCAGCATTTAAAAAACAGCATCTGTCTGCAGCCCAAGCTCACATTTACTTTGGATCTGCTCAGTGCTATCTGGGCAGGGAACAACAACTAAAATTTCATGCAGATTTAGAAGTCAGTCCTGCCCTTTCTTAGCTGGAGAAACTTTGAAAATTGGGTACTTAGTACTAGGGCATGCTGTTAGTGGAGGACAACAGTGATAAGCATGTTGTGAACCATAAATAGTCCAGCCTACTGTCAGGGTTGCCAAATACTTAGTATCAAAGAGTTAATGAAACTTCAGGATTTCAAGTAGTCAGTTGATCTACACCTTCTTCCCTAAAGCAATATTTTGGCCTATCTTATTATCTTATAATTTGGTCAAAAGTAGCTGTTTTTGCTTGGTTTGTCTCATGACATTTACACTTCAGACTGACATCTTTCAAAATAAACTTTATCCAAAGTGTTACTAAACCAAAAGAGGATCAAAATTTTGTTTTGTTTATAATAAACTCTTGCATGTAATAAACTGGAAAGTTCTGGTGCTGCTGTTCTTAGAAGATACAGCACTTAGTGGTGTTCAGGTACACTGGGATGACATCTCTTGCTGTTCTTACTAAAATTTGCCCAGTTGGGCTGAACTGGATAATCCAGTAACAGCTGCTCATGCTCTTTTGATGCCCACTGCAATGAGAGCATCTTACAACTATGAAGATGATAAAGTGGTGGGGAAAAATACCTCTTTCTGAAAGTGGAGTTTACATGAAGATAAAGAGAAAAAGTATAAATGGCGTGTGTATTGGGAAAGTGAGATCTAGAATGTGTATTGGGAAAGTGAGATCTAGAATGTGTCTGGAAAGAAGGACTTGGAAAAGGAGGTTGGGCTCCATGACTGATTTGAAAGCAACAACAGCTGGTGACTGATGGGTTCAGAAATGTTTGGGATAAGCAGTCAGGGTTAAGAGCTGAGATGGTGACATAGGATCAGTCAGACAATTTTAAGACAGCTGATGCAAGCAGGGATATGTCTGTTTAGGGTATTCAAACACCCTATGAACTTTTGCAACAGACTTTGGGACTAAGCTCATGTGAAGAATTGCCATGTGTAACCTCCTGTGATGTCTTCTACCTCATCTGCTCTTGGTATTTGTGTTCTCTTTGCTGCTGTATGGTGACTAAATTGCGTCTAGTGGCAGTCTAGATTCTGGCCTTGGCTTTTAGTGTGTGACTTGCAACTTCCTTGTTCTTATTTGTGTTCATTTATTTGCAGTACGAAATTTGTGTTATGCAGTACAATAAGGGATGGGCAGTATGCACCATGTTATGCACTTGGACTACTTGTGCTGCATCTTTTTCCACTTTTGCTAGAAGCTGCTAAAAGAAAAGCTTTTGGCTTTCCTTTTTTTCCCCCGGATGTGTTTTCAGGCACTTGTAATTAATTTAGGTGCCAAATATAACTTAATTTAACAATCAGGAAAATATCCTTTGTAAGATGTCCCAATACTGTCATGATATATGTCTTAGGAAAAAAGAAAACAATGAGATTATTAAGAAAAAAAATATTACTGATACTTCATAGCTCGAAGACATTATGTTGTGGTCTTTAGGTTTTCTTGTTATCACCATGAGGGATTTTTTTCATGTAAATTTGGTACTGTTGCATAAATGAAGAAAACATAGCTGTGACATTTCTGTAAAGACTTATTAATAGGTGAAGAGGAAACTTCTTTAATTTTTTTTAAAATTGGTTATTGAATTCTAATAATAATATCATTATTATTATATAGACGAAGACTAGGCAAATAAAGAAGAGATTCTGTTTATTACAAACTTTTTTTTTCTTTTTTGTAGATTTAAACTAGTCAGCTGTACTATGCTGCTGTTTTGGTTTATATTTAGAATGTACCTGGGTTACTTAAGCTTTTTGCTGGAATTATTTTCTGACTGAACATAGACTTACAATATGGTTTGACCCTAAAATATCATCTATGTCCAACCCTGGGACAGGGACCCCTCCCAGTAGACCAGGTTGTTGAAGACCTAGTCAAATTCACACAACAAATCCTGNAGCTGTACCTGCTGCTGCCCAGTGCCAGGGTTAGCCCGGACTGGCAGAGTGGGAACTCTGAGTACCACAGCGACACCTCTTATATTTTTCTTGGTTAGTCTTAAAATTGATCACAGACTCTGTTTACATATGTCCTTAATATTACAGACCTACTTAATTAGTTGGTTTTACATGCAGTTAACATTAATATTAATTTAACTAAAACAGTTCATTTGCTTATAGTGTTAGTGAGACATAGAATATTAATTTGCTGGGAGAATAATGAGCTTTATAAGCATTATCTAGAGACTTTAATAAAATGCTTTTAGTTTTGCCATAGTACTATTCATTACCTAAGTCTTGCATACATAAATTAGGGCCACACGCATATTTTGTCCTTTTCCTATTGTATTGTGCTAATGTAAAATTAGTAATTTTTTTCAGAAGAAAAAGAGTTGCTGGCTTGCCTAATGCAAAGAGCAAAATGATAGAAAAAGGAAATATCAGAGTACAGAATTTACTTGCTGGTTCTGCCTTATTTTATCTATAATGTTAAATTTGGTCTTCTGAAAATACAAAGCTTCTGCTTCCTTCCCTTTTTTAATCAGACCCACCAAGTTGTCATCACAGGTAAGGGAACGAAGGTGGTCTTGCACAGAAGGGCTTTGGCAATGTGTTTTGTTGCATGTGTGGTTCCTATGTCCTGCATGGAGGATTCATGTGTGTCTGCCTCCCTGGGGCTGCTATTGTTGACAGCGCAGTGTCAGAGGGCAGTGGGGCACAGATATTAACACTGGAATTCAGCATCTGTATATGAAAAGGGGGCCCTACCTGGCTATGCCCCCACCCTTTCCCCCCTGAAAAAAATAAAAAAAGGCCAGAAGAAAATTTCTATAAAGGCAAATTAGACCATTTGCAGGAAACTTGGGATTTTGAAAGTTAGGCTATTTATTTAAAACTCAGTAACAATTTTAGAGATTAACTTTGGCTAAGTCTGTTCCTGATGGTATGGTTTCTGACAAGTTAGGAACTGAGGGTTTGAAATGACCATCATTATTTTCCTTTTATTTCTTAACTTGGCTCCCTGAGCTTATCATTTGAATTTTTTCCCCTTTTTATTTTTCATATGTGAATGCATACTGTATGCCTTCCTGTGCATCATAATTTGTTTGAAGGTGTGTGAGGAGAATGGAAAATCAGTATTTTGTTCCTTTCTGCCATTTTATCCAGCTACTTTACTCTTTGAAGATGTTTCTCTTACTGTTATTTCAGGTATCCTACTAGTAAATGTTTCTAAGCAACCATTGTGGTCTGTTGAAAAAAAGCTGCACTTTTTAATAAGTCTCTGAAGATTTATATGCTATTCTCTAACTGCAGTATTGGCTAAATAATGTATGTATTTATGAACTTAAATGTAGAAGAATCAGTCAAGGACTATTGGGTAAATAAGATATTTTGAATTTTTCATGAACTTTTAAACTAAAACAAGGTGAAACATATTGTAATGTTGAGTATTCAAATGGATCAATGACTGGAGATTCGTTTGACGCTTTCTGTGCTTAATCCTAGTTAGTGCCTTGTAGCACAATCTAGCAACGCTTGTCCGTGTTATGAAAATACCCAGAATCAGCAGGCAGCATCTAAGCAGTCAACAACAGCCTCTGTAGAATATGAGCTGGACAGGCTTTTTGCCCTAAAACTCTGCACTCAGTGGTGCAGGATTGTCTGTGAGGTGGTACTGTCAGCATAGAAATGCAGCTGTAGAATGGGAGAAGCATATTTGCTCTGTGTTTTATACCAAGGGTGGAATGGCGTTCTGTATGTGTCTGACTGAAGTGGAGGTATTCCCACCCAGCAGCTCTTGTATAGAATTTTGGAGTTCCCCTGAAGTAAGTGTTGAGGGCTAGTAGCATTGTCTCATCTCCCATGTTTCATGACGTTTTTACATTGTTGTGATCTGTACCTGGTACTAGAGACTTGATGATTTTTAAACTGAATAAGAGCTGGTGTTCTGTCCTGCCAGATTGTTGATATCCATGAGTAGCTATATGCTTCCCAGACAGCCTGTCTCCCAGCTCTGGGTATCTGATGCGCAGATTTATGATACTATCTATATTAACTGTGTGGTGGGCATGTCAGAACTGGATATGATGATGGGATGCCCCTGTCCAAACTAAACAGGAGACGCCTGTCATTGGAAATATACTTTCAGCCCTGGCAATCTTGTTTATAAATCTCTGTAGGAGTCAGACTGGCCAGTTTAAGTGTCTCAGGTGAAAGACAGATCTTTCTGCTTTTTCCAGGTACATAAACTGACCAGGCTACTTACCTGACTGAATTTGACCCTTGGTTCTGTGGTTATTGTTGAAACATTTGGCTTTAGGTGTATGAGCTTTCAAAGTGATGTTTGAATTAAATTTTTTCTTTAGGACATCTTGTGCATCTGGAAACAAAGACTGAGATCTTTTAAAAGTAGGCATAAATGGGAAAATGAGATCATTAATTGTTGAAGCTGGTACTGTAACAAATTGACTAGAAATGTGGATTCAGAGAAATTGATGTACTTTATCCTTCTAAACTAAATGAATTCTCCATCTGCTTCAGCTTCTCAACTATAATGAGGACGAAGGGCTGACTCTGCTATTGGTTTCTCTGTCTTCTGCACTATTTTGGAAAGTTTAAACATTTCTTGCATAATTAAATACAGTTTCAATAAATCAATCTCATAATAATTGTTGTTCAGGAGAGTTCATTATTCAGTTCAGTCTTTCAAATTACTGTTCTTCTTTAAAAGATTCTTCTGACGTAATGGCTTCTTCTAAATCCATTTGCCATGCTCTGGCTTGTAATTACTTTAGATTTGAAGAATAAAATGAATGGCTTTATTATTAATCAGTAGCAAATTTGTCTTACTGTTTTTAGAGTGGCCTTCACTCATGAAATAGTTTTAATGGTCTAGATAGCAAAACACTTCATACCTCTCTTTCAGCAGAGATTTAGTGAAAGCAATCAGATAGTTTTCTGGGTTTTTTTTTTTTCCATCTCTCTCCCATTAAACATTTGTCACAGTGACTGTCATCATGTGTTTGCTGCTGTATTCTGTGAGCTGCTGGCTCTCTGAAAGCCTTGTTTTCCTGCCTGCTTTTAGATTGGAAATTTTTCAGGCTGGGCTAGGCTTTATTTTTGTCGTGTGCTATGGGGAGTACATTGCACTTAAGGATACCATTAATTTAACACTGGCTTTTACATATGGATGTTGGCCTGTAAGAACTTTGTCACTATTCAAGCATAATGGAAACAGCATCTGTTTCTTAACCTCTTTCTACTGATGTGGGATTTCATGGTCCTTAGTGACTGTGCTTTTGTAGCCAAGAGTTGCAAGTCTGTGCCTTCCCATAGCAAAATGCCATCTTGTTTTACAGCAGCTGAGACTAGACAGGTAACTGTCCTACATTAATCTTCTCCATTTGGCATCTGTTCTTTATCCACAGTCTCTTGTAAAGTTGTTCAAATCCATCCTTAATTTTAAACCATCAGTCAATGCAATCTAACGTAAATGCATTTTTAGCCTTGCTAAACTTCTTAGGATCTAGTGGATGTTAAACTAATATCTCATTTCCATAGATTACTTAGAAAATGAAAATGGGTTAGTTGTAGAGTTGTAGATATTCAGTAAATCTCAGCTTTTAATTTCCTTAGGAATTCATTACTGTAACGGCGCTCCTGGTTTTGTTTCCTCTATCAGTTGTGATGTTTAACCAGGGCTAAGAATTTTGAGTAATACTGAGGAGTCAGAGAAAAAATCCCAAAAAGAATGAATAGCATCCTTAAAGTCTTAATTCCATGGCTCTCTAGGAGGTTATTAAAACTGTAAATGTAAAACTGGATGGAATTTATCTGGATACAAGAACTTAATTGAAGACTTCCACATATACCTTTTATCCTTAGTTCTACTGGCATTACATCTTCTTTGGTTTAGTTTCAGGAGTTGTAGTTTTTCATATTTACAGTTTTCAGTTCAGATCCTAGTATGTATGTGTTTATTTAAATACATTTTTAACTGTGGTAAGCTAAATGGTAAGCTTTTACTGATGGCAATATGGTCACTTTCATTGCACATATGGCAAGAGATTTACATAAAGGTCATCCCCTTCTTGGGACAAAAAATATCCCCGGGTTTATAGAACTGGGAGTACAGTTGTAGTAATAAGGATTATGTTGCTGATAAGTTCCCCTCAAGGCCCAGTGATGGTAATACCCCTATATTTTGTCTTTAAAGAAAACTGCTGAGAGGCAATAATTTTTTTTTGTATGTGTCCCATTTTCATTAATGCATGGTAATTGATGGAGTTGCAGTGACTTGTAACAGTAATGAGTTCTAAACATAAGAATGCACTCCTTTCTAATAAGTGAGCACTGCTGGGGTTTAAAAGCGTACTAAATCAGTTGCTTTAGTATGAATTTATTAGTTTTTTTCAGCATTAGCTTTAATAGTAGTTATTTACATAAGCGTACATCCCATTAACCGCCATCAGGGCTGGAAAACATGCTGAACTGTTCATATTTTCATATAATTATTGAACATAATGGTATCATTTGCATTTCTAAACAGTGATGTTTCTGTCAGGCTTGGAAATAGTGTCTTTACGCAGTCCCTATTTCACATCCACTTATTTGACATCGTTAAATTTTATGCTAATGCGCTTCCCTAGAATGTCATCAGTAGGACAGATGCTTGCACTTTAATATACAAATCAGTGATGCTTTTCCCTCCCCCCTCCCCTGAACTGCAAAAGAAATAAAAAAGCATATCTGCACTTTTTAGATATAGTTTGTTTCATTCTGAAGAATCTGTAAGAAATGAAACTTGGCTTTCACCCCCGTTAGTCACTTCCAAATGTTGTAATAGCATACCTTCATTGTGAACTGTGGGAGACTGTCCTCTGCCTGAAGGAGGAAGAGTCTTCTAAAATTCAAGGCAATTTTGTTAAAATAAAAATTATAGCCTTGAGCTTGCCACCTGTGTAAGGTATGGAGTCTCACAGAGCAAGCTACCTGGTCAGGCAGTGGTCCATGGATTTGCTTACCTGGCAGCAGAGCATAGCTGTAAAGAACGTTAAGGGTAGCAGTTTCACCTGCTAGGCTCTGTCAGCAGAAGTGCATTTTGAGTTGTACATTGTCAGGTTTTTAGGCCTACACTTAAAGTATTTTTTTCATTTTGCATTACAGGTAGAAGTATATGCACTCTTGCCAGCTAAGTGGAAGGTAGTTGTATGAACAGTGTTGGCTTTTTATTAATGTATGTAAGAGCTTTGATGCTTGTACTGAAGTCAACACTGAAAACAGAGCATCAAAAACCTTAGCAACATTGCTAATAGTTGTAGGTCTGACTGTGGAAACAATGGAATAAAAATAAATAAACAGCACCTCCACAAAAACCACACTGCTTTTCTTCCATTTAAAAGTGAAATTAGTATGTTGCATCTGGTTCTATATGAACTTTATCTTGGGATGACTTGCTTAACGTTGCAAGTAGAGTGCTAAAGGTAGAGTAGGTGTATGCAACCTGCAATATGCAGTTATACTCACAAGAAAAAGTAACTATTGAAATAGAGTGTGTTACTTACGAGCCAGACATGACCCATGTGAATGAGCCTGGAAGTCCAGTGGATCTCCAGCTCAGTTCTCTGCTTTTCCTGACTTACCGGATGTGGCATTGGACAATTCTGCTGTTTTCTCTCCTACTCACCTGTTCAGAAATCTGTGGTGCTGTTTGCTGGCCTGTGTGTGACGTGAAGGTTAAATTTAAGCATGTTGCTTAGTTATGGCATTTCATGGACACACTCTGAAAATTTTAAATAAAACCAAAAAATTTTAGGGTCAAGAAAAAGACTGAGAGAGGTATATTTCACAAGTTTGTCATTTTCATTGTTTTATACATAAAAATACATGTTAAAGAATGCCTTTCTTGGCCACATCTTAAAAGAAGGTTGGAAGGAGGCACTCAAGTAGAAAAAGGTACTTGGAGTGAAATGAAAAGGCCTATTTTATCCGTTAAGGGCCACCTGAGCAAACTGGAGATATCCTCCGATGGGTTCTGGGCTTATGGTGCCTTTAATTATAGATGATTAACAATTTGCTAGTTGCCTTCCAGACAGGTGTAGAGACAAAAATCTCTGCTGGGAAATGCTTGCAGTCTAAGACCTTATTCTGGTGGTGTGTGTAGTGGTGTGTTTTAAGTCATGAGAAGTAGCAATATTAACAACAAAAAAATGGTTTTTCATATGTCAGAGAGAGCCACAGGATTTTTGAAGGATTTCTGTCAGAGTTTTGAGCTTGCAATAGGGCAACCATTTCATAGCAAACAGTTTGAAGCCAGGTGCTTTTTCTGTGCCTTTTACTCAGAATTAAATATGGATGCACCAATGTAGACTAGCAAATTGGTGAGATGTGCTAATTTCAGCTGCGAAGTATTGGGAAATTTAAAGAGAGCACCTCTGGCATGCAGAGCAGACTGCTGTACTGCAGAGAGTCTGAGCGGACCTCTTGTCAATGTCTCACTTAAATCCTGAAAAGAAGACTCTAGGTAATTGGCAAGTATCCGTATTTTAATATGAGGCCATAAAAAGGTAACGTATGATGATTTTTAACATCAGGAGATTAACATTTTACCTTTAAATAAAATATGATTAACTGGTACAGAATTAAAAGTAATAGAACTGAAATACTCAAACTATGACTCTGTGGTGTCAGATTATGTGTCGAGTGTGACAGTTTAAGTGCTGAAGTGATTTAAAAAATGAGTCAGCTGAAGGATGTATATCCCAAGTAGTGAGAATAAAATGGAATAAAACAATTGTGGCTATCAAAACTTTCTCAAAATGTCCTGGCTGAACAAGGAGATGACAGTGTGGTGTTTACAGTGACTGGGTCTTGCCTAGGTGCCAGTGCAGATCCAGTGAGGGAGTAGTGCATGCTGTAATGGCATCCTAATCTATAGTTTTAGGCCACCAAGTCATGATTATGCTTAAATTTAGTACTCAGGCCAAGACTACTGTTGGCTGCTGGGTTCATCTACCTCCAGGAAGGTTCAAATATGATTTAGCAATGCTTCTTTTCTTTCAGCAGTTTGCAGTCAGCAGGGCTTTTTCTTGCCCCTGTACAATTTCATTTCTGGAGTATTGGCACATGTTTTGATACATGAAGCTACATGTTTGCAATCTGAATTACTAGGTGTTACTGTTTGGGAATGCGAAAATGCCATTGTGAAGGTTTGTTTTTGACTTCTGCATATTTTAAGTCCTTGTAAGTAAAAATGATATTTTTTTCCTTCACCTAGTAGTTCTGTAAACTTAGCTTGGAATTTGACAATAAAGTGGCATCTTGCTGTCTTCTGAAGTCCTGCAAATAAATTTTTAGAGTGCAGTTTGGACATTTACTAATCTTCTTGTAAATGTTGTTTTTGGCATGTTTGAGCACATTAAGCTGTGACACTTAGAAATTGTGTAGGAAGAATCAAGAGGAGGACTGGAATATGGCTTATTCCAAAATGCAAAAATAAAAGAAAGGATAAAGAAAATTTATTATGGTTGCAGAGATTGGCAGGTCTAATTTTGTTTCCATCCAGAGAACAGAATACTGAAGTAAGTGTGCTGCTTTCAAGTAGTTGCTCCAGAGAGTAGAATTTTAGTAATTATACAAAAACGCAAGCAAAGCATTTAACAGCCTTTATAATACATTAACTCATCCAGTGTGGATTTCTTCATATTCCATTATCTTCAGGGAGAAGTTTTTGGTTTTTATAAATATTGCTGGACACATTGATGCAAGATCCTTAGATGATTTTAAAGATGTTAGTCAACATCTCTTAATGGTGCAGAGTAAGACTTGAGCGAGCACAGCTTTAATGTCCAGCTGTCGCTTCAGGTAACTGGACAAGTCCTGCAAGGCCTAATTGGTCTATTTCAGTGCAAATAACTGTATTTAACTTCCCATTGCTCTTTGCTTTAACCTGCTAATAAATCTACTACATAAATTTTTCCCATGAAAAGAGGGATATTAAAAATGAGAAATATGTTTCTAATTATCTGCAGAGAGAAGTTATGGGAGCAAGTGAAATGAACTTATCTACAGAACCGAATTTCATTATGAGAAGGATTGCATGGTATTTTCTCTGGTAGTGTGGGGCTAGATTTGGTAACCCAGAAAGGCTCATGGTAACCCAGAAAGCTATCTGGGTGTTTCCTGGGCCCATCTGCTCTGATACATACACAACCTGTGAATCCCAGTTGCTTTTAATGAACTGTTTGTATTGAACTTCTCTTATGTTGGCACAGTTCATGTTACTATATTACACTTGTCTTTCTGGAAACAACCACAGAACAGTGCAAAGATTTTAGCAACAATATAATTGCATTGTTCTGACTGGACATTGAATGCATTGGAGATTCTCCTAGCCCATCTGCAGGGACTAGATGACTATCAGGAACCTTATGACTCTTTCAAACAATCCTCTTAACACATTTCTATTAGTAAAACTGTAAATATTTCCCTTGGTTCACTTGCTAGTTCTCTCCTCTATGCAGTTTTTTAAGGATCAGTGTTTTAGAAGAGCTTCTAATTTTTTTTTTATGACAACTCCTAATTTCCAGGCTAGACACAGTCACAGCTTAAACATACTTGTTCTTGTGCCAGTGTTTTGCTTAAATAGATCTTCCTCTCTTTCATGTTTATGTAGAAAGGATTAGAGCAATAGACATTCCCTCTCTCAAAGAGAAAAGAGAGGACAAAGTGAGAGAAGTTTCACTTGTTGTATGAATGATGGGAAGTCTTGGCTTCTGGATTAGAACAGGCTAGAAATCTGAGTGAAATGGAACAAGGCTGAGAAGGATTGTATGACGGAAAGGTCAGAAAAGCTTAGCAATGTCGGAGCAGCAATGTGGACTAATTGGGATTTGTTTGCTTTTTCTTGCCTATAGAAGTTGTCTTGATGAAGTTCATCTTTGCAAAGCTAGGTAGAAAAACTGGTGCTATAGAAAGTTTCCAAAGGTCAGATTAAATGCATATTACAATTAAAGGTTAGTCCTCTAAAGTAACTGACATGGCTGAGTGGACAAATTACAATGTGGCTTTATGTAGGCCTCTTGACTTCCCCCATGGTAAAAGCGTCTTCTCAGTTCTTCTCCTTAGAATTCTGTTCAGTCTTGCTTTATCATCAGCCAGGGACACACCAATATGGGTATTCTTTTGCTTGTTGCTCAAGGACACTGAGCTGCTGTGAATGGTTTAGATTTTTGGAAAAAAGACATCATGTAGCTGGATTTGCATTAACTGTATGGCTGGTGGTGTCTCAGAACTGTGAATGGTGCTGCTCACAGTAAAGTCAAAGTTTACTCCCCAGCATTATGACTTTTACCTTTTAAATACCACTAATAGAGTAATCAGAGGTTTGGGACTTTCATCTGCAACAGATTTGTATTTTATTTGCTTTTCATGTTGTGAGTTTTTACTGTGCATGAGGAAATAAGCGCGGCTGAAATAATTCTGACAGAAATTACAGGACAACTGATTATTAATTCAGAGTTGCTCAATGCTATAATTGGGTGTTTATTTGGGCTCCATCTTTGTCTTCATCTGTTCGTCTTTTGGATGCTATGCTGCTTTTTACCATTGCCATATCTGTTGCTCTTTGTAGACACTAAAATCACTTCTTACCTGATATTTCATAGAAAACATAGGAAAGGAAAGCTCTGCAGTGAATATCTTACTGAATGAGTCATTATTTTCTGCTGGTCCTTGAAATTAAGTAAAGTGTGGGGTAACTTAAATTGCAGCTTTGCACTGTGGTTTGTAGTTTTGACATAAAATAACTTTGGCCATGCTGAATCAGTGGTATTTTGTCTCTTCTATATCTTTTGGCCTCAAGAGCAACCCAGAATGTGTTTGTGAGATGTAATAAAGACTGGTTCTTTCCCCTCTGTCCATATTGCATTGCTTAACGTCTTCTTCTACTTCTTTTTCTTTCAATGTCAGGAATTCTATTTTAATAAGACTAATGAAATCTGGAGACTTACGGAAGATTACGTAATCTGCCAAAGTTTGTAAGGCTCATGAAAAGTATATGAGATTATACATAAACTCATTTTCACTCCCTGGATGTGCTTGCTAGATGATGTGAATCTTCATTCTCTAGGAAAGAGGCTTTCTGCTCAGTGTAGTCTCCAAATTTTCCTGGAAGATAATTAGTCAAATGGTTTTTGAAGTGTGTTCTTTAATGTGAATCTGGTTTTCAGTGTATTTTGAAAGGGTTGTGTTGTGTATTTGCCCTAGGTTGAGTCAGTTTGTGTTACTTTGGGTCATATTTTGTATATTTTGGAATTTATTTTTTCATGGCTGCTTGTCATTGAAGATCATTTTCTATCGTAGGAGGAGGCAGGAAGTTTCAAGGGACAGCACATATCGGTGTGAAGCACAAGGCTTTGTAGTTTCCTTGGGTACCTGCATGGAGGACAAGCATTTCTCTCCCTTGCGGACTGCAATTATGCTGTTACATCACATGAAGAGATGTGATGATATCTAAGAGTTTCTACTCTCTACATTCTGAAAACATCATGCTTCTGGATGTGTTATCTCTGGGACTTTCTGATATCCTTCCTGAGTAATAAATGTGATGACCCATGTGCTGCCCATGCAGTCTAAGCTGTAGTGAACTCCTTGGAGAGATGTACTGGAGGCCTGTTTGCTCAGTCTTGCCTCTCACCCTTGTCAGTGTGTCCCTGTCTACCTTGATCCCAGTGGCATCTGTGATCCAATGCTTTGGGTGGGCCTGCAGCTGATGTGTTCAGAGAGTGCCCTGTGTGGCTGTAGCAGGGGCATGTCCAGAAAGGAGTGCGGTAGCCAGTCACAACACAAATCGTGGGTGCAACAGATTCATGGAATCATTATCTCCTGAGGAGATTCAGCTATAAATTTATGTGACATCACGGAGTATTTTTTTTTCTGCGCCTATCCCATTTTTTGTCAATTACATAGTAACAAATACAAAAATTGAGTTAGTAGTACTAGTTCATTATATTATATACGTTTCCCCTGAATTTGTTAAAATTTGTTGTTCATCTTTGGGATTAGGGTTCTTTGATCTCAGTTTTGTCTCAGAATCAGTCTTCTAAAGTCATCTAGATACTGGACACCATTTTTCCATGCTTGTAAACTTTTACACCAGAACAGTCATTATCAAAACATGTTTTTTGTTATGGACTATGGATATAACAGTTTCATGTTTACAAAGCCAGTTTGAGAATCGAATGTAGTATTAAGCCTAGTGCCAAGATAAGTCTCTGGTAATAGGAGAATAATTCACTGTAACATTTTTGTATGTTAAGCTCCACCAAATGCACATTAATAAAAGAGATACACAGAGGGATGGTGTCACAGTGCAGGACATTTGTCAGGTTGTTTTTATTGGCCTGACAGAACTCCAGTATGAACAGTACAGAGTGTGGACAGATTCAGTAATGAACTTGCATACCAGATCATCTGTTGGATCCCTGGTCAGCTGGTGACTGAAATGAGACTTCTAATATAGCCATGTGGTGCTTTTTCTTATTTAAAACTCAGTTGGCCCCTTGTTCTCTAAGTTTAATAGAGATATAGCCTCTATTGCCACAATGTCAATTTTGCTGCACGTTGTCCTGCAGAATGTTGAATGCTATATATGCCTTGCTCTGTGAAAAGGATGCATTAGGCGTCTTGGAAAACACAGCAATGCTCAAAACAAGTTTTGATTCAGATTCATTTACAAGAGGAGTCTCCCACAGTTTTTGTAGCCTTGAACAGATAATGGTTTGGTGAAATAAACTGTTAAATGCAAAAATTACAGAATTTATAGTGGTTAGACAGCCTTGGTGCAGTGCTAGGAAATTGTTGTTAATTGTTCCTACCAGTTTATTATGGTGGATCTTGTATAGAAAACAAAACTTCTAGCATCCTATGTATTTTATTCTTTCTTTTTCAGTTATTTCTTAGATTAGGAATAGAAATCTCTTCCATCAACCTTTTGGCTTATATGGTAGTTGTTCTTAAACAGGCTTTGAAAGTTAAGTGAATAAAGACAAGCAACAATATTTTTTCATGTAGAGCTGCTCAGCGTTTTAAATTTCTATTTTGCAGGCATTGTTAATACTTTGAAATTCAATTTTTTTTTTCCTTGCTAAATGTATTTCAAACAAATTCCAAGATGCCATGTTTTGGTTTTATGTTCTTTCATGACATAGTAAGAGACTCATGTTGTGATACTGCTGTTCTGATGACTGTGCTCTGACATAATGGAAGTGATTTATTTGTTTTTTGAAACTTTGTCAGTCTGTCATTGCAACATGCATGGTGTTTCAATACTGAATCAGTCATCCAATTAGACTTCTTGCTACTGCTGAAAATTTTTTTTTTTTTTTAATAATGAGCATAACATGAGAATTTGTCATAGAAGAAAACTTCGACAGGTGACCAAACATCTCATGCCAAATGTAAACATTGTCTTCTTTGAAAAAAGGGAGGATTTTCTTAAATTTCATCATGTTGGTTTTCTTCTTCTGTTTGAAAAGGGATTTTGATGGAAGGTTGGTGTTAGCAGCATATATTAGGAAAAAAAGCCTCAAAGAGATCTCTAGGCATCCTTTTCCAGCAGAGGGTGGATCACTCTCTGTCTTTCTCTCTGGCTGCTAGTTCTTTGTACAGATAACCCGAATTTAAGTTTAGATTTTCATTCTGATTTGGAGGATTTGCCATAGCTGTAAGCCTTTGTCTGGAAATTTGAATTGTTTCTCACTCAGCAAATTAATCTCTGCAGTGTCCGCTGCTGATAAGCTTTTCAAGCGATCACAGGTTTCCTCTCTCTTCAGTTGTGCTTTGTGAACTGGCTGCAGTTTGGGTACCCATCCCACAGATTTGTGGTAGGGGTGTCAGAAATGGTGAAGTTGGGCAGATTGCAAAGGGCCATGAGTATATTGTGGGGAGAATGATGAGTAAGTTCTTTGATCAGCATTAACTACAATGCCAGTAAACCTTTAACTTAGCTGCCATTAATTCAGCCTGACTGAAATAGCATTTAGAGTTAATGAAACTAGTTTTAACAGGATCTGCAATGCTTTCTGTGTGTGAACGTGTGACATTTTACAAGTGCATTGCAAAGACTAAATTGATTCTTAGAAGAATACATTTCTCTAGTCCAGACAGGACCTAATAGATCTTTTTCCTAGATAGCAGACTTAACTTTTTCCTAATTTTCTCTCTTGATTAAAATCCTGAATGAGGAGAGGTTTCTGCTAAATGTCTGCTCAAAACAAGCTTAGAGAAAATGGAATGTCAGCCTTAAAAATGTCACTTTAATAAGGTTTGACAGGACAAGTTCCTAGAAGTCTCCTAATGATACATATGCAAGTATGGAGTATATATGCTTGCTGTATTTGGAATCAGTGTGTGCAGGAATATATATTCCAGAAATACTGATGATTCTGTGCTGGGGAGACTGCTAGGAATAAGGAGCACTGGGAAAGAAAAAGGACTGGCAAACCCAAGATACAGAGGTGGATGAAATGGAGCCGAGTATTCAATACAGAGAGCAAAAAAGAGGTATCAGGCTGCTGGGGCAAAGAGGTAGATCCCCTATTAAATGCAAGAAAACGTTAAAAACCCCTGCCTATTCATACTTGGATTTCGTAAGGAAAATGGTAGAATTCTAAGGGGTATTTATGCTTTTAGGTGTGAAAATGGAAAAAATTTCCTTTGTGTCTCTGTGTATGTGCACAAGCACTTGTATTATTCTAATATTTTTTTCATAGTGCTGACTGTGTTTTTGGCACAAGAATATACTCTAGTTTTGCTAAGTTAATTTTTGTCTATCCATAAAATTCTGCTGACTTCTCTTTTGTGTCTAAATACTTGACTGATTATTGAATTCCATGCATTTATGCGTACTTCAGAAGTCTTATTTAACAGTTAGTGTCTGGAAAATCAAGGAAAGGCACATGTCATGCATGTGCCACATATTTAAATCACACTTTAAAAAAGCCATCTGCTCAGCACTTCCTTTTTAGTGTGCTCTCTGCAGAGAAATGTATCATTAATAAGAGTTCAAAACTAATGTAGTTACCTATTAGGAGTAGTTTAATTTTATTTATATATGTGTGTGTGTGTGTGTATTTGAGTGTGTATCACCAGATGCCTACATTTCCAAACCAGTGACAATTTAACCTAAACTCCTGAGGATGACAAATTGCAGCTAGTAAGCAAGCTTACAGAGTTTGGACAAAGACAATAGAGCTTCATATTGAGCTGTGGGCAGTACCTACTCATAAAACTCAAAATTTTTATTTGTGATTGTTTTCCTGCTCTTATATAATTTGAAATTGGGTAACAATTCTTTGGACTAAGCTATAACCACTTACGTGTTTTAATAATACAAGGTTTTGCAATATTGTCCAACAGTTGTTGAATTTATTTTTTATTTTCTTGGCCCACAGCATGGACATTACAATTATACTTTGTTTATTTGAAGCTGTTACCTAAACCAATATTATGGCAACCAATTATTCTGTGTTTAATGTTGGTGGGCAAATTCCCCAGACCATCTAAGCTTATTTAATATCCCCTTGCAGTGTTTGGACAATGGACTGATGTTATTAGAAACTATGAATCAAAGTTAAATTGAGGGTATAAATCATGTTTAAACTGCGGAACAAAATCATGATGATGTGAAAGTGCAAGTAAGTAAAGGAAACCATCGGATAAAATAATTGCAGCTTCTTGCTACTGGTTAAATCCTTCCTGATGGATGTGCAGCTTGCACAGATGATGTCTGCCCTGTGCTGCATTTGCACTGTGTTGATGTGACAGTTCTGAAAGCGCCTGTTCTGCAGCCTGGCTGTTGGCTGAACCAGTGTGGGGGTCCTCTGCTCCTCCCTCACATCTGAAAGATGGGTGAAGATAGTGCAGATGGTCAAGGTGCTCCTACCTGCAGCTGACCTGCCTGATGCAGTTTGTGTTGTGGCCCTTTCTGCTAGTTTATGGTGCTGCCATTCATACCTGCTTGAGGATGATATGGAGAGGATGTAGGGGTTTGCAGGAGAAGCAGTCACTTCTGTTTTTTAGATCAAGAGGCAAAAAGGATTGAATAAAAATAAATTACTTCTGTGCTACTAAGACTTCTGTGAATTTGATCAGCAAAGCTTGGGTTAAAAGAACAAAAATAATTACTTCTTGAGCTTACAAATTTCTGTATTTACTTTCTTCCAAGGTAGGGTAGGTGATGTGGAAGCATTTCTGTATGAGCCAAAGTTTGCTTTTCCTGAAACATGCTTTTTGTATTTTCTGCAACTGTGGAATATTTTTGTTGTCTACTAGTAAATTATGTCTTTATACCTGCTGCTACTAGACTGAGTATTTTTGTCCTGCTGTCTTCTTTGAGGAAGTGTTTTGGTAAGAGTTGGTTTGAGCTTATTTAATGTAAAAACATATGCATATTTGAATATGCAGAGGTATGTGTTCAAATACGTAGCTAGCAGTCCCAGAGCAGCAGGATATATGCATTTCTGCATCCTCTTGGATATATCTCTCTCCAAACAGTTATGGATGCTGAAAGTAGATGCTTATTGGTGTAATGAGTTATTTTCTGAACAGCACAGGCCAGGTCCAAACTTAAGAATTTGTTGTATCTGACTGCCACTAAACAGTGTGGAAAGCGTGAAATGCAAAAGCATGGGAGTCTGTCTTGTAAAGTATTAAATCCAAGAAGTGCAAGATAGAGTAATGAGAAATTTAAAATGAGGATGTTAAGTGTAACTCAAAGCCACGTATCTCTTGAAACAGTAAAACTTCTTCCCACAATCTGTGTGTTGACTTCGTGATTTTCAGTTGAACTCTTGATGCATGTGTGCTGATCTCTATGCAGAATCTTTTCAGTAATCCATGCTGTTATCACTGCCTTGGTTTTAAAAATATTAGCTCTCTACAGCACTGAGCAACTACATGGTAAACAAGCCTTTTTACTTATCCTTACCTTAGACTTTATGTGCAAGCCTTAATACCTTATTCATATAAGGTCTGACCTTTCCTACAGTTGCAAACAAACCTCCAAATAAACCCTGAATTATTAAACTACCCTTTATGTGAATGCAATGCAGTTCTCATACTATTTTATATTTCTCTAGCTTCCATGCTTGTATTACGCAAATGCATTCAAATGGCAGATCTGTCCTTCATAAGCAAAATAGGTTATCTTTTCCTAGTAAGGCAAAAAAATCAGTCTAAAGGTTTTGTCTGACCAGAACTGAGATGCTATAATAAACATCATAGGCATAGAAGAGACTTCTATTCACTTGTTAATAGGTGTGTAGGGATCTGTTTCGTCATATTATAGGACTACTATAGTAAACATTGAAGATTAATATTACTAATTTCAAAGACAGTCTATGACAGAAGTTTATGTTCTAGTAACTACGTTGTTTCTGTTTAATTGTGTGCATGTGTGAACAAAATATTGTCGGGTTGCAAAGCTGTGTGTATTTTTATTTGCATTGTATTACGCATTCATGATGGGAAGGTGAAACCAACAGTCATGGGCTGAGGAGCTGTTATGCTGAATATAACTTTCTTCCTTTAAAGGCACCCTTTCTCTGATAGTCATCCTCATCAATTCCCAGTATTGAACTTCTGAGGATCACAAATGGAATTTTGGGTTTTGTGATGGGAAGGGTAGAGATTGGTAAGTCGGAGTGAATGTATGAGGACAGACACATGTTCTGTCTTAAAAAGTAAGCTTGCTGAAGTTTTTGGCTGAGGAAAAAGAGCCACATTTCAAGTAAGCATTTTAGATTACCTTTAAATGCTAGTCTGAAGCATATTTGCAGTTGTTCCTGTTAAAAAAGTGCAAAAGTTTGACTCACATGGTTTTTGGTGGTATTTGAAAGATTTCTGTGCTCTCTGGTAGAGTGCTGCATTCAGTTATGGCTATGGCACATGCACATACATGCCAATGGCTTTGATTTATACTGCTTCATTGCATACATCTCCTTGTTTAAGCCAAGGTTCTCAATTTAAGGAGCCAGCCAGTCTCCTGAATATAAAGGCAAAAAGGGCAGGAGAGAAGAGTTGTGGCTTGTTACTCATGACTTGCTATGACTTCTGTTAGAGGCCCTAGGAGTTAAAATTTCTTTTAAGGGAACATATGACAGTTTGAGACAGGATATGTGAAGTACAAATATGTTAATTACAGCTAATGAGAGATGTGAGAAGGAGCATGAGTAGTTGCTTTTTCACCTTAATACGCAGTAACATGAGCCATAATACTCCAAGTGGAGGAGGGGTTGTAACTGAAACCAATCTAGGAATTTTACAGTAGGTTTTAGTGAGCTTTTTGCATATGTGGTATTAATAAGTTCATTGTAGATTTTTGATGTGTTCACTGTTTAAGTTTTGCATGGTTTTGTTTTACTGGTTTTANATGGTTTTGTGTTACTGGGTTTAGTAAATTGTGTTGTAACTTGTGCAGAGTATGTGGTACGGCTGGAGTAATGTTTGTACTGAGCTCTGAATTTTTGCTGCTTATTACTTTCTTCTTATGAACTGTAATAGTGAATTAAAATGTTTGCATTTATTTTGCCCTAGATTTTGATATATTTCAGTGAAGCAGACAACCCTTACATTATTGTCATAGGAGCCACAGAGAAGGTATTCAGTGTCCTGAAAGAGGTCACTATAGTGTCTCTCACTGAAATACTTGAGAATGTAGAAGAATTTTTATTCTAAAACTATAATTCTGGGCTTGTCATTATTGCTTGTCTAGGCAATAATTCTAGGCTTGTCATCATAGAAAGGCACCTTCACACATCTTTAATTTCTGAAACTAGTTTTAATAATTTCCATGGGACCATCCTGAAAATAGACCTTTTCACAGTTATGCCCTGGTTATGCAGGTCAAACTGATTTATTTTTTGCTATCACTTTATTTTTGTGATCTGGATAAGCATGCATAAACATGAAATTATGGATATTAAGCTGTACCTAGCATTTTTTATTCTTTATCACGCAACTTTTTCCTTTTTCAGAGGACAAACCATAAAAAAACCCCCTGATGAATACTTTACTTTCTGGGCATAGCACTATGCAATCTACCTTGAGAGTACAGAAACTTAGGAAGCAATTCTAAAAATTGTTAAGCTTGTAACAGCATTGTTTAGAACTCTGCACGAACCAGGAAACTATGGTGTGTCTTATGAATTGCGAAATTGCACTTACGGTTTTGAGGAAGAGGGATAGTGTTGTTGAGGACATGAGAAATTTCAGGTGGTTTTTGTACATTGCAGTCAACACTGAAAATAGCCTGAAACTTGGATTTGTATGCATCATGGCTTTTTTCTTTCAGTGTTTATAAAACAGGAAAGGTGATGTGTATATGTGTCTCAATATAGATGTTTCAGGCTTTATGAGAACATACAGGGTTACTGAATTGAAATAATGTATTTGGAACTTCATGGAATGATCATCTTCTTTTGCAATATAATTAGGAAATGCAGTAACACACCATTTTGTGTGGGCAAACAGAAAATATGTATGTGGAGCCAATGGGTATATATCTGTACTAAACTTTACATTTACTCAAACCTTTTGACTGTATTTTAATCTTCTTCTAATTTCTTTCTTTTAACTAATATACATAATGCTACTGCTCACTAAAATTAGCTCATTCTAAGGATGGATATAATGTGTTGTGCTAATCTAGGTCCTTTAGTTCTGGGAGATCAGTGGTTTGCAAATGCTCATAATTCTGTCCTCATTCTGTGAGTTAAAATGTATTGCTGCCATCTCATCTTCATAAAAATGAAGAAAATTAAGTAGAAATTTATGAATTCATTCAACTTATTAAAGGAAGGTTGTAGTAGGACTATGTTTAAAACTCAGATGTCTTTATTCTGCTGCTTTTGTTTTCCTTAGGTTTTTTTGTCTCTTGTCTTCATTTCTGAGCTTGCACAATAAAACTCTGGGAGAAAACTTCTGCCTTCACTGAAGGCAGAAGGACTAGGACTTCATTCAAAAACACATGAAGACGAGTTCTACTGCCAGTTAGGGCAGCCTGCAGTAGTCTGTAAAAACACCCTTTTTCTCACAAAGAAAGGGAACTTCAGATTCCCCAACCAATATTGTTTTTGAAGTCTGTTTCCTAAAGACATGTTATTAAACCTACTTATGTCAAACTGTATCATTTTGCTACTTGCAAGAACCTATCTGACAATGGTTCTTCCAAGTTACTGCTGCTTTTGTCTTCCTATATTTTCATTTCAGACTCAGCCTTAATCTTCTCCTGGAACATTTAGGCATTTTCCATTTGTCTGCACATGGGCATTAATTCCTTAGCTTAAGGGTTTCTGCAAAATCAAGTGGTATAAATTGAAACAGTGCCTTTTGCCATTTCCATGTTAAGTATCTGTTTGGATGTGTGGCTGCTGATATTTTATCTTGTTCTTGAACACCTTTATATTGCAAACTTAATTTATTGTCTGGTGGAGATATAGTGAGTGCAATATGGTATCTGCCACCTGTGGCAACATGGTCCTTGAGTAGGTGGAGGGATTTACTTCAGAGGAAATATCTTAATACTTGTATGTTGAAACTTTCCTTTTCCAAGAGGAGTAATTTTAAAACAGAGAGGAACCTGACTGATGGGTTTTCTGGTTTCTGACTAGAGATCCTTGGTAACTTTCCTTGAATTAAGGTACTGAAGAGTGTCCAAAAGCAACCCTTCCTTTTGTTTTAACAATTGCACTTTTGTTCCCTCTGTTAAGACAGTTTTTTTGTTGATTGGTGGCAGTCTGTATGAGGAAGCTCTGTTCAGACCATGTCCAAAGACTCTTCTGGAACAATACACCCATCTTCACAATATTTGGAGTATGCTTTTTTAACTTTTCCTTGTATGTACAATTTTAATATCCTTGAAATGACTAGGAAATATTGCTTCCTTCTCTCCTGCTCAGGGAAGGAAAGAAAAGACTTGAGTACCTGTGGAGAGGTTTGTGACCCAGCCTGCGTGGTTGGTGGGAAGTGCACAGATTTCTGTTCTAGCTGGAATTATGCAGTAGGAGGATTGATCAAGTGCATAATGCTAGGACCCTTTTCCTTACTTACCTCTCAAAGGGGAGCTACCATTGGCAGACAGACATCCAGCCTGGTGAGATCCAGGCCTAACAGAAGACCTAAATTTTAGGGATCTAGTGGAACACTTCTAAAATGCAGAAGACTCAGTTTGCAGATGGAGAAATGTAGTGGTTTGGGTACAGTGAAAGGTACGGGAAATTTGAATTCTCTTTTAAAATCGATTGCGAATTATCAGCATAATATCAAATATAATATATTTGATAATGTATAATTTATAATATCAAAACTTTACAATGGTTAAGTTCGTGTAGTCCTCACCTGAGCAGACAGTTGTGGATAAAGAGTGATATGAGCAACACTCCTCTTTTCTTGACATCAGAGAATGGCCTTCTGCTGGCTAAAAATTGTTTGTGTAGAGGATGCAAATGAATTCTGGTTTGTTTTTGCTTAAACCCATGAGGATGAAATTTCTGGCACAGAATTGGAGCTTTTTGAGGACATTTTAGAGTTCAAATGAAAATATGCCTGAATTCTCTCATTAGCAGCTCATCTGTGCAAATGCAGGGGACAATGGCATCCAACAGACTTCTTTCAAGTAATGGCAACCCTCTGGTTTTTAATACCTAAGCTGTGTCTTCCTACTTAAGACTTGGAAGTTGCTAAAATTGCAACCAGTCTTGTTTTGGAAAGAATATGCAGCTGAATACTCAAATAGTGGAAAGGATGAGGATCAAAGATTTTTCTCTGAGCAGTGAGAGATGCTGGAGAGTGGACAGCTACTGTGCTTTCAGCCTTTCTGTGTAGGTTATTCTTACACAATTGGTAAAGCACCAGTGGTGAGGGATTACCTGGGGGGAGAAATGCTTCTGTTGCCCTGGTTAGAAGTACAGTTCTTTTGCTGAAGTTATCATCTACTCTGATTGCACAAGAACGCTGTATTGTATGCTAGAAGGCAGGATGTTCTTTTCAAATGAGCGGCTCTTCTCTCTTGATTTTGTTTAAAAGTAGTCAGTTATGCTTAAATATTAGTTTTGAGGTTGATACAGGGTGATGTAAGCTCTCTGGTGGTAAATGTTGAGAATAAACACTGAGTGGTATTTTACCTCTCTTCAAAAAGACATTCCACACTTTCCATCATTAGCTTCTCTTTGCAGATGATTATGAAGAAAATAAGTGAAGGTATGATACTTAAAACTTGTTCCTCCAATAGTTTTCAGGCAGCTCTTTACCAGAGAGCGATCTTTATGATTCTTTGTCTAATTATTAAAGATGAAGATCATAGTTCAAGACCTTCTAGTAAGCTCCAGACTGCCATACCTTAGTTTGCATCCATGCTTACTTTGAGCCAAATCTCAGTTAAAGCTTAATTGCCCATATTGTGTATCCTGATCTCTGAAGGTGGCAGATTCTTTTCAGAATGAACAGCATCAACATGATTACTTTGTTTAATGATATCTCTTAGAAAATCAAAAGGGAAAATTCTGCTGTTCATTCCACCCTGAGGCCGGGACCCTTCTATACTTTACACAGAGATACTGTCTTCAAACAGGGTTCAGCTTTGTGTTGCAGTAATCCCAACAAAGATATGTAAGGCTTTTTTTCATGGGTGTTTTGTCCGACACAGTTAAGATTATCCATGTTTTTCCACATCAGATAATACAAATATTAACCCCATGAGGCATTACCTGTATGAAACAGATTTGCTGTTTTAGGAACCAAGGCAGTAGATGTAGATAAGCATTAAATTTGGCAAAAGCAGTAATATTAAATTTGGCATAACCACAGAGTAATACAGTTGTGAAAAAAAATACAAGTTGTATAGCAGGTATGTATTATTGGTGTCAAAACTGTTAAACAGTTCAGATTCATGAATTCTGAGTCCTTCAGGGTTACTGAACATACTGAAAGTGAAATCTGTGGACAGAAATGTGATTAAATACCCCAAACAGGTTAGTGATATTTTATGATAGGTCTTAGAAGTCAGAGTTTGAATTTCCTTTCATATGTCTGGTGTTTGTGATGTCCTACTCTTAAGGGGAAGGGAACACCCAAGATTTGTAGATGCTCGTGGTTGAAAGGAACAACAGGAGTCGGATGGTCTGCAAATAATTATGAAGTTTTATTAATATATTACACACTTGGCATGAAAAGTGGTGTGTCAGTCCTTGGCCTGCTAAAAGCACATGGCAGTGGGTTTAGGATAAAGGGGTAAGGTCAAGTGGAAGAGAGAGGGAGAGATGAATTAAAGAGGGGGAGGAAAAAAGAGAGAAAGAGAGGTCACCAGGGACATCCTGGCTCCATCACTGATGCAGCTGATGGGATGTGCAGGGTCCTAAGGTGCATACATACCTGAACTTTGTGGGGGTACCTTTTTATAAATGAGTTTCCCTGCACTGGAAATAAATTTCTAATGTAATTTAACAGTTGTGTGCAGTCAGTTCTTCCAGACCTTTCTGGAAATGGGCTGGAGGCTTCAGGGTATTTGGTGGTCTCCGAATCCCACTACAGCCCATGCCTGCTTCTTGACCTCATTCCTACACTTGTGCTGTATTGTGTTGTACTTATCCCCAGGAGCCAGGACAAGGATGCTTGTCCCAGAAAAGTGCTGCCCTGTCCCTGTATGCCTGTTTCTCTGGCCACATCCTGTTTTATTCTTGTGGTGTGTTAATACCAGCTATTCTTGGTTATTACCATCAGTTCTTGTCTGTTATTTACAATCATCGGTTGGCTCCACAGCCACCTGGTTATTGTGTTTGAGACTTACACATTGGCTCGCTTACTTCTGGAATACTAGAGAGTTGCCACTATCTTCATGGATTATTTAAGTGTTGCAGAACTTGGGTAAAATTTGTATTTTAGAAGTAACCTGAAGTGGGACAACTATGCTTTAAAAGAAACAAACCAAAAATGAGCAGAGGGGTGCAATTAACAGAATCCATGAAAATACTCAGTTGAATGGAGCACCGGTTATAAGAGAAGTAGTGCTGGAATACGCGAGATTCATAAGTCATGGTTTTTGACTGTGAACTTAGATGAAAGATGAGGCAAGACTATTTACAAGGGCTGTAGTGACAGGACAAGGGGGAATGGCTTCAAACTGAAGGTATAGATTTAGATGAGATATGAAATTCTTTACTGTGAGGTTGGCCAGGCATTGTCACAGACTGCTCAGGGAAGCTGTGGATGCCCCATCCTTGGAAGTGTTCAAAGCCAGATTGGAGGTGGCTCTGAGCAACCTGATCAAGTGGAAGGGGTCCCTGCATATGGTAGAAGGTTGGAGTCAGGTGATGTTCAGGGTTCCATTCTAACCCAAACCATTCTGTGAGTCTATGACTGACCTGAGAATGTGCAGTTTGTTACTGCAGGAAAGGGCAGGTTTTTGGTGCATCGAATGAAGCGCTGTGTTCTGTGGGAAACATCTGGAAAAAGCTCTTCATTTCTATATCCCCAAAGTTCACATTTGTGGTGAAAAAACAGGTAAAAGGCAGAAGAAAAGGGGAGAGAGGAGATAGACTTACAAAAACAATATGATGAGTAGGCGTTTTTGTCCTGTCAGGATAGCAATTACAGCTCTGTGGGCGGTTGTTGGTTTGCAATTTACTGTATGCATACAGGGAGAAGAGAATTTCTGATCTTTATAATTTAGAATCACGATGGTGATTAGCCAAAGAAGAAATCAATATGTTTCATGTTCAAATTGAGTTTACCAACTTGATTATTGCACCCCCTACTTGAGATTTATTTTGAAAGCCGATTGGAATATTCTGCTGGAGCATGGCTTGCTGCTCATTGCAGCTGTGTGAGCTATGCTGAACATGGCACACTGGAGATCTCTGGTCTACTCCCTTCTTCATCCAAAACTTATCTCAAAGTGCTGATATTTTACTTTTGCAGCCTCAGTTTGTCTGGTTCAAATGTGACTTGCTCAGGGCTGTATTTATGCTTTTGTATTAGGCACGTGCATTAACAGTGTTTTTACTAGGATATTTGCCATCCAAATATTTTGCAAATCAAGATAATTAAAAGTGGAAATTTAATAGATGAGATTGTAGGGTAAGCATTAGTGATGAGGGCAATCTGATGTTAATGCCTATGCAGAACATCTTTCAAAGCAGATACAAGTCCCCTTTGAAGTCCAGAGAATAGTTGGGAGAAAGGCTGAAAACACTGTGCAAGGTAGAGAAGTAATGCACTGAAGTGATAGGAAGAGGTGGAGAAGCCAAGAAATGACAACTGAGACAACACACAGTCAAGAGTGAGCATTAGATAGAACTAAAATAATGAATTCCTATAGCTGACTGAATTCAGGATATGTTTGAGGAATCTCATTCAGAGAAAATACAAACTCTAGCAGTTGTTTTATGATCATGATGAGGAAAGAAATAAGGTGCAAAGTTTACTGCAAAGATTGTATTCAATTGTGAGTTATGTGGAGCAAGTAGTCTTTCTGTTCTGCATCTGAATTTCTAAGGCAGTAGGTACTTAGCCAGAGTGATACAGGCAGTGGATAAAAGTTTACCTGATCTGACTTTCTTGTAAAGATGTGGATAGGAAGGTAGAAATCTGAATGTAGTGACAAAAAAAAAAAGGTGGTGAAAACAGTTGCAATCAAACTGGCAGAGCCTTTGGAGTAAAATGCTCAATATCAAGACAATAGTGGTATGAGGTTCCCAAGAGTTACAGAAATGGGAGAACAATTGCATGTCTTGTGGTTCCAATTAAAAATTTACAAATTCAAGAGGACATTACAGATTTAAAACAGCAGAAAACACAGCAAGCTGAATGCTTTGGAGACCTGCTGAGGGAAAAGTGATTTGATTTTGATTGTCCTCCTGACTTGTGACATTTTTGGAAACAAAGAGGCAGCAAAATGAGGATGCAGGGACTGTGTGCTGTATTTAAGGATGCTGCAAGTTCATAAGGAAAAAAGTTGTGTTTCATTTAACCAAGGGAAGACTTTTGGTGACCAAGGTCAGCCTATTGTTGGAGAATTATGAGAAGAAATATCAAAATCAGCTTTCTAGTCAGAAGAAAAAGAAAACAGAATTAGAAAGGCCTGAGTTGCACCAGTATGGCCATCCACAGCTATAGTATTTAAATTATTTAGAAAAATCTGCGTGTGCTTTGTGAAGTCTTTCCCCATACAGTTAAAGAAAGAAGCCTGATATAAGTCATTTTACTTTTATTTTTGGAAGCTGGTGCTAAATCACAGGATAAACATTTTTAGTATTTTTTAAAACTTTATTGATTTCTATTATTTATTTATTTATTTTATTCCAAGCACTTCAGGCTTGTCAGGCCCTTTCACTTAAAATTGTAATCTAGAATAGTTGAAATTTAGAACGTGATATTTGCTTGGAGCCAAGTTTCAAAGGGGATTTCATGGCTTCAAAGCTTTTGTCTTTCCTGACAATGTTTGTGCCTGTAGAACTGACTAGATCAGTATTTTTTTCTAATTTGTACTTCAGCTATAGCATAGTTCTTACTCCCTGCTGGCCTCCCGTTCTAAAGTGTTACTCCCTGCTGACCAAAAGGATTTTTAAGAAAGTATCATCTAACTGTTGTGTTTGACATGAAAAGGTGCAGTGCAAAAATTGGGAAGTTGGAGCTACCCATTATCAGAAAAATAAGCCTGGGATGCTGCATTGCTATCTTTTAACAAAGTCCTTGTTTCATGTCAAGCCTGTAGTACATTTTCCTAAAACATTAAGCTGCTGTGGGTTTTGTAGACTTTTGTTTCTCACTTTCATGGGCAGGAAGGTTATGGAAGGTGTGAATCTGTGAGGGTTGCCCGCTTGGGTTCTGGAATCAAGAGGAATAGTCCAGCTTCTCAGAAATGCCTTTGCATAGAATGGCGGGGAGGTCCTCCCTGGTGCATGGGGAGATGTGATGAGGAGCAAGAACATTATTCAGGTTAGGAGCATGAGAGCATATGGTGGGAAAGGGCATTGATGTGGCTGGTTAAATGCCCTTGGGAGGCTGTGAAATGCAGAACAGGGTAATGTCCAGGTGATGTGGTTAAATAGTACCTCTTAGCTGAACCTGCTGTTAAGCTGAGAGTCTCCCAAGGAGGAGCTGGGCCGCGGGGGTTACTGGGAGAGAGAATGGCAGTGTATGTAACCTTTCTTTTAGGTAGGTTGACAGTTGCTGTTCTTACATTTGCAGATTAAAGGCTGGGGTCTAGCTTCTGACCTCTCTTCAATCTGATTTTGAAGTGGTGTTCCGACGCACACAGCTCTCTGTTCTTACTGTACAGTTCTTGTCTTCTTTCTGTCATGTTCCCAAAGAAGTATCTATTTCCCTTCATTATTTTACTCAGAAGAATTGGTTAAGATATGACTTTTTTTCCTCTTGAGTCATAGTTGTCTCATCCTGCTAAATTTCATGTGGCTCTGTCAGTAAGACTTGTGTGTTTGTCTATATTCTGTTTAAAAAGCTAGAAATTATACCTAGATTTATTGGTATATATTTGGGTAAGTTTCCCTTTGTCTGGAAGAATGGCCTGTGACTTTGAGGCATTTTTGTTAATTGATCTTGAAGCAGCCTTTAGTGGATTAAGCTTGAATTAATTTTAAAATTGCTCCTTATCTACTCACTAAAAATCAAATGCACTACATTTAATTCCATTGAATATGTCTTGGTTCGAGATTGGGTTGCTTTTTTTTTTTTTCCCTTTTAGTGGGAACAGTTTATTTAAAGCGTTCTGGTGAATCTGTTTGGAAGGATTGCAGAAAGCCATGAACACAAAGGGAACGGGAAGTGGAGAGGGGTTTTTCTGTGTCCAGAATGATGATCCAGGAGTCGGTAGCTGCGGAAGGGGACAGTGTGGGTGACGCTCCCCAGTCGTGTTTCTCGAAGCCGGAGCTGTGTCGGCACTCTATGTGGCCACCAGGTGGCAGCATTGGACAGCGAGTGCCGTGTCCAGGTACCGTGAATCGAATGATGGCTTTGGCCTTTCTTTTGTTCTTCTCTTCCCTCTTTCCTTTTATTTCTTCATTATCCTCTGCAGCCAGGAGCTCCAAATTTGAACAAACTACAGGTTTCATCTGTCTCTTGCAGCGTTAATTTGTGAAAGGGTCTGTTTTTGGCCATGGTGCAGCGTGCAAAGAAATTGTTCGGAGGAGCGAGAACAAAATTTCTTTGCAAGGAGGGTGCAGAGTGAGGGGAGACGCGGTTTCTTTGCTTGGCTCAAGAAGGTTCTTTCTTATCCTAAACCACGTATATCTGTCCTTCCTCCAACTACTCACAGTACAAAATGTCATCTGGAAAAAAAAAAAAAACAGTTATAATGTAGCGGCAAAACTGTTGCCTAGAGAGTGTGCCTGCTGAGAGCCAGGCGCAATTTGGAAACAGTAATAAGTTTCCCTTGATAGGATTATTTTCACTCTGCTTTAAGGGAGAGAGGATGGAGAAGTGTTTGTTCCTAATGGGAATGCCCTTGAAAGAACAAGTAGAGGCAATCAAGGGAAAAATATACATATTCTGCAGTTAAGATTGTAGTTCTTCTACAGACTACAATAGATCCTAGTTAAATTAGAAAAGAGGTGGATTATGTGCCTAAGTTCAGTGCAGCAGTACCAGCCCTACAGCAAATGTCAGCATCTCAGCTGTGTTGAGTGGTGTGTGGTGTTTGTGGCATGAGATTATTTTGGGTTTCTTAGTCAATGACTTCATTTATGTAGCAGGAAATAAAAGACACTTGTACCAAATTCATATTATCCTTAATGCAAAGAGTCTATTAAGCACTTCACCCCCCCCCCCCCACAAATCCCAGTCATGTCTCTTGTACATAAGACCTCATCCATTTTTTGGCATGAAAATAAAAAAAATTAGCTACATGGCATGTTCTACTCTGGATGTTGAAAGTCGTATTTTTTTTTATTGCCTCCCCTGATGGTTTTGCATCCCTCCTGCCTAAAGGAAGTAGAATAAAAAAATCCAGTAGTCCATTTGTGGTGGTCTATAACTAAATTGGATGCAAAATACGAGAAAAATCTTTTGTTGTTCTATTTTGTACAGTTATAATTATGGATGCGATTTTTTGCATGTATAAGGTAGTTAGGGTAGTTCCTTTTGTTCTTTGAAAATATATTGAGACCAAAGTGGTAGGCTTTGAAAATGGTTTAGAAACCATGAAATACCATCTTCTCCCTTTAAAAAGAATCCAGGTAGATTTAAAGAGAGGTGAAACTGGTGGAAATAGTCCTTCCCCAAGACAGTGGAAGAAAATAAAAAAGAGGAGGTACACAAACTGATTTTTACATATTTGTTACATGTTCACATTGTAAATACCCAGTGCTGTAGCTTTGACACAGTCAGTATTGCGCTGGGCCTGCTGGTAATGAGTGCTGTGACATTTATCTTTGCTTTTGTCACTAAGTCAGTACCTTCTTTACTTTAAATAATTCCTCATGAGAGAATCCCTGGTAAATCAGGGCTGCATATTTCAAATTGCCTATTACATTAGGGTGAATCTGCTGTATAATTCAAGCAGATGACTAGTAAAAGATTTAAGCCTTTGTCAGTTAGCTATAATGACTTCAGCCAAATTTCTAACTAGTTCACCCAAAGAAGTGCTGATCTGTCTTGTACCTTCCTACAGTGTATGGAAGATTTTTCCATTAAAGGTAGAATAAGAGGGATATTTTCCCTGAGCTGTGAGGAAGGTGGCAGCAGTACAAGTGGCATCTTGAAGGGGGTTGTACAAGTTATTTTCCAAAAGAAAGGCTCCTCAGACTATGTGAATTCCTGGCATGAGGTGCTAGGTGGCTCAGATATGATCCATTTTGGTATTGATTAGCCTGATATGCATAAATCTGCTTCTGCTTTGATACCTGCTGCCAAAGTGCCAGTCTCTGTAAATTTTCTCTGGTGTGGTGGTATGGAGGCTCTCATACTTCTCCTGCCACACACCAGACCAGGATATGCTATGGACAGCTGATTCTCATCACTCCTCTTTTGGGACTGAGGTTCAAAAGTCTGCTCTGAAAAGCAGTTTTTATTCTGTTTTTATTCTTTATTCTACTTTTGCAATGCATGTTCTTCCAGTTATTGTGTGCCCAACTCTTACGTGTTGGATGTAGCAAATTTTAGAGTCCTGCCTGTGTATATTTCTGCAGGAATTCTAGCTTTTGTATATTAAAAACAGTGCTAGGGCACATTATCTAATATCAGTTTGGGGCTGACCAAATTAGTGCATGTTAAATTGAATATTGCTGGTACATAATAGACTGGAAGAATGTGATTTTTTTTGTCTGTCTTTTCTTTCAATTTCAGTACAAGCTACAAGAAACTAAGAATAATTAATAAAAACCTTTTTCAACCAAAGTCAGTTTTTGGTCAGTCAAGATGTTTTTTTGGTGTTTTGTTCTGTGTTTATGGTTTTATTGTTTGTGAATCTTGCTAGGAAAGAAAATATTAATACTAGTTCTAGACTCCTGCTAGGAGAGAAAAGATTTCTTGTTCTGTGTTTGGCCTCAAATTCTTCCACAGGTGTTTTTTCAGGGGTGGGCAATTTATGAAGAACTGTGAGGGTAATTATATAGTTCCGCTGAAAAATATTTTTCGTTTAAATGAGAATGTATAAATCTGTTGGATTTGAGCATAATTTGATGAATTTGGTATTTGGGTTGCATGTTACATGGAAAAGCTGCAAAGGCAGACATACCATTGACATCAGACAAGATGGGCAAACATTAAGAAAAAGGCCTAAAACCCCAAATACTAATACTTTCCCAATGCAGCAGTATACAGATTCACCAGTGTCAACGAATATTGTTCTGCTAGTATATTTCTTATTTCATGCTTCATTTTCTCTTCTCCCAGAGCTAGAAGTGTCATAAAGTGTTTTGCATTATAAGTACTAGGGATATAGTGTAGAGACAGTATTTGCCATGTTCTAAGAAACAGTAGGCACACAGTGAAATTTAAAGAATTGAATAGACAGTGACACCTCTACCATTTTAAAAAAGAAATTGGCAAGAAGTAAATGTGGGCATGGGGAAGAAGCTGTGTCTGTATGTGGATGACTTTTTTTTTCTCCCGTGCATCAGAACTGAGAGAGGCACTCACCATAGTCAGGTCTGTACTTAGGCTTTGCATATTAGCCTTCACAGCAGTTAATGATATTTAGGTTTAGCCTAGCTATCAAGAGGCAGGAAAAAGAAAAAATGCAATAAAGAAGTGGCGCAGCTTCTCTCAAATAGGCTTTAATTGAGCTTTTTGTGATGAAAAGCTAATGCTGTCTGTTTCCTAGAGATGACTAATTCTCTGTTCCAGTTGTTAACGGAAGAGATAGGACTATAGTTAGAGACAGCTCGTACCAAAATATGGTAGCAGGCATTTGGTTGTTGACTAAAGGTATTAAATATATTAAGTTGCTGGAGGGGAAGAAGAATAAACTATTTTTGTTACAGGTTGTACACTTAGCTGTAACAAATAGAAACACTATGGCTGGTGCTAGACAAATATTTTTAACATGGCTGTTTCCTGCCCTAGTTCTTAGAACAGGAAGTAAACATCTGTATCAGAGAAGATTTGCTATTACCACTGATAATTGCAATGATTCTCTTCTCTGAAAGCTACTTAACTCCAACAGCATATTTAACTACGTATTTTAACATATTTGTATGGCGTGCATACAAATAAGGTCTATTTTCAGTAGTATTCTATACCTCATTTTGGCATTTATCAGCTGTAATACATTCCAAGTACTTCTGTATATCATTGAAATGAAAGATTTTACAGCAGCTTAAGAATGAACATTTATGCTTCGAGCTTCCTCCATTTTTTTGCCAAGGTTTCTTCAATCTAAATACAGTGATGTGCAGAAAAAGGATAGTCCCAGAGACCAGTGGTGTTCAAAATACTGGTGTCTGAAAGTGTTGCCTCAGTCTGGTGAACTTATTCAAGCAGAACAAATGAGAACCAAAAATGCAGTTTCTGTCAATAAGTCTGCACTTCATCTCTTGCTGAAGCAGGGAACATTACTGGATCTCATGTTGCTCTGCCTGATTAGCTCTTTCTGGAAAAACTGATCCTTTCCTGCTGTTTTGTTAGTGGTATCTACTTTAACAGTCACAAAGGAAATGTGAAGAAGTCCGGACATTTAAAAGGGATCATAATGTTTATTTGTGAATACCTTGTGCTTAGACCTGGGGAATTTCTTTTCTCATGACAGTTTCAGTCTAGGAGGGGGCATATTGGCAGTAGCGTTCATTTTCTTATGCTACAAGCTGGAAGACACTTGCCTCCCAGAACACTACTTTAAGTGTGGGGTTTCCTTTACCCCTCTGTTTTACAGCCTTGAAAACTCTGGCACATTATAGGCTCAAAAAGTTAGACAAGAGTAGATCTCTCTTAGTGTAGTGTAAATTTATTATTATCTATTCATGAAAAAGGAAAACACTGGAAAATCTTTGTATCAGTTCCTGCACGGCTGAGTCTGCAGTGAGCTTCAAAGGTCTTGCATCTGAGGAAAGTGATGACATGAAGAAAGTGTTCTGTGTGGAAGATCACGTAGAGATCAAGAGAATTGGAAACAAAGTCAGCAAAGTAATATTTCTAAAGAAAGCCTTGTGTAAGGGAGAAAATAGAAGATAAGTTGGAAACTTTGTCTAATATGAAAGGTTTTAGGAGCAGAAGGCATGAAGGTGAGGGCTGAAGGAGGAACCAAAAGGAGCAGTGATGGCCATAAATATGTCATGATGACGGGAGCAGTACATGAAGTGAAAGAGAAACTGGGTTTTGTGGGACTGAATGAGGAGTGGATCATGAATTCCTGTGTAAGGTATTGGGCACAGAGCTGTTACCTCACTGTCGAGGTGAGACTACATCTAGCAGCTGTGGAATTTGAGGGCACGTGCTTGTACTAGGGGCAGTTCTGCTATTCCATTTAACATTTCCCGCAGGGGATGCATGCATAGCCCTTTTGAATTGGCCCTGATTCCAGTAGAGGCTGTGTACTGCAGAGAAACTGCTCCAACAGGCCTGTGGTAAGCATCAAGCCTCTCTGACAGAGCTATTTCTAGCTCTTTAGTTGTGAAGGTGGCTCTTCCTCTCCCAATCAGTATGCTGCTGAGTTGCATGGCCTATGGCTATGTGGACTGAAGAAATACTGAAGAAGTCCGAGCTTTAGCATTTATCTTTGAGAGGTGACTAAAACTCCATGTCCCTGTCCATCCATTTCAGCATCAGAACTTCCACTGAAAATAAAAATTTGTGTTAAACATAATTCAGAGCCTTATAATAAAACATGTCACATGGTTAACCTTTAATACAATGTAGCATTTAAAGAATAGTTTGCATCTTTTGCTGTTAAATTACTACATAAATATTTAGATTAGGTGTGAATAGGAATGTGGCATTATTTATGGATCCATATTTCTCTGGCATTTCAGATGCATGGTTGTTTTGCTCCTTAATAAATGCAGACATTAAAAGAACAAGCATACACAAAGTGCTAATTTTAAAGCTTTGCAGCTCAGGGGAGAAAAATCTCCCCATGTTTTGTTAGAACTGCTTGTTGTCTCCTTTTGTGCAATAGAGAGAAATTTTATAAAACACTAGAAGTTGCATTAAACTCCTTTATTTCTGATACTTGTCATGGAGTGACATGTCTCACCTGCTAGTACAGACTGGTAGCAGAGCACCCTGTCAGATCTGAAGATGTTTTGGTGCTGTCTGTTGCTTCTTGCTTCAGAGTCAGATGTGTTGTGGTGCAGTTACTGCTTTAATTTTTGTCCGTATTTTGCTTCAGTTCTTTCTCACCTTAATCCTTGGAAGGGGAAGCCAAGAATACATCAAATGTTTTACTCATGAAAATTCGAAAAAAAAGAGCCAAGTGCACATCCCTTTTTTCCTGGTTTAACTAGGAACTGGACTGTTAGGGAGGCTGCTCCGAAAGCCACATCAGCAGCATGGAGTGCAACAGTTCAGAGAATGGTGCTGACAGAATGGCACTGCAGGCTCCTGTGGAAGCACTCTCAGGTCTGATACACGTGGGTTTTCTTACTTCTGTGAAGTCCTGTAAATCACATACCTTGCCTGTTATCTCAGCTTCCCCCATATCAAATGTGACCTTCCCTGTGCAGTGAACATATAGGGATGATGACAATAAGTCCGTTGATACCCGTAAGATGTTGAGATTGCTGCAATGATGGAGGTTTCTGGCTGTTAGTACAGGAATAATTTTCCATTTGAGATGGAAAAGGTATGGGTGTTTCCTTGATCTGTTGAAATCAAGGAGAGGTACTGAGCACCTCTGCTGGAGTTTTGGCTTCTAAATTAATCCTGCACCAAGGAAGTTAAATCTTTTGGGACCATTACTCCTCCACAGTCTACATGATGTCTGTCAATAAAAAAATCTGACTAAATGTTCAGTGCTTTCATGCCCTTCATTTGTCTTCTGGTTTGAGCTTCTGGGAGGAAGATAGTAGCCTATATTTACTTACTTGTTTCTTTAGTTTTATGGTGGTCCTTTTCCTGAAAGCCAGTCACTTCTTGTCCTGGGTCCTTGTAAGGTATTAACATACAGTAATTTTCTTCTCCTTTTTGTTGGCGGGAAATAGGCATTCCCATATAGCATGGTGTGCAGATTACCTTGATCACCTGTTGGTCTGGCAAATACCCTTATTCCTCTGACTTTTCTAGGCCCCTGTTATGTAAAACCTTTTAGTGTTCGATTTTTTTTCCCATTTCCTTTTGTTGTATTTGATGTGATGACTCAGAAATTTATTATAACTATCAGAATGTGTTTGACAAGAAGGCCTATTCCATTCCTGAGTTGACTAAGCTCTTCTAAGCATGCATGGTGATCCCTGCATTATCAGCAGTTGCTGTATGCATGGAGTCATCTCACTGTGATTCTGACTGCATTGCATAAGTAAAGAATTTGCCAAAGAACTATTTGCTTACTCAAATATTAATCCTGTGAGAGGAGTACATCTGAAAGTATCATTTTCTTGCTGCCAGTAACTGTCTTTATGCAAACTCTTTTCAGCTATTTTTTCTTCTGATGAGCACTTTTGAGTTTGGATTTAGGAATTCCTGTCTTCAGGAGTCACAGCCCTCCAGCACTGATACCCTCAAGGCTAACACTTAGCAATTTTTCTCTAAGATGAATAGAGAGCTATAGTGGGAGGGAAAAAAAATCATAGCTATGGGTAAGAGGTTTTCTCTCTTCCCACCAGTACCTTGGACTTCTGTGGTACATACACATCAGCTGTGTACCTTGGTATGCTCCTGTTACAAAAACAAAACAAAAAAACCCCCAGCAAAACAAAACAAAACAAAAAAGCCAAGAATACCTCCAGGATGTCAGCTATTTTTTAGTGGTAATAAATGTTAGGATTTAGGGATGGCTGTTTTTTCTTGCAGGAGGTAGCAACTTCCAAAACCTCATGAGTGTTTTTAAGCATGGACAATTCCAAAAAGCCTGAAAATCAGTGTGAATGGGTTACTCTTGCCTGTTCCGCAAGTTGCAGATACAAAATTAATCAGCCAGAATAAACAACTATGTCTCCAAGAACCATAGAAAAACTCCTAGGAGCTGTACATTTGGCCTGTGGAAGTTAAGTCTTTACTGTCAGTACTTCCCAGGAGAATCATTCCAGGTCATTAATTTTCTTTCTCTTCAATAACTATTAATTATTTGATTTGAAAACGTTGTTGTTATCATAGGGTGGTTTCAGAAAGTAAGGTATGAGGGAAAGGGAATTTTGTAAACATGCTTTCTAACAATATACAAAGGGTAGCAGTTCTCCTCAGATGGTTGGAGAAGAGGTATCTTCATTATTCTGAGAATGTTTAAACATGTTTAACTTACTAACTGTAGTATAATGAAAACATAAAACGTCTGTACTGTATTAAATTCCATTATTACTATACTGTGAGTGGCCACATGCATGTAGCAAAGTATAGTACTTGCCCCCCAAGTCTCAAAATGTCTAGAAACCTGTAAATAAAAACTGCACTCAGAATGTTTCTTCTCTGTTTGATAACACTGGATGATGGTATTGTGGTTTTGTTTAAGTGAGTCCCTATAAATGTTTGCAGCCTCCTGTGGAGAGCAGTTTCACAGTTTAGGGGAACTCAGGAGGGCTCGTAGACACCTGTATCTGCTCAGTTGCTGGAGAGGTGCATTTTCTATGTCCTGATATGCAATCTTATAATGGTTGGTTCAACTGCAGGGACCAACCTGCAGCCTTTGGTCTCCTGAGAATATAAAAGTGTGTATTTTTTCCTCCCCTTCATATAATTTTAAGGTACATTGTTCTGGCCTGCCCTGGTATGTCTGTGGACACAAAGGAATATAATCTGGGGAAGTGTTGTACTGTTCCTACCTTACAGCTTCCTTTTCTTCTTTGATTATCCAGTTCTGAAGACTTTTAAAATGCCTCTAAATTTGGGGAACCATGGGGTCACTTTGCCTACTTCTACATCTCAAATTGCCAGGAGGAAAGGATACCATTATTCATTAGGTTTGGAAAGCAGAAGTTTCCTGTTTTATAATATTTGAATGATCGGGGTGTGAGGGAACTGAAATCAAAAAATGAAATCCAGAGTGTTGGCAAAACAAGTGATTTTTATTTTAAATTTCTCCCAGTGTCAGACAGCCCTGTTTATCTACCCATGCCTCTAATTTTGAGTTGTGAGGCTTATTTTTGAATACTGTTACTGCAATCACCAGGAAAAGCAGCAGAACACACCCTGTTTCAGGCAATAATATTTGATTCCTGAGTGCTGTAAATGATGTAGAAATGTGCATGTATTAATGAGGGGTATAATAGGTTTGAATGAAAGTGGGAGATAAGATGTGTTAATCTTGTATATTAAATAGTCCTACAACAATGAACCTTATAATGAGGCTGTTATTAAATCTTTCCTTCACTGGCCTCAGTTCAGTGAAACCAGCACTTCTGAGTTTGGCATGTTTAAAGCCAGATTTCAGAAGAAAGGACCAACTTTCTGAGATCTCTATCATTTTGAAGTCCTTACCACAATAGTGATGCATACAGTACATGATGGGAAAGATCTTTACAGCACTCCATCATGTAATGTTTTCCCTTTTTTGAGTTTGAGGACACCTCCCTTAATAGTAGTGTGCTGGTATGGAGTCTGTTTTGACCTCAACTGTATCTTAGGAAAAGGAGCACTGGGTTTCTCTCATCTACATCATGCAAACAGATTGTGTTCTAACAAGGTTAGAAAGACTGTCAAAATGGCAATAGTTTTAAAGGAAAAAAATAAATTATCTAGAGTGATCTGTGATTTTTACATTTGGTGCTCTTCTAGCTATAGTACTGAAGACTTAGAGTTCCATAGGAAGGGCAAGATTCCTTGGTTCACTGGTATTTATATTTTTTCTATTTTTGTCCAGCAGCATTTACAAATTTTCATCTTGTCTGTTGCACTATTTGCCAATAGTCAGATTAAAATCTGAATGCTGCTGTCTGATTATGTTCCAGTTTAAAAAGAGGAAATAAGAAAGTTTAAAATACTGAATCGTGATGCCTACTGTGGAAGATAGAATTGCAACCATGTTAGGAAGCAGCAAACAAAAATATACCCTAGCATCCAGGTTTCCTTTCCAGTAAGGATCTAAACGAGGACTTTCTTATTCTGAAGGCAGTGGCAGATGGGCTGAAGGAGAGACTGCGTTTCTCCATCAGCATCATTCCTGTTTGAGGGTAAGGAAAAGATTCAGTGAGAGACATCGAATATATAAAATTAAGAGTGATGATTGATTGTTTCCTGCAAGGAAGCAACAAGAGACACCATTATATTCTGAGGTGATTCCCATTCTGATAGTAACCAAGACCAAACCTGATTAGCTTAGTTATAAAACGAGTTGTTTTGTGATCTTACATTCTCATTCCCTGCAAAGCAGACACCTTTTTGATTTACCATGCATGTTCTTTAATTGAGATGGAGGTGCTGTAGTTCTGCTCTCAGTAAGTTCAGCTTTTACATTCCATTTCTCTTTTGCCTCTTCATCCCCTTTTCTCCACTCTTCTGTCTCCGAACTCACATTTATCTTGTTAAGTAACTCCTCTTACTGTGTCTAAACAGAGGCTGAGCATCTTTTCTCAGATGCCTCAATTCCCACCTTATCTCTCCTCGAGCCAGGAGCTCCATTGTCAAATTAGAGTAAGGAACATGTCTGTTTTAATATCGAGCAGTACTGAGATGACGAATGTCTTTATGTAAACGGTAACGGTGGCTACTGTGAAAAATTTTAATTCTCACAAAGGCCTGCAACTAAAAGAGCAAACGTTCCCAGCAATGGGTTGTAAAGCCGTGACTGCCTCTGCGGATGGGACGGAGTGTAATTTGAGGAAGAAGAGCAGCAGGAGTATTGCACATCGGAATTTCACATTTCAAAGCGACGCTTTTGGGTGAGCAAATGGACCCCGAGCGTGTGTTTGCCTGAGTGCGCGACGCGGGCCCGGGAGCGGGCAATCCCCGGAGCAGGCGCACGGTGGCGCCACAGCCCCGCTTTTGGCGCGGCCGGGGCCGGTCAGTGCCGCTGCCGGCTCTGCAGATGCACATATGGCACAATATTATCATTTTATGGTTACAATTATGAGCAATTTGATACAAAATGAAAGCTAAATTATGCAGTGTTCCTTTTATTTGTTTAATTTTGCGCTCTAAATATGTAGAAGGAAGAATAGTGCCGGTTTTGTGTGGATGGTGATAGGTACAATGCCTTCTTTTGGCTTCGTGTTCTCACACAGCGCAGGTTGCAATTATTTTCTCTCTACATGGTGAAATGTGTGGAGTTGTTCTTAGGTGCTGGGACTGTTTCACACAGAAATTGTGTATGTCTGAATCTCCAGGCTCCTTTCTTCTATAAAAAATGCATGGTACATTTACTGGCGGGTAGACAAATACATAAGTAACAAGTTCCTTTGCAGTTTCCAGTGGAAGAGGCTGGGTAGCTGTGCTGTTTAAGCAAATGCCAAAGGAAGTCTTTAAATTCTGAAAGTCACTATAGTCGTTGGCAGAGCTCCCCTGAAAGAAGCAGGTATATTCTGAACAAATTCCTTCTTGCCAGTGAGGAAAATCTCCTGCCATTGCAGTTCTTCAGCTAAAAGTAAAAATTTTCATGGCCCATGCCAGTACCAGTATCTTGTTACAATGATCTGTGGGGTATTTATTTTGTGTAGTCAGGTTCTTAGTTTTTTGCTCATCAGATCCCCTATGTTCGTTATTATGAAAATGCATATTTTTGCCAGTATGTGTAGCAGCATAATTTGTCTTTTGTGTGTTATGTTCTTGCTTCCTTTTCAGTAAAAGAAAGTTGTTAGCAGAGCCAGGCTGTAAAATAAATCTTTTAGTTTTTTTTCTTTGCTTGTGGGTATTCTTTTGTTTATATTAATGAAGATAAGGCTGGAGATGTGCTTTCCACTTGGAATAGAAAATGCAAGCTCTGAGATGGTATTTGCATTTATCGATCCAGGCACATCTGCTGGCATATGATGGCATGTGATGTTTTTGTCCTTACCCACCTTTGAACCAGAGAACATGGCAGATAAGCTGTCCTGTTTGATTGGCATATCCTGTGGAAAGGATTTTCAATATGTAGGATCAGATCCTGTACCTTAAACTGCTTTTGCATTTTGAAAGTATGTTAGAGACTTCTCTGAGTTCATCTGCTATATTGGGAATTAGTTTTAGGTTTAAATGCTCTCCTTGCTCTCATCAAATCATATGGGCTATCTTCTTCTTTGGCCAATTTTAGATGCACTATATTTGCATTGTGCATCTCGGAATTTTGCAGAGTGTTAAAGCAAACTTGGGAATTTCATCATTCTGTGGATCAGAGCATCTTGGTAAATGATATAAAACTTAGTTTGTCTATAAAAGAAAATTACAAGTACCAGGATAAATCATACTGGTGAATTTAACCAGGGTAGGGAATCTTATATCTTTTATTGGTTTTTCTTTGGGATCAGTTTTAACAGTGGTTCTACAGGTGCTATAGGTGGAAATGGAAAGATTATTTTTTGAAAACAACTCTTCAGCTGTTCAGGAGACTGTGTTTTTTATTTCTGTTCACATCTGACATCTGTGAGCCTAGAGACTAGATTTGAATTTGATGTTTTTTGTGTGCTTCCTGGAAGCTCCAAAGGACTGCCCTGGCTTTGTCCCTAACTTTAACTCAGTAGCTTTTCTGTAGGTAGGTAACCATAACTTAACTAATTAGTATGCACCATATGCAGTCTCAGCTCACTTCAAAGTGTAATCAAGTCATGAACTAATTACAATACCGTATTCCCAAAGAATGTAAATTTAATTTCCCTTCAAACAGAATGGGAATGTATTAAGCAATTCCTTTATATGAGAGCTGTGGCATTCAACAACATAATGCTGATGCTTCAAACAGAAGTGAAGTTCTTAACTTTTGTGGACCTTGTGACCTTTTTCCCTATGCATCTTCCCTTTTTATTCTTGCATCTTGAGTTAATTTACTGACTGGATAACAACATTAAAATATTCAAGTGTAAATTAAAATGTAACTGTTGGGCTTCAGATTGGAGATCACTCTGTCTTATTGTATGTGACTTGTTTCTTTATAGTGTTTTCAAAATTGTGCTTCCTAAGGCATTTGGACCAGAAGGAAATTGTGTTTTGAATTGAAGGCTCGTAAGGTTCAGACTCTCACCACATGATTTTTTTAATACATCAAAAAGTGGATGTGCAGAAAGTTCCCTACAGGTTCTTAGCATTACTGTGCCTGGGACTCCACATAAACCCAGTTATATAAGAATGAGCAAAGTGAAGTTGTTCATAAAACATTTTATTACCTTCAGTCTTTGCATCAACTTCAGAGTTTAGATAATAAACCTTCATTGAAGTTACTAGTCTCTACCCTTTCTCAGAACAATGATTCACATAGAGTCAAACCACTTACTTTATCTCTCTTAATTTTGAAGGCAGAATAAACATATTAGGGTTGATTTTGATCCGTGCCTGAGTAGTCTGATTTCTAAAATGCAGTCCTGTTGCACTTATGAGATGAGAATGTCAAAGCACAGGACTGTATGTATTAAATACAAGGAGTATTTTAAACTTAAATGTGGGTCAGCTTCTAATGAGGTATGTAATTGTTAAATGCTAAAGGAAAGAGCTTAGAATATCTTAGTTTATATTTTAAAGTGTTCCTTTTAGATGTTAATTCATTAATACCAGCAGTTTATTTTTATTCATATGACTTTTCATATGTAAGTAGTTGAAGCTGCATTATTTTAATCCTTTCTTTGGTTAGGAAGAAAAAAGCCTGCAGGTGGAAATCAGAATGACATACGTAGTGCTTTTCCCAAAAGGCACAGTATCTCTCTCCTATTGATATGCAAAATATTAAGGCAGAAAATAAACCCCATTGCTTTACGTGTCAAAATACTGTGAAAAATATATGCCTGGGTGATGCATTAAAGTGTGGGTCCACTTCAACCTGAACACACTTGTAGTGGAATTTGCCATCAGTCTGTCATGGGTCTTTGCAGACTCTATAAATTTGGTTCCCTCGTACTATGAGTATTGAGATGTAGCTTTGATCCTTAGTTGTAGCTATAGGGATAGCACTGTTTGGAGACACAACTGCATGGGTCTTCGCTTTTGCCTGAGTTTAATGAAATGCTTTCTTACTCTTGCAGCACTCTTTAAAGACATTTTTGGGCTGTACAGTGAAATGTTGTAGTAGTACATGGTGCTACAGTTAGGGACGCAGTGATGTCTCTGTTAAACAGCTGTGAGCTTGCTGTGACATTCTTCAAGTGCCAGGCACAGGCCAGTGGCACTTTGGAAGTGTGTAGTGTTGCTGTTGCTGCCAGAAAAAACCCAGCCCCCAAACAAACCCCACAAAAACATCAAAGCGAGGTAAGTTAGATCAGGCATGTGGTGCTTGATGCTGTGCTGCTGGGACTGTGCACGGCTCCTTGAATGGCTCTGGTGCACATGCCTGCTTGGAGAGCCTGCAGACAAGCTCGGGTCTGCCTGCAATTTGTCTAAGTAGATTTTTCGTGGGAGACCAGAGACCTCTCAGGGCTTTGTGTGGCTTCACCCACTCACTGTCAGTGGCATTTCCTCAGCATCTCCTTCCTTGTCTAGTTTTTCTCACAAATTTGTCTTCAAGGGACTACCTGAGCCAGTGAAAAGAGTTGAGTCTGCTGAAACTGCCAACATGATGGTAACTAGTCAGGTTTCTAGATGCATGTTCTCAATCAGGAATTTAAAAAGACCAGTGCTTTGTGGCTGCTGGGTTGTGACTGCACATGTCAAAAAACTTTCTTCATCGCATCACAGAAAGTTTATTGTATCTTTACCACAGAGTTCAAGTTAATGCTGATTTAAATTCCAATCCAATTTGTGTGTGTTTGACTTTTTCTTTCCTTTGATTGCTTTATTCATCTTTGCAAATCTCTGTAATAGCTCTGAGTCTCTAGAGAGTCTTCCATTGGATATGGGGGCTGATGGGACTGCAGCATCTGGTGACTGAAGGTGGAGATTCAGCTCCTGTGTTCTTCTCTGGCCATGGATCAGAGAATGCAGCCCTGAGTGAAAGGACGGTCCAAGCTGAAGCAACAGTCAGGGACTACAGGAATGAGTCATCACTGGGCATCTTGTTTGATGCTTGGGAGGTATATTAGGGCTTTTCTGCATGGATGAATGCAGGCAAACTCAGACTCTGAGCTAATGAGGTGCAAGATGAATCTGGTCTGTTAGTGCTGTGCCTGAGCTGCGCTAGTTTACCCTGCAGCTGCAAGACGCATGTCCTGGAGGTGGCTTGAGGAGTGTGGGGCTGCTAGGCTGTGCCTGTGTGCTCAGACATGCCCAAAGACTCCTCATGACACAATTTTCCTATGTGTAAAAAGGGAACAATAGAGCTGCTGCCTGTCCCAAAAATGCTCTTGGCAAACCAGTGAGGAAAATGTCACTAGGTAGTGAGTGGTCGCAAACGCTCTGAAAATACAGAAGGGCCTTTTTTATTAGATTGATTGCAAAGAATCTTGTTAGCTGTGTTCTCTTCCCTTGCTAGTTAGATTCTGGAAAAGTTTTTTCCATCCTCAGCTTGCTGTGACTGGAAGCTGCTTTAAATGTGTTTTTTTCTTTTAATAGAGATAAAATGAAACATTTCTTCTTAAATGATAAAGGCCCCCAAAGAAATCTTCTTTCTAAGGCGAAGATGGTCTATCTTCTGGTTTGGTTGTCTTTTTCCCCCTTACAAAAAGTGATACGAGAAAAACTGAATTTTGGTAAATAGTCCTCATGGAGCAACCTGATGTTGGCTTCATTTGGAAACCTGGGCCTGAAGAGACTAGCGGTTTGAATTGCTATAGCATGAACATTGCTTGCACAAGCATGTGGAGGCTGATGTGTAGAATTCAAGATCTTCTTAGGTAGATGCTGGATGCTCTGAACTAAATTGGTTCAGATTTTAAGCTGGGCTTCACTCCTACTCAAAGTGGCAGGGGAAACAGTGAACTGGGGACAGTGAAGGAAGTCAGAGGGTGTGCAAGAGACTGGCCCTTCCCAGATTGTGGGAAAGCCGGAACTGTAGTTTTTTTTCTACTTCAGCCTGTGGGAGGCTGACAGTAGCATTTCAGGAAGGAGTGAGCTGTTAGTAGTTGAGGTAGACATGGAGCAGACTTTAAAACCTGAGGATTAAGAGTAGAACTGAAGGAAGGGGTTGAGGATTTGCAAGGTGGATAAACACTTCCAGACTGGTGACTGTTGCTGGAAGAGGTGTCCTCTGATCCCAGCTCCGCTCGCTGTGCTTGCCTCATGCCAGATCTTGTCCCTGGCTGTCCTTTTGCTTCACTGGAACAGTTTGCTCAGCCCCAGAGTGAGGGATCTGCGGGGGCAGCGGAGGTGTGGATGGAAGGAATGAGTGGGAGAATATCTCTGGAAGCAGCTGAACGTTAGATTGGCTGTGCCTTCTGGAGAAGCTTCACCCCAAGGAAAATTCTTTGTTCTCTACCTGGCTCCCTGGACATCCACTCCTGGCTTCTGTAACGTGTCACTAATGTGTGCTGGCAACCCCACATCTCAAAGCCAACTATCTCCACTGAGGTTATTATCTCTTAAGAGCCATAAATGAGCTCTTAATTCTTTGACATACATTCAGGGAAAAAATTAACTAATTTATTCTATAAAATATGTAGTACTTGCAGTATGACACGTAAATTGTGACTGTTGAAATCCTAACCTTTGCATTTCTAATTTTATTTTTTTTTATTTCCTTCCCTCCACATACAACCTTGATACTTTATTAATAAACTGCATAAAAAGTATTACTCTAATACATTCAAATGCATATTTCTTGGACATAAAACTACCATTCACTGAAATGCCAAGTACCACTTGTCCCAGGTAACTAACATCTTGCAAATCCAATATTTGTGCTCCTGAACACATGAAGAATTACCAAATGTGTCCATTTTGGGTATATTACTGTTGTTGGAATGCAAATCTGTACGACTTCTCCTGTATTGTTTTTTCAACCTTACAACTTACTTTTTTTAAAGCAGATTATGAAAATATGTATAATGTTCATGTCTGTCCAAAGACTGTATTGCCTTAGTAGATGCACGATCTTGCTATATCTGAATGACTTAAATACTTTTTGTGGCAGTGTTGTGTATTGCCTGGCTAATTTGTAGGAGAAAAAAGGAGATCATCTTGCTGCTCTTAGCAAAAAATTCAGTAGAATGAGACAGTGTAACTAATATTAAGGCTTTTTTTTCTGAAGATATTCTGCACTAAATGTACCAACACATTCTTGAGAATTGCCATACTTTTAGCTATTCTGCATGTGTCTTAAACAAATGAACTCTTTCTTCATATTTGAAGCTTCATGTTTACTTAGTAAGCAAAGCAGGGCTTTAAATTCTTAGACTGTGGTGGCTGTAACAATACTTTGCTTAATGTAGAGTGATTGTGTGAATGAACAAGGTTTTAATCTTCTAATACAGCAAGTTTTACTGTGGCTGACCAAATCTCACAAGAATTTCAGGGACATCTTGACAAGCTCACCACTCAAGCTCATGTAAGCTATTGCCCTTCCCACTCATGATCACATAATTGGCCTTTGGACAATCAAGATTAGCTTGCATACCTTGCTAATGTTAATGTTAATTTTGCTTGTCCTGTTTTAAACTGTATTTTAAATAATTTGGCAGCCACATGCAGGAGATGGTGGCATCATGTGTACCACAAGGGCTCTGCAGTCTGTAAAACACAAATGGGGCATATTTTAATGGTGCCTGTGAGTGCGGACTGATACTAATACTGTGGCAATAGTGAGGATGGCTGCCTGGCCATCACTCGTCCGGCCCAGGGCTGTTTAGGGTGCTTGTTTCTGGTGCCAGCACTGTGCTAGCCAGAGGGAGGAGAGGGCAAAACCTGTTTTGTGGGGAAGGGGTTGCTGGAAGCAAAGTGAATTAAGAGGGCTGTAAAAAAATGATAACGATAGGCAGGATTGTCCATTTTTACATCTGCCACATAACATGGGTTTAAATGAATTTCCCTATAATTTGTCTTCAAATACCGACATTTAACTCTTAGGCTGTATAAATGAACTGGATTTTGCTAGAGTAAAATTCATGCCCTGCGTCCAGGCTAATATGTTCACCTGCTATAAACATTACTGCCTATGGTTACAACTGGAATAAAAAATTCCTTTTATATACATCATAGTTGGCAGAGACTCCTGAGACCACCACAAATCACTTCAGCCTTTTGGTGCTCTCTGATGAAATGAACTGAAATGTAAAACAGGTCCGGCTTCAGGCAGGCTGGCTCTGGAAAGCAATTAGCTTGTTAAGACCATTGTTTGTACCCTCCTATATTTCCAGGTGCTGAGCAAAGGTGTTATGAGAGCTCTCCTGATTGATTTAAGCATTGGGGTTTATTAACCTTCCATTCCTTCCTAAAATGTTTTGCTTATTCTCTTGGTAGCCTGTTATTTAACAGAANGGGGGGGGAGGAAGGGGAGGGAAGGCAACAAAACCGAACCAAAAAAACCCCCCTTAGAGTCATAACAGGGAATAACAAAGCAGTGAGTTATTTATGCAGCCATGATTGGCAAAAGTGATTGCAACATGAATTTGCCCAGAAGCAATGATTAGATCATAAAAATGTTAAGGAAATCTGTAACTCAACACCATTTTAAAGATTGAAGAAGTTTTTGTTCCCTACCTTAATTGCAGTGACTTGTTATTAAAGTATTTATTCAGAGTAATCTCTTTGGACAGCGAGCCCTTATCCCATCTGCATGCATAATTAAAAGTGAGGGGGGAGAGAGGGGAACATAAATGGTTTACCATGCTACATGAGCAAGGGAGGGAATTACACAATGACAGGTGAAGAGCAGATTTATCTCCTGTTGGAATTTCAATGCTGCAAGCAAGGCAGGACACTGTTGCTAATATATGTGCAAACACAACAGTTGCTGCTTCTCCAGATTACTGTCCAAAAATTATTGCTGGACTGTAAAAGGCCTGTAGCACTGCATCTGTGGCTGTGGGGTTTTGAGCCATTGGCGCTCAAGCAAAGAGATTGGATTTGGGTATGTGGGTATGTGGGCTTGTGAATCGATGTCTGTGCTTAAAAATGGACTATTTACTTACTTGGCTGGCTATTTATTTATTTATAAGTAAACACTGGTAATGGCTGGCTTTGCTGAATACGAATAAGAGGGTTGTAGTTGTTCCAGCTGAAACAATGTCATTACCTGCCTCCTGCTGCTGTCCCTTTTCTGATGATAAAAGAATTTGGTGCAATTCTTCTTTTTCCACTCTGAGTTGGAAGAAGGTTGTACTTGAACATTCATCTTTAGGCAGATTTATCATCATTAGGTGTTACTCAAACACACGGTATCTGTTTTTAAATTGAACTGTTATGGATCTAAATCAGATTTACATGGAGTAAGTTGGTATATATTTGGCTATAACTGTTCGCTAAAGAGTGTTTTTCCCTTAACTTCTGATGTCTCACCTCTGCAGCAGCAGTACAGAGAATGCCAAGAACTTTTGAGCCTTTATCAGAAGTACCTGGCTGAGCAGCAAGAAAAGCTATCACATTCCCTTTCTGAACTCAGTGCTGCCAAGGAAAAGGAACAGAAGGTAAGGTCTTGCCATCTCTTTTTTT
>WBMY01018010.1:97057-144131 GCA_013397315.1 Donacobius atricapilla | reverse complement strand
CCCCCCTTCTTACTTGTTAGTTTGGAGTAATTTCTGCTGCTCCACCTGTATCTTAAAGCTTGCTGCTTCTGCTTTTCACTTGCCTGTTTCCCTCATTCTTACCATACCTTAGTATCATGATCTTTGGATCACGAGCTGTCAGTTTTCCCTGGGCCTAGATAGGTGTTTGGAAACATCTCCTTTCAGGGTTTAAATGCCAGGTTTTCTGTCAGAATAAGACAATTAACTGGTCATGAGAACAGTGTTACCAAACATTGATGGCATTGTTGTAAAAAGAGGTTCTGTAGGATGTAAACGACTGCAGTAGCTGTGTGCATATGGCTGAAATACAGCCCTGGTTTGTGGCTGTACTGAACTAATGTAGATGCTTTGGTGCTAACTTTTATTTTTGTCTGTTTTAGTATCACCTAATGATAGCAATAACTCTGAAACCATGTTTTCCTCTTAGCTAATATTACTTCTTTATAATGAAAGTCAGCCCTCAAAATGTAAAGAAGCATCTTGGTCGTAGTGAAATAAAATTACTGGGAAGAAGGTGGTAAGATGATTCAAGTCAGAACTCTTGTGGAGTCAATAATCAGTAAATGGAACATGGAACTTCCTTTTTTTTGTGAGATAAAGTTAATTCCATTTGAAAAGATACTTAAGGTGACATGAATTGAATTATTCAAACTGGCCTTCTCAGCATTAACTCTAGGTTAATATCTCATGATGCCTCTGGTTTCATTATAGGAGTTTTAAGTACATAACTTTTTATAATAAATTCAATACCTAGAAGCTGAATTGAAATTGGTTTACCTTCTGCCAACCCATAAAAAGAAGCATTAATTGTAAAGTGAATATTAAAGTGGTTGCTAAAGTTGACTCAGATTCAGAGAGATAGCATTTTGGTAAAGGAGGAGCTCTACTGAAAAATAGGCTTCTACCTTGCTGTTAATAGAAAATATCATTCATATTAAAATATAGTTAAACTTCTGTATAAAAAGATTTTTGGATATACTCTCTCCAGCACCCAAGCATTCAGTCTTTGCCATTTTCAGAAGCTTGACACAGGCTTGTAAAGAAAATTGCCCTTGTTCTATGTAGTCATGTCTGACCTAGTTTATATACTCGCCACTTCACTGCCATCTCAAACAGTGGCAAGAATCCAGTTTGATTTGGCTCATTGTGACTGATGAATCTGTATATGTTCTGCAGTGTAGGGTAGGGCTTGAGGCACAAAACTTGGACAGACAGCTGAGTTTCTGTGGAACTGGGGTTCTTGAGCTCTATCACCTTAAGGAAAGATAATACCTGTAGTCTTAGCACTGCTTATTGATGTTAATCTTTGAATTTACAAGTACAGCTGGCAGTGTTTGTTTCTTATTTGTGGAAGATTACCAACACGTCTGCTAATTCCCTTGATTCACAAAGATTCGTGTGTGGGTGTGTGGGTGTGTGTGTGTGAGGCTTCAGTTCTTCCTCGTGTAGAAGAAGCATGGATATGAAGTGGGATTATAGACAGAAAGGAGTATCAAGAATTTGTTTTCAGTGATGTATCATCTCCCCTCTCCTTCTGTGTTCTGATGTCTGCCCCCTCTTTTGGGGTTTTCCAGTGGCCCTCATCAGGAACAAGGTACTGTTCAATGCTAAGCACCATGCAAGCATCCTGGAAGACAGGGTCTGCTTTGGGCATATGGTAAAATCCTAACAAAATTGACATTTGGGAAGGCTTTTTCTTTTTTAAAACTTTTTTTATAGTGTTGCTGTTTCTCTTGAATCACTTAAAAATTGTTGAATGCACTTCACAGTAAAGTCCAAAAAAAGCCTTTATCTGCAAAAACTAGTAAGCCTTGTTTTCTTTTGATATTGGCTAAGATTCTTGTCCTTTTTTTTTTTTTTCCTTAATAAGGACGATTACATATTAAAGCTTCAAACATTACTTATTTGATTTTTAATTTTTTTTTGCTTTGAAAAAGATACCAAAACACACCAATCTTCAGAAGCCTTTCCTTTGTGGTTGTCCCCAAACTTCCCCAGGTCCATTTTTTTTTCATCACAGGTCACCTTTAAACATACTCTTAGCTTACTTAAAGGAAAAAAAAAATCCCACATATGTGAAGGGTTTTGAATGCTATAGTGTAAACCTTCATGATAGAATTGACTTTGTCTGTTTACCCAGCTGTATGGGAGCAATGGATGAGCCCATCTGAAAGATACTTGAAAACTGGGATCATAAATAAAGAACTAATTTGACTAGAGACTCAAGGGTATTGGAATAATTTTGCAAGGCCAGGCAGGGACAGTTTTAGCATGAGTAACTGTCAGGAATAGCCCTGCCTTACCCGTGTTACTTTCTGCAAATCCTCTGATCTCTCCCTGTGCCTCTCTTATCTGTAAAAATGAGGTAATGTTTTTATCTTCATTCGTGGGTGGTTTTTNGGTGGTTGTTTTTTTGGTTGTTTTTTTTTTTTTTTTTTTAACTGAGAATGTCGGGTTTTGGGTGCTTTTTCATGGGTGTTCAAAATGATTAGCAGTGATATTTTAAACAGGGTGGTCTGGAATAGACTATCCTGTAATAGCATAAAGAAAAATAATGTTTTTTTTTTCCTTTTACCTCTGAGATACTAGGTCATAGTTAATTTACCTGTCTTTCCTTAAAAATGTTAACACCAAACAGGAATGCAAACAGATACAAATATTTAAGCAAAAAGGAAATATCACTACTGCAATTCCTATGCATTGCTAGCATTCACAACAGAATTCCACCCACACTCAGTCCCCTGGAATGTGTACCAGAGTAGAACTGTTTGACTTGCCCAGTCTGTTTTCTTAATGTGGATGACACTGTATTCCTGGTGAAAAGCACTTCCCTCTCAGCAAACTCAGTTCACCGCTTAGCTGAGATCTGTGCCAGTTCACCATCTCTTTCTTCTACAGTCTTTAATCTGCCTTGTCTCTAGTCTCTTTTCTGATATTTTCATTTTCTTTTTGTTTTCTTTGAATATGTCTCTTTCAGTTTCATCCATTTAGCTTTAAAAACTGTCCCTCCTATGGAAATCTTTTCCTTGGGTGAACAGTCATCTCTCATGTATATTTTTCTATTGGGGGATAAATCTGGAAAGAAGACAGTGCCTTCTTTTTTCCTGAGATCAAAACATTCCCTTGGCTTTGTAGGCTTCTGATGATACTGTTACACTTATGAAACCTCATCTCTGGATTTGCGCGAGAATTTGAAATTGCAGCAGAACTGCCTGTCCTTGAGAAGCACTTTGTAAACTCTTAAATCTGATATTGCAATTTCTCCAGTCTAACGTTGTAGTAGCTCTTGAGAGAGTGAATTGTGGCCATGCTCACCAGCATCCTCTCACATTGAAGTGGAACTAAGGCTTTCTTCAGTGGATTCAAGGCTGCATATGAATGCACTTGCTGTCAAAGATTTTGTGTTATGCTATAGGCCTTGAGGAAGGAAACTTCTGCTCTATCCATCACTTTGTGGAGTTACCTGTTTACCTGGCATTGATTAGGAGTGTAAGCATGCCCTTTGATTCAGCAGTATTTAGCCTTTTTCAAATCTTGAGATTCTTGAAAATCTGTTTGTTTACTTACGTTCTTGATTCACCAGTTCCCAGTTTCTAGACTTGTCTGATTCCTCCAAGTGTGGCATGTCCTTCATGTTATGATTAACATTACATTCCTGAACTTGAGGAAAATTGGTGCTGGGAGCTTTCAAAGCTCAGCTGAACCAGGAGCATAATGTACTTTGAAGCTTGCCTTGTTTTGGTGCAGTGTAGACCAGGTAACTAGCACAGTTCCCATCCAACTTGAATTTTTCTTTGACTGTTGTGTATTTTTCCTCACCAGCCTTTCAAGAGGGAGATCATCCTGTGAGAACGTATTTTGGTTAAAAAAAAAAAAAGTAAAAATGTTTCTGGGCCCATCCAACAACTGGAATCCTATTTCTGAAAATGCAAACAGTTAGAGTTGCCTTTTCTTGCTGTTGAAATGAATACAGTCTGTAACTCATCTAGGATTTCATAATCTAAATACCTTTATTCATCACTGTGGATTACAGATAGTGTGATATAAGTGATTACTATATTGAAAGATAAATTGCTTGCCATCTCTTGCTTGCAAAGCACACATTTTTGTGTGTTGATCAGGTTGTTTAATTAGAAGTGTCTTTATTTAATGAAACCCAGGTGATTATCAGTTCAGGGTGCTAAAGGTTGGTCTTTGTATGGCAGAAGATTTTTCATGAGAGCCGAGGGTGTAATTCTCCTTCAACTAAGAAGGTGGGAATTCGTTATCTGTCTGTACCAGGATGATTGCCTGCAGAAATATCTCTTAGAGTTACTTCTGAATACCCTAAGATTTAGCTTGGGTCTTTCATTTTGAGCTAAAGTTTGAACTTAAAGTTTTTCTGATGCACAGTTTTCCATTTGAAGTTTGTGAGAAGTCTCCTTCCGGGATTTTATCCACCACAGAATGAATTCCTTAAGTTCTTGAGGTGGCTGGACTCATCTCATTATATAAGCAGAATGTAACCAGTGAGATGTCATCCGCACAGACCAGGCATCTACTGCATTTACTGCAAGTCTGTATATATGTTGCATGTGATTTTTGGTTTATAGCAGTGTGATTACTTGTCTCTGATCCAGTGAATGTATTAAATATCATTGCATTACAATTTTTGGTTGCTGTCTATTTATGGCAAATACCAGAAAATGTCCGACATGTCTTTCTGAGTTCCATTAACATACTTTGCCCTTCATTTTGAAACTTTGTATAATTTTGGATTTTGGAACATGGGTAGAAACAGGTCATGTAGACATTCTGTGCCATCATGTGCCAAAGAGGTTTCACATCACCATCAAAAGGGATACATGAGTTTCTCCTGTCTATGCAAGAAAATGGTCAATCTGAAATGTAAGTATTCAAAGCTACCCACGCATATGCATGGGCTCTCAGGCTGACTGAGTTTCTTACTAAGATTTAGAGTATGGGAAAGAAAATGATGTCCTCTGGCCTTTCTTGGAAGTCTGGTTTACCTTGAAATTGGTCTCTGCCTTGAAATAAAGTAATTTCTCATTATTCTTAAATAGATGCATTTAATTCCATGTTAAATCTTTCCCTGTCTGTTCTCCATAAGTGGTAGCAATTCTATTGACTGGAGCAGACCAGAAAAACATTCAGGATGTCTTCTGTTTTCTGATGTGTAATTTCAAAAACTCCTCTTATTCTCTGGGGCTGAGTTGTGAACATCAGTACCTTAGTTGTATGATGCATATGATGAATGCTCTAAAACTTCAGAGGAGTTTTCACAAAGAAGACCTGCTTGGTGGATTAGACTGGAGCTAGTGTCTGCGTGTAATTAGTAAAGCTTTTGACTCTGTCTTCTGTAACATTCTCCTATAGAAACAGTCTGTTCATAGCTTGGAGGGGTGCACTGAGAAAAAAAAGTGGCCAGATGTCCCTACCCAAAGAGTGCTGGTGAACAGAATTACATCCAGCTGAGGCCAGTCACTAGTGGTGTCTCCCAGGGTTCTGTTCTGGGGTCAGCGCTGTTTTTTATCTTCGTTGATGATCTGGATGAGGAACTGAGAGCACCCGCAGTCAGTTTGAGAACAGTGCTAAGTTGGATGGGAATGTGGATCTGCTGGAGGGCAGGAAGGCTCTGCAGAGGGATCAGGACAGGCTGGATCCATGAGCTGAGGCCAATTGTGTGAGGTTCAGCCAGGCCAAGTGCTGGATCCTGCCCCTGTGTCACAACCACCCCTGCACCTCCAGGCTGGGACAGAGTGGCTGGAAAGCTGCTGAGTGGAAAAGGACCTGGAGGTGCTGGTTTCCAGTGGCTGAACACAAGCTGGAGTGTGCCCAGGTGGCCAAGAAGGCCAGTGGCCCTGGACTTGTGTCATCAATAGTGTGGCCAGCAGGACCAGGGCAGTGCCCATCCCCCTGTACTGGGGGCACTGGTGAGGCCACACCTGGAATCTTGTGTTCAGCTTTGTTTCCTCACAGCAAAATGAACACTGAGTTGCTGGAGCATGTCCAGAGAAGGAAATGGAGCTGGGAGATGGTCTGAAGCACAAGTCTGGGAGGATTGGCTGAGGGAGCAGCAGGGACTCAGCTTGGAGAAAGGGAGATTCGGGGGGGACCTTCTCACACTGCAGTGACCTGAAAGGAGGGTGTAGCCAGTAGTGGGTCAGGCTTTTCTCCCAGGTAACAAGTGATAGGACAAGAGGAAATGGCCTTCAGTTGTGCCAGGACAGGTTTAAATTGGATATTAGAAAAAATTTCTTTGCTGAAAGAGGTATGTATCATTAGAACAGGCTGCCCAGGGAAGTGGTGGTGTTGCCATCCCTGCAGGTGTTTAGAAGATGTGTAGATGTGGCAGCTGGGGACGTGGTTTAGTGGTGAGCATGGCAGTGCTGGATTTATGGTTGGACTTTGTGATCTTAGAAGTCTTTTCCAACCTTAATGGTTGTGTGATTCTAGGAACCTTTGTCCTTTCTGTGACTAAGTCAAGGACCTGTTCTTACAGGCTGTCACTTTGAAACCTGAGCAGAAAAGATTTTATTCAAAGTCATACTGAGAACGTTGTTTTAGTCAGGAACCATTTATGCTCATGATTACAGAAAATGAGACTGAAAATTTTATTGGAGAACTTATCTCATTAAGTGAGAGCACAGGATTGCAAGGACCTGTAAGCAACTGAAGTTAATCATCTGGATGTTAAGGGACAGTTGTGGAGACCATTTCTTTTCCAGATATCCATACGTCCCTCATATGAAGTGCAACATTCTGCATTAATGAAGCTTCTTTTTGAATACTTTTCCTTCAGAACTTGTTCAGCTCTGAGGCTCCTTGTCATTTGTGGTTGTGGTGTATGTTAAAGTGTCTCTTGTAATGAGTGTGCACATTTAGGCATGGGGTTGAAGGAGACAAAATGGTTATTTTTAGCTGTAACTTTTGCGTTAAGTATGAGCACACTTCCTTGTGATCCCTGGAGATATTGAGGTTGAGAGGGACAGAGGATCTGGGATGCACAGTGGTGTGCTGGTATCAGCGTACACGTGGAAAGGACTTGCTTCTGACCAGCAGTGCCAGTGCAGAAAGCCACTCGTGTTCCTGGGTGCATGTGCAAACATCATGTGAATGAATACACAAACTGACTTGTAAGTAACCTCTGTTAGTAAACCCATGTGTAACGCCTTTTGTTGAAGACAAAAACCTGTGACTGAAACATCAGCACAAGTTCAGGATTCCCACTTGAACTGATATATGTGAGCAAGCTTTGAAAGATAATAATCTGTCTGGTTGTGTGACTATAGTCTTTCCAGGTTTTTCTAAGTCTTAACACAGAAATCAGTTCCAAATTTATTTATTACTTGAACATTCTGGTTAATCAGCTGATGTCAGCTTTTTGAAATGCTATTTTATGCCCTTACTGTAGTGTAGATTCCAAGCTTCAGGTATTACAGAGCCAGGAGTAGGTCTGGAGTCAGTCCTTTTTCCTTGTGGAAAGGAGAGTTCAGACACACATTTAAAAAGGTCTTTAGATATTTAGGCCATTGTTTTTCATTCTTTTTCCGTGGGAATATCATTAAAGGGACATGAGAAGTTTTGATTAATATTTTTCATTACTTGTGCGATGAGAATTCTACATGCAAGCGTGCAGCTGGGACTCTTACTGTGGTCTACCCAGGTAAGTGAGGGCTGGCAAGTAGATGAATTGGGATTTAATTCAGTTCTATTACTGTATCACCATCAAGTTATTTAATTACTTTCTGGATTAGTTTGTTGCTCTTTAAATAGGAGATGATGCCCAGTGTTTGTTAGAGAATGGAAGCTCAGTGAATTGAAAATGCTGTGTAAATGCTAAATTGAATTATAGGTCTAGTTGTAAGATAATGTAAGGAGAGCTCAGCCTGGGACTTCTCCATACATAAGTTAATTCTTACCAAAAGGTAGTCCTTTTGCTTGTGCTGGATAGAAAAAGAGGTATTCAACATAGAGAGAATTACTCCCTTCATGCTATATGATACAAGGCAGATACACGTATTGTACAATCCATTTAATGGACGTGTTTATTATCAGAGCTAAAAAGAATCACATTATCTGAAATGGAGAGTATGTGCTTCTGTGAGTAAAATACAAGATGATGGCACTGGAGTCCTCTATTATGTAGACACACCCCTGTGCATTCTTATTATCAGTTTATTTAAGGATTAATTCTGTTGGAACAGTTTATTGAAAACACTGTGGTTGTATTAGTGTGCTTATTTAAGAAGAAGTAAATGTAGAGGACTACAGATTTGCTTTGTAAAAAGTATTTGAAAACTTGCAGCTTTTCTCTTTCAGTGCTTTGTCAGTCAGACTGTCTAACTCAGTGGACATGTGCATATTGGAGGGTTACTCCCTGGTTCATTCTTTCTAATGGTAAGTGACAGCAATGCCAGTCACTCTTGGGTGCCTGTGTACATAGCAAGAGTGAAAGTGTGAGGCACCTGCAGAAAGTTAACTCAAATCCAGCAGATGATTCAGTTTAGATGAATCTGGGCATCTTCTTTCTGAAGTCCTTGTTATTTTTTACTGAATGCCAAGATATTCCGTTTAGTTTTTCCTGAATGATTAGATGGCATCATCACTAGTATGATCAACACTGCATTTGAAATGCACAACCCTAAGTAATAAGCAGGAGCATGTTTTTTTCTGGTCTGACTTGTTGATTTTCAGAAATATTATTAAGGCTCTTTACATGTTGAACTAATTTCTTCTCTTAAAATTAATAAGTATTTTGAGTATTCCTTTTAATTTGTCTTCAACCTTTTGGACCTGTAAGTCTGCACTTCTGTGTGGGAACAAATAGCAGATAGCTGGCTGTCAAACAGACCTTGGCAAACTAGAGATGTTCATTATTCCCTTTTAACCCTTTTTTCCCTAACAGAAGCAAGTTAAAAGATTGAGTTAAGACATTAAGACTTCTGTTAAAATAAACATGAAATAAAAAGTTAAAAGATATTATGAAAACACTTTGAAATGTCAGGAAAACTGTAAAGTGGAGGGCTGGTCATATTTAAATTATCAGAAGCCTAGGAGAAGCATCTTCTTACTTTGGGTGTAATCACTAATTTTTTTCACTGTGTTAGTGAGGAATCTTTCCATACCGTGGTTAGGATGACTTGAGTGAGAGCTAAAGTGGAACTTGCCAGCTGTCACAGTAAGATGCACTATTTCACAGTGGTAGGGGGCAGAAAAAAGTTCATTCTGGGAACATCTGGGAGCAAATAAGGCTCAATTATTTGGGTGGCAGATGCTGTTTGAAATAGGAAAGATCTCAGTGTGTGTGCTAGCAGATGTGAACGTTGTAAGGCCAGTAAGTTGTGGGTACATGTGACAACCGTCTGGAGCAGGAGGCCACTGTTCCCTTGGTGCCAGGTGCAGAGCTGGGACCTGCTGCTGCAAGCACAACCATCACTGTGATGGGTTGCGAAGATTTCATTTCTCTGATGGTTGTATTCAAGTAATGAAGATTTAGATGCCTCTAACAGAAAGCTGTTCCTCCCAGAAACTGGTCCTCACAGTTACAGTTTTTACATGTATTTATCTCTTTTCTACAAAGGGGCAATTATACTCCCATAAGTCTGCCAAATTTATTACATTCTGTCTACCTAAATATTTCCTGTCATTTCAATTGAATGTGGCATTTTCTGGTTCTTTTTATCTTGCAACTGCTTAACTGTCACACGTTCTTTCTGAGCTGGCTAAATGTCAAGGGTGGAATAAATTATTACCCATATACTGTTATTTGTACAACTGTACTATCTGGATTGGAGACCAATATCCTCTCTGAATTTGAATCTGAATGATGGTCACTGTTCCAAAGAAGTCAAAATGTTGATGTGTTGAAGCATTTTTAAAAAAATCAGTTGGACATGAAAGCTGCTTTGAAGATAAATGCAGCATGATTAAATTAAGTATTACTTACCGATATATATTTCTTGCATAAATTTGATTTTCTATTTACATTGCTTCCTGAAAACGCCATTGTTAATAGAGTTCTGACATCTTATTTCCCTTATTGCTGTCTCAGTAGCATTTTATTTCTGATGCTTTAATAACTCAGTGTAGACTGAAAGGATAAAACTGAAGAAATTGACTGAACTAATTAGACCCTGATTTGTCTGGCTGTCCAGCGCCTGACAAACATGTCTTTGACATAAACAGAATAAAACACTTCTGCTATTAGCAGCTTACTAATACCTATTTTGGCAGAGCTTTGAAACTATTTCATTCTCAGGGCACATTGTGCTGGGTAAGGAACAAATCCAGGATTTTTATTTTGCCATTGTGACTCCTCCTTCCTGTCTATGTTGAAATAGAGTCATATAGTAGCTTCACAAAAACTCAAAAGCACTTAATGTATTTATCATTCTAACAAACTGAGTATTTCTGAGAAAGTAGAAATGTTCCCATTTAAGTTTCTGGTTAATGACACCCTTGAATATGGCATCTGAATTGTCAGTCTTTGTATTTTCAAACCTGTAGAATACGTGAATAAAACTTATACATAAGAGCAATCAACTCTGATAGCAGTAGGCTAAATATCAGTTTCTGAAAATAAATTTTATATGAATCTATTCTCCAGACAATTTGACTTTTAAATGTTTAAAAATGTGACATCTTTATATAAGTGAATATAGATGGAGGCAGTAGCTATAAAAACTTGAAGTTTCCATGCATCGCCTACTTTCCACTATTACCTGTTAAATAGTGCAACTGGATACAATGTGGCTTTACTGCTTTCCATTGCAATAATTTACTGCCCTTCTGACCTATAAACAGATAACCATTAGCATGACTTGATACTGTTAGAAGTTTGGATACATTCTCCGGTGTAATTCAAGGTTTTAAATATTGTATATGTGAAAGGTTTTATAACCCAGCATTTGGAAGACGGCAGCATTACATTTCCTTGAGCAGTGTTCTGGGAGTAATGATTTGTCACTGCAGCCTTGTTACAGGGCTTCCAAGAGTGAGTGTCTGTCTTTTCACCTCCTCCTGGATTGCTGTATCCTTATGTAAGGACCATTGAAAAATTCATTAAGCACCTTCCCTTTTGTCATTGCTTTCTTTGAGGGTGACTTCACTGCAGTCTGCATGCAGAAAGTTTTTGGTGACCTCAGTTATTGATTTACACTTACAACTTCCTTGCAGTGGGGGTGGAATTTGGGAATGAATGTAAGTGGTTCCTTGTCCTGCATCTGCTACTGATTCACTCTGTGACCTTTGGATAATTACTTCAGCTTTCTGTGCCTATGCTCACTATTTGTACAGTGAGGTCAACAGTGCTTCCCACCAGCACTTGTAAAGCTTTTCAAGTTGGGTGCTTGAAAACCACAAGAACAAAGCACTGTCATGATTCATAATGGCATTACTCCCTTTGTACTAAAGTCCTCTATTGAAATAAGAACAGTTGGGCTGGGGTAAGAGTGGTGAATCAAGTCTGTTGTCCTTTTTCTATTTTTGAGATATAAAATAGCCGTAAGAAGTGTTCATGCAAAATGGCAAACCATTTTAAATTCCACCAGGGTTGTGTTAGATTCCTCAGGTTGCTGCTTCTGAGCCCTGCTTCTCATTTTGGTCCTAAATAAGGCCCAGAGCACCAGCTGACAAATACGTTCTCACATTTAATTAAACTGAGGGTGCAGTAACGTGCCTGAACTGTGGCTGTTCATGGAAACCAAAGGATTGGCACCAGGTACTGGTGCTGGCTAGGCAGTGGGCTAATGACCAGTGAGCACTTGGTAAGGTGCTCATCATTGTTCCAGTTGTTTAAAAAAGTTAGGGGCGTGGGAAGTAATCTTGAAGCATGTCAACTGAAAGAGGTGTATCCTTTGAAGAAGAATGCATGGAAGGATATTGAGTGATAGCTAAAGACTCTGTGTTAGTGAGACCTGAGGTGCTTAATCCTTATTTCTTTTATGAACTTAGTTTTTAAAGCTTGATTTAGGATATAATTGAGAAGATGACTCATAATAGTCGACAAATACTTCACTTGGTAAGTCAGTATAGATTGATTGAAAGATAATCGGAAGACTTCTGATGTTTACATAATGTTTACCTAAAGCATGCATTGTTACTTGTTTGTTACAGAAGTTATTACCTGGAGATTAACAGTAAATGAGTGAAATGAGAATGTAAGAGCAGAATGAGAAAAAGACAAAGGGTAGAAGCAGGGAGATGATGTAGCCATGCTCTGTTGATACTTGTGAACTATGATTAAGCTATTTCAGTAGACACTTCCAGAAGAAAAATTCATCCAGGTTATTGTTTCTTGAGAGGGTAATCTTCTGAGATAGGCATTGTGAAGAATATCTGAAAGTTCATAGTAAGAGGGCTTTGTGTATATCCGGAGTTGGTATTCCTCTCAAACTTGGAAGAAACTCTGTCATTTACTCTATAAGTAAGGGTAAGTATGTGCCTTTGCTACACAGCAGGTGTCTTCAGTTTGCCAAGTTCAGCTGTCCATCAAAGAGGAGATCATTCATTTAAAAAAAGGCTTTTATGCTTTTGTGGTAAGCTATAGAGAGAATGTGGGTAGGGAATAAAATGATTGGAGGAAAGTGTGTAGCACAGGTCAGTGAGAGGTCCTCTGTAATGACAGTAATTGTTGGGAACATTTAAAAATGCACTTAATCAGTATTGGGTTTATAAAGATTTAATATCTGACAGGCAGAGATTTCTACATAGCCATGATTAGAGAGCTTGTTTATGCAGTGGAAGATATCTGCTGAACTAAGGAAGATTGGGTTAGGGTCTGACTGTGGCCTCATTTCATATCTTTAAGATTTTGGAGGCATGTTGGGATTTGGTGTTGCGGTTATGCTGCATTAGTGAATTGAAATTAGTTTTTCATACATCAGAAGCAAGAACTACACACTTATAGTTTTACTGAAATATTAATACAAAAAGCCCTTTCATTTCTCAAATGCTCTTAAAATGTTCTTTCTAACAAGATAATAACTGTAACCTAGCAATTTTATATGCATAACCTTTTGTAGGCCAGGCAGCATGTGCAAGCAGAAATGGCAGGTTGTAAAAAATCAGTGTCGTTGTTTGTATTGTGTTAGTGTTTAGAAGCTCAAGCTCCATTCTTTTAGGTACAGCATGAATGCTAAAGGAAGATACAGATTTCTGGCCCATGCTGCGATTTTGCAGAAGCACAGTTCAATGCTACACATCTGGGTATGGGCTCTTTACTGGGCAGTCTGGTGGTGTTCTGGGCAACAGGGTCCTGAGCCTGGAAATATATACTGACAGCCAGGGGAGCTTTCAGGTTTTGTGAACTGCTGTAGTAAGCTAGAAACAAAATTCAGATTTTCTGCTTTATTTGTGTCACTGCAGAGGTGTGGGAAAATGGAGGGGTCACAGTCATCAGTCTTTGAGTACTTCAGGAAGGCGCTGCACATGTGAATAAAACAGAGTTCCTGTCCCGTCCAGGTTGTGGTTTGGGGTGCAAGCAACAGAGAAATGAAAGAAAAATAGGTAGTGGTGATAGCAGAGATGGAAAGATAAGGATGACCACAGAGCATATTGCCATATGCTTGCTTGGGAGCACAGTGGTGCTCTGTGCCTGCCTCACTGTTATAGTCTAGCAGTAGTAACTGGCAGTTGTTAGCCCTAGCGGGGCTTGCTATTCTGATTACAATCTTGCTTTTTTCCTTAGCAATATTCTTATGGAGAACTGTTAGAGCAAGATAGGAAGCAAATGTTTTATGGCAGCTTAAATTTGTGCTGGAAAATGGCTTAAAGTGTTTTCTTTTAACCTGAGCACTTAGTACAATATTTGTGGCAATCAAGAATGCAGGAAATGAGGAAGTTTCGTAGCAGAGTTAATGAAGTTTTCAGTGTGTGCAAACCGTTGGCTTCAGTTATGCTAGTGCTTAGAAGGTGCTTATTTTCCTGTCTTTCAGTAAGTCCTTCCCTGCTCAGGCAGTCTTGCCGGAGCATTTTCTGCATGTGGCAGATGAGGCACAGAGGAGAGGGCCTGTGGGAGATCACATGCTGGGTCACCGGTGAAGAAACAGGATCTTTATTTGTTGTTTGTTATCGGAAATGAATTACTTGAGGGCATGGTTGTGCCCTGCTTTGGTCAGGTACCCCCTGAACAGGCTGATATGTTGTACCACATAGTGGTATTAGCTCAGCTCCCAGAAGCAGTAGAGCTGCATCAGTAATTAGTTCTTCTCAGCAAGCTTAATTAGCAGGCTCAAGCAGATACTGCACTGACATGGATACTTAACTTCTGGTTTCTGAGCCAGCTTAAGTATGTGTGCAAGAGCCAAGTGCTGTGCAGTGTGAACTTAGTTTTGTCATCTTTGCTTTATTTCATTTACAAAATAGATGTTAAATCTTCTTTTAAGCTTCTTTCCTCAAACTTTTGCTACAGATAGTGCCTTTAGAGGTCCTTTTTATCAATGTGAATAAGGAATAAGTACTGCTTTAAACAAGGCCCACCCATGTCTGATTAGAGAACATTATTTTTTATTAAAATCCATTGGTTAATTATTCAAAAAACTTTTGTTGCTTTTATTATTTAAGTCAAATTCCATTTCAGTCTTCTTTTTAGGTAGGAGATGATATATATAAAATGATCGTAGTGTTTATTTGAACATCCAAATGCAATAAATCTGCTCTGTATTTCAATAGCATGTTTATTAATAGAACACATTATTCTGTTCAATATTGCATTGTCTTTAAAATTTAGCAGAGCATTATTAGTAATGAAACTACCTTAAATCGATATATTGCTGTTATGAGCCCATCTCTGTGAGGAAGAAAATTCAAAAATTTGCGTGTAGCACAATAATTAAGTGATAGTTGCACAAAGAGATCTAGAAGGAAGACTTTTAGTGAACTTAAAATTTCTAATTTAGAATGTGTGCAGATCACATTATATTAATGTTTGTTTTAATAGAAATCTTTTCAGAATTAAAAAAAAAATCCCAGAAAATACTTCAATTGCTTAGAATTAAATTGAGCTCCTACTCACTGGAGTAGGCTTTGTAACAACACCACACGCAATGACTAAACTGAGTATTGTGACTACAGTCCAGAAAGTATCACAGATATTTTTCTATTCAGTTGCAGAAATTGTGTGAAAAAACAAGTGCGCAAAGAAAAACTAAAATTAGATTTAACTTTCTCAGCTTGGCAATTGCATGCTTCCATTAAATGTATGGGCCAGAATTTTTATACTTAGATGTCTAAAATTAAACCCCTGAATAAAAGACCTGATTGTAGAAAGTGCTTAAGCACAGTGTTTGTAAAGACATGCATACCCTAGTTCTGATAGTTTACTTTTAGTTTTCTTGGTGGGTTACTGTCGCTTCATTTAACTCGGTGTTGCTGCAGAACAACAAGTCTTGTTCTCTTGACTTAGGCTGGTTGAGTTGAATGGCAGTGAGGGCAGGGATGTGCGCTTGCAGCACGTCGACTCAGGTGGGTGGAACTGTGTCTTACCACTGAGTATTTACAGGTAAGGAGGCAGAGAAAAGACCATTGAAAGTCAGATGACTCATTCCTTCTAGGAAGCTTTTAAAATGTGAAGTAACCTGCAGTTGCTGTGGGGAAAAGCTGCATGGTTTCCCCTTTTGAGAACCAGACTAACACTCTACCCAAGCTGATTCTCCAGTTTCTAAAAGGCAGTTTGGGGTTGCATCTCAGTAGTGTTTACTAAAAATGCTTTGATATTGAACACTCGGTGGCTTTTAATCTGTTTTTTTGTTGTGTATTACCTATAATTTTTGCATTGATTTCAGCTTGCTTAAATCCTCCAGAAATATCCACTACCCTCCGATAATCAAACCAAAACAAAATAACCCACACAAAAAACCCCAATAAAAACCTCCAAAAACTCTCTCCCAAAACTTCAGAGATATTGTGGAGGAAGCAGTTTGCTCTTCTTCTCTATCATTCCCCACCAATGGAGATCTTCAGCAAGCATTGCCTCATAGTGCTTTCATGAGATGGGCAAGTAGTAAAGTGTTGCAGATGAGCGTCGTGAGTCATGGATAGGCTGAGTGATTTACTGTTGAGATATCAGTGGAAGAGACAGATGAGTGACAGCATTTCTGCTCATGAACTTGCTAGCTCTTTCCCTTTCTTAAGATGTTGAAGTGTAATGAAACTTCAACATTTTTAAACAACTTCCAGATTAAATTTTAATAGGAATGAAAAATGAACAATATTCTTACAAGTAAGAAATGGTCTTCATTATTTTTTAAAGTCTGTATCATAAGGAACAGCACCATTAATAAGAGCCTTGAATTTTTTTATATTATGTACACTGTTCAGATAGAAATTTAACAGGGAATTTTAATGAAATGATGGCAGAAATCACATTTTTATTACGTCCCTTTGCAAAATATTTCCTGTGAGACCAAGATAGAGAGAGAGGCCAAAATTAATGGCTTTTCATAGGAACTCAGTGATAAGTTATGGAAAGCTTATAGAGATAATAATTTTAGGCTGCTGTTTGGATAGCTAAACAGCCTTATGGAGAATTGCTGCTTAATAGACATATCATGGGAATTAAAGACATTTGGATGTTAATTTGTATACTTATTTTTGGTATAGGACCACATAGAGAAATTCATTTTACACATACTTTGCCTGCTGCTCTGTAGAGAGATGGAAAGAATTCACTATCAGATACTTCCTGTCACTCGACCACTTAAGACAACACAGAGAGTTGTCAGGGGGCTGCCCCTTTTTCCCTTTTTCTCCCCTCTTGTGGTTTTTAATCTCAACATAAGAGAGCATGATAAGATCTTGCCATGGTTTTGTTCTCATTAAAAATTAAAGAAATAGTTATTTTGGGAAATGAGAGTTCTGTTTAGGGAAAATAATCACCAAAAATATTTATGAAAATCTAAGCAATCTAGCATATTATGTTGACTTAGAGTTGAGCTTGTATTGCCCACTTGGCAAATATATTTTACCATATTGCTGTACAACTATAATAATAAATGAACATATACTAAAGCCCCCATCTACTATGGCAACTGGCATTTTAAAAGCATTTCACGTGCTCAGTTTCCTGTATCTTAAATGCAGATGTTCATCCAAGTTTTAATACCAATGGGAGGCCCTGTTCAAAACCTGCATTAGAGTGAAGCACAAGGTGGCAATAAACTTAATTCGGGCTTTTATCTTTCTTGGTTCCACCTCAAAGCTTTTAAATATTGCAGTTCTGAAGTGCGAATTTCTTTTGTGTTAGTCATTTCTGTGAACACCTGCGAGCGGCTGGGTTTAATTGGCCTACAGCTGGCACTGACTGTATGTGCAGGGGCTGGGGGAGGCACTCCTGATCGGCTGCCTTCGCAGAGGGCATCATTATCTCCTTGCCTTCCTTTTCGGCTCCCTGTTTAAAATTTTTTCTTTGTTTTATATGCAGGTTAGAAAGGTTTAGGGATTACGGACTGAAAATAGAGGGGGCTCCAGTGAGATTTGATGTCTCTTCAATGAAGTAATTTCAGCAAATATATCTGTATGCATCAACACCTTATTGAACAAGTCAAGCGAAGATTTGCTAATCTTGTTAGTCAATTTGCAATACTTCTGTGGCTTTCATAGAGGTGACTGTGCCAAGGGCCAGGGATGCTGAAGTGCACAGCAGTGACAATAGGATAGAAGAAGGAAATAAAGATTTTAAAAGACCCTTCCCCGTGTTAGCTGTTAGCAGGGTAGTGGAAGGTCACCTGTGTATGGCCAAAACAAAACGAGTACAGTTTTGTGTATAGACATTTTTGGTGGGATGGCTTTGCTTTAGTCATAGATGGTCTCATTTTCATTGAGACTCTCTGGATCTCAATAACACAGTTTAAATTAACAGACATCTTGTTTCCCCAAGCCTCTTGTCCTTCAGCTTTGAAATAACTGTTCCTCTGCTTATAGTTGATTTTTAAGCTGATGTTCAGAATTGGTAGCAGCATAGCCAATCTTCGTATTTCATACAAGAAACTACTCCAGAGTGCTTGATTAAAAGTTAAGAGGAAGTAAAAAGTTCTTTACCAGTTGCTATTTTGTAACAGATCAGTACATTGTTCTCTACCTATAGGCTTCCCTGAGCTTTACAGATAAGGTTGAATTACGTAATCTTCTATTGAAACAGAAGGAGGGAAGGGAGAAACATAGCCAAATCACTTGAACTAAGCCAAAATATCCTAAAGGTCATATTTCCCGGTACTAAGAAGGAGAAAATAGTCTTTATATAGAATATATTATTCACTACAGGAGCAAAATTGGAGTTTTGAGTCTAAATTGAAAGCTGTGAGCAGCCACAAGCCTATAAATACAGCTTTTGAATTATAATAGGTCTTGTAGTCTTTGTGTGTCCCTTACAATTTGTAATTTGGAGAAGGGTGTGGTTTGTGAATCTGGTGAGTTTACTGCATCCTTTTTGCCAGGTGTATTTTCATTAGGGATTCATTATATGTGGCCTGTGAGGGCTCTTCATGCTGCTGTATCGTGACTCCTCTGTGCTTTGTAGCTTAATGGTCTTCTGCCAGGTGAGACTTAGTCTAGAACAAAAAGATTGCTTAAACAGGCATGAAAACTAAGGAAATGCCTCTTCACTTTGCTATTAAAGCAGCACATATATTACTCTAGCTAAATTTCTTCATTTACATGAGTCACAGTCTTGTTGATGGTTGACTTTGTTCCAGAAAAAGGCATGCAGGTATTACTTTCGAAAAAATGGAATTTCAAGAAATAAATGTACACTGGGTACAAAGTGAATACTGGAGAAATAAGGTTAATTAATAAACTTTCCCAACTTTAATCCTTGGTTTTCTTCCTTGCTGCTGTTTTTCTAGGATCCCACTCTTCATAAGTCAAGCTTGTTGCCTCCCTTTAAAATATTTTTTAGTGCAGATGTATACTTTAGGGAAATATGCTATAGAGAACACCACTGCTGAGCAGAGAAGTGATGCACACTGGAAGGAAAGAAAGGATAACTATAGACTGAGTCTGTACAGGTTGCTCTGTTCAAATATGTGGATGATATTGGTGAGATAATTTAGGTTGAGGAGAGCTGAGTATGGGGATTTTTTCACTCTGACTTCAATATTATGTCTTTCATCCTTCATGGTTTCCATTAAACACAGTCAGTGTGACTGACTCCATGCTGACGAAAGTGTAGCAGCACTCTCTAACTTGAATACAACTTGTTCAAGTTTCCTATTTTTGTTACCCAATTGTGTTTAATTGGAATGCATTCATATAGCAGACACCTTGCCTTCGTCTGACCGGATTTGGGGCTGAGAATGGGTAGAAAGGTCTTATCTTAATGAAAATGAATTTTCTTCTGTCTGAACAATAATGTAATAAAATGATCAACCTTCTTTTGAAGCTGTTAATTGCCTGCATGTGTAATGCTACCTAGCGACATTTTTAGCAGTGCCTGGTGGGGGCCCTGCTGTTGGTCAGAGATTTTCAGAGAGGGCTGAAAGATAACATTATTAGCAACAATTAAGACAAATGTTTCTTCTGTGGCTTGAAGAAGGCTCATTTAGCAAAATCTCTCAAAGGCAAGGCACTGAGCATTTGCAAGGCTTTATTTATTTTGTTAGAAAGTAAATCGTTTGAGGGAGAGGAGAGACTGGAGAGTGCATTAGACCCAGCATAGGACCAAAGTGATTCCAGTAATGGTGCCAGTGCAGGTCTGAGTGCAGAGCAGAGGGATTTCATATACTGTAAAGGGTGAGAGACAGCTACCTTGGATATTCTTCTTACAATAACTGAATGCTTTAGTTCCTGAATTAATTAATCAAAGGCCCTAGACTGCAATGTCATTATGAATAGTCAGAGCATTTTCAGCTTGGTGCTTGGCTCATCAGTCTGGCAGACACTGAACTCTGTCAATCCGTATTGAAATTGTGCCAATCTTCTCAGATGAAGTTGATTGATGTGAGCCCTTTCCTCACCATTCATTTGGACAGCCAGACTGTGTGTGACTAAATTCTTTGCCATCACAGACATTCAGATGAATTAATTTTGATTAGTTGTAGTTGAGACTTCTGCGAAACATGAAGACTGAATTGCCGTTCTTTTCCTCCCTCGCCCTGTGTTATTCTTGAGCTTTTCCCTTGTCCATCCACAACCATTATGCTCATGCACGCATGCAAGTGAATACACATGCACACATTTCTGTTGCTAGGCATTAATCCATGGGTCCAGGCAGAGTTCAAGAGCTTTTTTATATTAATTGTCTTTTACCAAACTACTTCTCTTCTCTGTATTATGCGATATTGGAAAAATCGTGCTGTTGTCTCAGTTGCAGCATTTTAATGCTTGCTCTGTCTTCAGTGAGTTTTTTCTGCTATCTGGGACAAATCTAGTGTAAATTAAATGACCAGTTCATTTTTTTTCGCTCCATAGGCTACAGCAAGTAATAAACAGCTTATGTAATCTCCTAATCATCAACTCAGCCAAAAAATGTCATAAAACTCTGCAGCATACAGCACCTCGCAATGATTTTTGTAGCCTGCAGAAACCGTATATTATGAATATGGTTTCCCATGGGTTTTTTTATTTAAATTGTCATTATCCTCCATTTGCAGAAAAGAGAAAGACTTTCTTTTCTTATTAGATGTTCCATTTTAAACCCATATTTATTGCCTTTCTGTGTGCTTGTTAATTCTACTTGAAGATTGTTGCTTGCTTTTACTGCATTGGAAAAATGGTGTAAATATCAGAAATATTAAGGACAAAGAACTTCTCTACTCATTCCTTCTCTGCCCCCTCCTACCTAGAGTGTTCTGGGCTTCTCTCAAATTTCCAGTGTTACTTTGGTAATTCATCTTACCCTTGCATTCCCCATCTATGTGTGTAATCAAAATATTCCTCTTTGATTCCTTGCTCCCACTGTAGGACTTTTCTCCTTCCAGATTCTCTTTTAAACATTTTTGTCCAGCCTAAATAGCATGAAAGTTGGTTTCCATTGCTTGCAGTGGGAGGCTTCTTTTGTGGTTTGCTATCACAAGGCATTTTTATAGCCCTTATTTCCCATTTCATCCTTTCACACCCATTTTTAGTAGCCTGTATAACTGTTGCCTATTATTTGGTATTAACCTGTTAATGCATTATGTTTTTCTTTTTAAATGTTTGTCATTTAACCAGATCACTGGTGTTATAAATTGCTCTGTGTATCTTAATACATCTTATTTTTTTTTTAATGGTAGTACTTTGAGAAAGCATTATAAACAACATGCTCTGTTTCAGATTCTGTAATATGAAATACAGTGTTGAGCATTTTCTTCTCAAACCCTTTTAGAGGTAATTTTTCAGTTTTCATGGTGCTGTCATTGATGCTAGCTGTATCTCAGCTAGTCTTCCTTCGTGCAGTGCATTGAAGAGAATTGGTTCGACAGAATGATAGATCAGTCTAAAAATTACTTTGGGGAAACCTTTTAGGGTGATCTTACAGTATCAAAATTATTTGAAATAGATTTATATGCCTTCAATTATAAGAGAGTACTGCCTTTGGATTCTCCTGAAGGACTTCTTTGTTAGGTCTTGGAAGGCTGATTCGCTACTCCCTTCCAGTTGATCCTCTGCCTTGGGGAACTGGCCCTCTTGATTCTGTTCCGTGCAGTTCAGTTATATATGTAGCTTCCTTTACATATTCAAATATATATTCAGGTAAAGTGATGTGACATGGGCTTGAACTAATACTGCTGATGCTGAGTGTTCTTGACTCTTTGAAACTATTGAAAAGTGGGAGCACTTAGCTCCTCAGCACCTTTCCAAGTATTACGTTGCTCAAATGTCAGAAATGTATTTTATATGGGAGGCAGAAACTGCCTTCTGGTGAACCTTCTTCTTTCTTCACAATTGGAGCTAAGCAATTGCTCGGTGTCATTTGATGAAATTGTAGTGAATTATGTACTTTTAGGCCCAACCATTTCATGAAGGAAAACAATCTTTTAAGGTGAGCTGGTAAGAGTGTGAGATGCAGTACAGCATAGCTGGGATTCATCCAAGTGAAGTAAATGCAACATACATTGAAGAGGAAGTGTAATGAGAATAATTTCTGAAAAGGAATTGCAAATTCCTGCCTAATGCAAGGAGGGAGGAGAAAATCCTGGCTTCCTTTTGTGATACTACAGACAGTAGCAGAGAAATCCACATACAGGTTTATGGGTCATCATTGCCTGTGGTGCTCTTGCTAAGTACCTTAATAGAACAGTGTTTGTGAAAGGATACAAGTTTAAACGCTTTAGTAAACTACAGAAAGATTTAAAAGGGGGAAAATGTGGATGTTGTAACTACCTACAGCTTTGGCACCCTGTCTGCTTATTTAATTACAATAACACATTTGACACAGTTGAAAATTTTGAGTTAAAATCTTCCTGTGTATTTTGTACAGAGCGATGTCTTTTATATTTTTCTCCTCTGGATTGATCAGTCCTCTTTTTTTAGGCTTTATTGCTGTAATAGAGCTGTTGGTTATTTTTCTTTTTAATGCTCAGCCCTTGGCCAAGGTGCTTTAAGGGGAAGAGGAGTAGACCAAAATAATAATTCTTCTTCTCATAACATTAAGATAGGAGTTTTTAAATGACTCAAGCCAATTTATTGCAGAGTAGATTCATTGTGGATACACTCAAAATCTATTGGATTGATTGGCAATGCTGTTCTATTGACATATCTGTTCCAAAAGAGAATGTGGGATAATAGGTTGAAGACTTGATGAATACCATTTTGTTTAGAGAAAATTATATTGTGGTGCATTTACTATATTTGTAATGTAGGAAACACTTTGAAAGTTACCTTCAAAAAGTGTCTGTAGAAAGGCTTCCACTGCTGGTACCAAGCCTTGTGGTAATGAATGGTTCTGGCATTGCTCCATTTCCAGAGAGATCCCACTGCTGGAAAAACACAAACAAAATACATTACTATGGATTTTGTAGACTGAAGGTTTAAAAAACCACACCAGACAAATCCAGAACTTTAATTTGAACTTGACTCATATACAAGTGGTATATGTTTCTTTCAAATATTGATGAATTAAAATTGTCATAATGATAAGGTTAATAATTTTCTAGATCTCTCTTTTGTAGTGGGCAGCCTGGTTCACTCATTGCCCGTGTGGAAGATGGTACTTCTTTTCAAATCCTTCCAATTTATGTAATTATTTTTTGTGGCTTTAATGAAATAATGCGTTTTAAAGTTAGTGGAAGTCATGAAACCACATGGTATAATTGCTAACAATGCATATGAACTCCTAAGATTCACAGGGAAATAAGCTAATAGATTTTTCTTACCATTGTTTTATGGAATTGATGCTTCTGTCTTTACTGTGGAGGTAAAGAGTATTAGATGGCATGCTGAAAGTTCTCTTTCATCTTTTCCACATTAGTTTTACTTTCTGAAGCACGACGTCTCCAACTTGAAACCTGAGTTTAGAGCAGAGGCATATTCTGAGTGAAGCAAGTAAGACACACAGGAAGGAAAAGTTTATTTCCAATTCTGTCTTCTTTATGGTTTATGTATGACAGAAATGAAAGGCTTCTCCCAAATGAGTTCTGCGCGAGATATTTGTTTCAAGTGTTTTTTGACACAGCTTGCTGATTCCATGATTAAGCTTTCTATCCCACAAGTCTGTGGCCTGGCATTCCAGCCAGCTCTGTTAAATTGTCTCCAGGCTCTCCCTTCTATACTGAGGTGAGGAGGCATAAGGGCCAACAGTTGTTGGCCATTTCTTGGCCATCTCTTGGGCCACTTCTACTGTAGCCTTGATTTGAAGAGTCTCTAAGCTATGGCATACTCCAGCATTCACACCTTGGTCACTGGTCAGCCTGGGGTGGGAAGAAGAAAGCCATGGAAGAAGCAAGGTTGTGTTAGCAAGCAGAGAACAGGACTCTTGCCCTGTTTCTCAGGCACCTTCAATATGCATTCAGTAATACCTATGGTTTCATCTCTGCTCCATGTACATGAGAGAATGGAGATTTCCAGATGAAATAGGGCTCTCCAGGAGAGAACAGCATCAAAGCATTATTTAGTCCTGGCGCCACCCTTCCAGCAATTATCATAACTTCATTTATTTTCCTCTCAGCTCTGATATGTGTACTGCAGTTTTCTGTGCTGAAAGAAATTATGAGTATTACTTTGATTCTTCTACTTGTGCAATAGCATGGTTTCTGTGCACACAGGTGCCATTTTTTTTTCAGCTGGAGAATTGAATTCAGAGGTTGATACAGTTCAACACCTACAAATTTCAGTACAAAATATGAGACTCCTAGAGTTCTAGTTAGTTGCTTTTGATGAATTGAAATAAATTCATATTCTCTTATTAAAAGCCTAGAGAAGAAACCAAAGTGCAACTCTGTATGCATGATTCTTTTTAAGAATGAAGGCTAAGAAAATCCCAATTGATACATATAAGGCATAGCTTTTTAATTTATTGCTCAAGTATATGCAAAAAAGGCATTAATTTTTAGTAATATAAAATTCTCGATATGTAGTGCCTGGAGCTATGGTTTTGAACCTAAATTGCATGTATTTACTAAGCCATATAGCTCTGCAATGTGGAAAATGGAAGTGCATTTCAAATGTGTGCAGGGATTGCTATTACTAAAACCAGTTGCAGTTTATAAGTGAGAAAAATAAAGCTTCAGATGGCAGATGAAGAGACACCTTTATTGACTCCATATGCTTGGCTACATGAGGTGCTTTCCTGAAAATGGGAAGCAAGTGCTATATTTTAAGGAATTTCAGAAGTCAAGCATCAAGGGGTAATAGAGTTGACCTCTAATTTCAGAAATCACAGGCTAATGTTTGAGAACATTTCACTTCCAAACTTTATTTAAAGCTCTGCTTAGCAGTCAGTTTTATGACGGTAAGGATTTTTGGCTGCAAGGCACATCAGTGATTCTGTTACCTACCAGGCTTTTTCACTTTAACAGCAGACACCAGTGGCCTCTAGGAATGAAATGCTGCTGCTTTACAGACTGGGTAGAGATGTGGCTGGACTGGCCTTCAGTCCTTGGTTTCAAATGCATGGTTTTGCATCCTTTCTTCTTTTTGCCTTGAACAAAGTATGCTGTACTTGTTTGATTTATTTCTAAGATGAGTTTTTTTTTCATTCTGAAAGGCTTGTTGCCTGCTTGGTGTTAAAATATTTTAACTGGCATTTTTCTGTTTCCTGCTTCCTAGAGTGTCCACTATCCATTGCTGCCATATGTTATCTAAAAGTTGAGTCTCAGAATTCTCAGTAGGCAGTTCTCAGCACGGGTGCTGCTCATCTTACAAAAGTCTTACGGAAATACAGGGTTTGAATGTATATTTAGTGTAGAATTGATTGCATCCTTTGTTCCCTCCACCTAGAAGTAAAGGTGCAATAAGGACATCTTTCCAAGATGATTGAACCTTTGCTTTTAGTACAGGTGTGTAAATTTTTAGAAAAGTACCCGTTTTCCCACTAGGTGAGAAGCTTCACTACAGGTAAGGTAAAACTATGACTTTCACCTGCTCTTAACGTGACTGTGTTCCTGTATGTCTGCTTCTTTGGTATGAATAGGAATAGCATGGTAACTGCCACCAGTAAGATACAGGAACATAGTGAAACATCCCTTTGCATGTTCCAGGTGATTATTAGTGTAACAAGTTACCTGTCATCCTTAGTGAAAAACGAAGGGAGGAATTTAAGTATATTTTTTGTAAAGCAATTTTCTTTGAGTTAGTCATAGATATTCATACTCTGCTTTCTGAGTATAGAATTTGAGCCTTATTAATACATAATACATAAATTTTTACAGGAGCAGAAGATTCTTTTACCATCTGGACTCCGAAAGCAACAGGTTTAAAGATGATTAGAATATTGCGGATGAATATAGCTTCTATTTAAAATAATGCAGGATAGGTATAAAAGCAAATGGGGACAGGATTTCTGGGTAGGCTTACTATTTTTTGTTAAACTAAACTGATAAGACTGGGAAAATTAATAAGCTTCTTGGCAGTCAAACTTCTTTTGAGGTCTGAAAAAGAAACAGCAGATTTCAAAGGTAAATACAACTTGAGAGCAATCAAGAGTTTGTTTAAAATCTCATTAGGATAATTAGAGGTTTGTCCATCAAGTGTAAAATCCTAAGTGATCTTAGAGTTACTCAGCAACTCCTTTACTAGAAGTCATGGTTAGATTTCATATATACAACTTAGTTGTTTTCAAGGGCAATTGTCTTGTACAGATACCCAAGCTAGTCTGTGTTTTTAGCAGTCTGCTCTCATGCTTCATAGTACCGAAAAGCTGGAATGCTGTTTATAGTCCTGCTTGTACTCATTTCAGATTTGGAGGAGAAAGGGAGTTAGCTCTAGTTAGTGGCAAAGTCAAAAAGTTTTTTCTGCCAAATTACTCCTTTGTAAAATTACACTTTTATTTACAGGCAGGCTATTTGGACAGTTCAAATGAACTTGAAATAGTCCTGATGCTTCAGCAGCACAAGTTGGAGACTGGAAAATAAGAGGAGAAAAGGCACAGTTTTCATGCTAAGGTTTCTACCCTGCACTATTGCTGAGGGAATGAGCTGCCATATCTGCTGTGCTGTGACAAGATCTGGACAGGATACATCCAGAAGACGGTGTGGGAATAGAATACAGGCAGATGAGGGAATTGTTTAAGCTGTAGGCTATCTATGCTGTCACATATAGTGGCATATATTCAGCATCATCGCAACTAATAACGAGGCAGAACACAAGTATTTGAAGCAGAACTTTTTTTTTCCTCTTCAAAATGAATTTCTTGTATTTTTAATTAGTATTTTTTAGTGCAGAAATACTGATTTTCTTGATAAGGGTATAGCAGCAGTGCTAAGAACATGGCGATTTGAGCATTTTTCAGTTTAGCACTGCTTACCCAAACCTGAATAAAAGAAGTAAGTCAAAATGAAAGCAGGATTATTCCCGGTAGATGTTTTTGCAACAACCTTACAAAGTGACCAGTAGCAGTGTAGCTGATTGGATTTCTCTTTACATATAAAGTTACTGTTATTTTGGATCTGGATTTCAGTTTTGATTTAATTTTTTTCCCCCAGTGACTTTATATTGGCATTCAGATTGATTCTAGCTATCAATTTCAGACAGATTAATTTATGAATGATTTTTTTAAAATATAAAAATTGTTTGTAATTCTTTTAAGTCCTTGGAACTGGTAAACCAGAGTAGCTCTTCTGCAGCAGCCTCCCGTTGGACTGCAACTGGAGCTATGGGTTTTCTGTTACTCCAGAATTCGCAAAAACTTCAGCTTTGAATTTTATAATACATAATGTCTTCAGCAATCTGTTTGTGACTGAGATTCAGAGAAGTCCTGTGTATTTTTTGACCTCAATGTCTTCATCTATAGAACAAGGAGAAGAGTGCTTGGTTACTGCCAGGAATGTATAAATACTTCTAAAGGTTACAAGTTCTCTCAAAGTGCCCTGTATTTCTGCTGATTTCATGTTAAGTAGAAAACTGTGTATATCTGTAGTGGGGGCAGTGGGGGAAATTCAATATTCAGATGTCAAATTTTGTTTTATTTTTGTAGTGATTTGTGCAGTTGCTAATTGGCAGCTGACTCCTCAGAGGGAACTTCAGGGAGATCATGTATTTAGAAACAATCTGGCTTCTAGTATTTTTCTCTCCATTGTAGCTTTCTCCCTTTGTTCTTTTGTTCTCTATTATGAAGGACATTTGCATGAAAACAAGGTTTTTGTTTCTTAAAGAGTTAGACTGCTCCTGCTGCTTATTCCCCACCTGGCCATAATCCTCTGTTTGTGACATCTCAATTGGTGGCTGTGCAAATGATTATGATGTCAAAGACAGGATTATGAGTTCAGGTGAGAAACAAACAGCAGGAACTAGTGAACTCAGGAGAAATACACATCTAGATTTTTCTCTAACCATTTTTATGCTAAAAGCACAAAGAAAATGCAGATAATGGATTATGTATGCATATATAAAATAACTGATGTATGAGCAAATTGCATCATATCAATGAGTAAAATGACAAATCTATTTTTAAAATTACTTCCGACTGTTCTTATTCTCCAGTTTCGTCTACAGAAAATTACATAGTATCCTATGGAATAGTATCCAAAGGCAATGAGATTAGGACATACTTATTTGGCTTTACCAGGTTGCAACTTTTGTGAGAAACTTTTTTTTTTTGTAGCATAAAGTCCTTAATTCAATTACAATAAGGTTTGATGAAAAATGTAGGATCAGATCCAAACTGTGGATTATTAATGAGTTAATGAGGGTCCCTGGTAGCTATGTGGTTTTGGACCAGATCAAGTTGATACAGTGGGAGGTTCTTGAATTTGTCAGAGTCCTTATGGTTGTTTTTTTCCCCTCCTATTTAATATTGTGTTCCTGAGGAACCAACCTCACTGCCCCATTAGATTAATTCCCTAGAGGATTTTTGCACAGTATCTCCTTTTAAAAGTTCTTGTCTTTAGTTTGAAGTCCTATGACAGTAAATGGCATGTATGGCTCTTTAGTCATTTGCCATTGTGCATTGGGATAGTTGGGAGGGAGATATTTGCTATAAAAGCTTTGCTGGTATAATAATTACAATTCAAGGAGGGAGTGTGTGTGTGCATGTGTTGCAATACCAGTTAATGTAAGTAACACCCGAGATTATCTCTTCAGTAAGTTAGTGGTGGGTTCTGAAGAGGCTGCTCTAGAGAAATCTTCTGCAGGGAATTAGTTTATATGCTTCTTCTATTGGAGTTGTTAAAGTCAGGATCGTCACTTCTGCTAGCTAATGCTAAGATCATCACATTGACAACTTTTAGTTAGGAAAAGTTTCCCCTTCTGCATTATTTCAAAAATGCTTACTTATTGGTGCATTCTCTTTTTCTTTTGAGGTGTTAGGCACTTTTTTGATGTTGTTTGTGAAATGAAATCGAAGAAACTGTGTTATCCTATAGGCACTTACTGTACTGTGTCAGGGTGAAAATAGAAAGGGAAGAGAGGAGTTAATAGTCACAGAAATAAAGACATGGAAAATCATCAAATCCACAGTTTTGGTATTTGAAGTACTCCCAGCTTCAGAGAAAGCATGGGGAGTGTGTTTGTTGTTTTTTTTTTTCCCAAACAGAATTGAAGTAGTTATCTTCAGGAGCCCAGTAATTAAAATTAGGAAGTTTGTAACATTTTTATTGCAGGCAATTCTACTGGTGAGATTAACATTAGATAATCTTATCATGAAATAACCAGGCACCCTGTGATGATCTGACACGAGAGGCTGCACAGAGCTTCTGGTCCCCCAAGGGCTGTGATTGTTTTATGATTTTATCTTATGATAACTGTGCTTTGGTTTTGCCCTTTTCTGAGATTTTCATACGGTGCACATCCCCTCCCACCCCCCTGTAAATATGTAATTTAACATTACTCTAGGAAATGGCAAACCAGCATGAAACTATTAATCTTATCTCTTACCATGAGACAGACACTAATCCAAGAGATCTGATTACTTTGCTTCTGGTCATTATCCAGACTGAAAGCTGGGCTTGGGCATTTGTATCATCAACAGTTCTGCCATCAGAAAGCAAAAGATTTCAAAAACAAGGAGAAATTCTAAAATCAATCCAATTTAACATTTCATGACAAAAATATGGTGTGAGACCAAAGTACTTTTACTCATTGTGTAGTAATCCACTGTGGTATTAACGCCCTCATTTCTGCCCCGCATCTACAGCTTCTTTTCCTGGACATTTAAAGCATAATAAAGGACTTGAATGTCAGGCATGAAGACTTTAAATAATCTGTAGTGATTTTAATGAGTTTAGTCACAATTGCCACAGGTTTGCTGTGCTTCATAAGTGTTTCTGAGATGGAGCTTGCAGTCAGACTCTGCTGCCAAGTTGCTTTTTGGTCTTTTTGAGAAGGGTGGAAACTGGCTCCTGTTCAGTCCTGCAGAACTGGACTAGATTGAACTGATCTGGCAATAGCCAGCTGCATCCCCTCCCCTCCAATGAATATACTATGAACCAGAAATTCAGTTGTAATTTGTATTACAGTTCAGCAAATTAAAGAAAACTAATTTTAAATACCTAACTGAACCAATGGGGTTTGGGTTTCTTCTTTACTGTTTTCCGTTCTTCCTTTTTTTTCCCCCCTCCCACTCAGTTCTTCTGAATACTTGAGACTTCATGTCTTTTCTCCCATCAAGTGTGACACTTCAAAAGATGTACTTATTTAATATGTAACTATAAGGGATGTTTAATCTCTGTTTTTTATTTTTCCAGTAAGATAGCGCTTTCTGCTCTACAACAATATTTGGATTTTTTTTCTTCTTTTTTTTTTTTTTTATTACTATTTACAAAATCCCAAGGGACTTTACAGATACGAAAGCATGTGGTGAGAATTTCTTCTCTGCTCAAGTGGATGGTTCAAAATCTGTTCCTGGAGGGAATGAATTTTACTGTTGACCTAATTCTGCTCCTGTTAAAGTTGGCACTGAGTGGTTTTAGAGATTTTCAGCCTCAAAGCCTTACTATTCTTTGTTGAATCCGGAGTTTAAGGAGGAGAGCTGAAGTGCAGCTCTTTCAGATGGAATACGAAAGGCTTAAGCCTGGTAATCAGAATACATTTATTAACTAACTGTATCCAAAGAAGTGGCCTGGGAACCCAGACAGAGGGTTCAACTTTGCATTAGAATTTTGTCAGAACTTTAAAATTTATACCTTTTGGCATCGTGGCCTGTCTTTGTTTTCTGCATCATGGGCTATTTCTGTTTTCAGCATTTGTGCAGACTTGCTGTGCAGATGGAGTTTCCAAAGTGGGGAAGGATAAACCAGAGGAAAGGTAAAATATACAAACACAAACTTCTGTGGTTTACTCTGGGAAAAAAATTCCCATCAAAAATTGGTTCCCTATGTGGGAATAACTAAGCTAAAATTTTGGTTGTCTTGTATATGCTACATTAATTGCTATCAAGTGGGGAAGAGATTTTTCTTTTTTTGTATGCATGTCTGTTAGGACACTGGTTGGAAGTGACACAAAAGGGGTATGTAGTGCCTGCTCATCACAACAGAGCTCTTAAATTGGCACAAGACAGCAAAATAATGGTTCTCTATTGAAAGCAAGCTCCACATCTGCGACTTAAAAAGACTCTAGTGTAGGTGTTCACAGCTGGAAACTGGCCTTCCATGTCCCTGCCCTGCAGCTTGTAAGCAGGGACAATGTTTTGCTAACTATTAATGTGAGACTGTGATCACATACTTTATTACTTGGCATATTTTTGTGTGCCTGTGACCAAGGCCCAGCTTTGTGCAAGGATGTCCTTTCCTCTGGGTCTTGCATCTGCTGAGACTTCGAGAGCTTTGTGAAACGGAGGTCCCTTTAATAAACCTGTGGGTGGTTTTACTTTGTCTGTCCAGACTGCAGTGCCACAGAGTGAAAGCAATTGCCTCACGAAGTCACTGCTGCCCTGGAGTAGTGAAGGGCCTTTCAATTTATTCTTGGTCATGCCTTTTTAAGTTAATGTTCTTCTTCACACAAGCTGGTAGTGATGGATGTCCATTCAGACAGCCTAATGGCCTATGGTTACTACAGAAGAGCCTTTATATCAATATTCTTCAGCTGAGACTCATCACATTGGACTGTCAAACTGCTCTACAACACATCTAGCACCATTTTATGCAAATAATAACTGTGACAATATTGCTATACTTTATGGTGTTAAGCGGGACTGTAAAAGATCCATTTCCATAGGTCAAGAGGAAGTTGATCTTTGTAGCTTGATATATCAGAGGTCATTTTCCCTCTGTCAATGGTTGCCACCTCCAACAGTACTAAACCCACTTTAGAATGCCCTCAGCTCTTAAGGAGCCTCATCCATACATGGAATGTCTGCTGGGACATCCATTGTTACATTTCAAATGTGGTGGGAATGTTGTGGAGTCAGCATCTTAATGGTGAGCTTCGAAAGGCAACAGCTGGCTTACCCTGGGAATGAGAGATTGCTATCTGCTCCATGTTCCTATTCCTTAATACAACTTTGCATGCAGTCTTTCATGAGTTAATTTATTACCTGTACCTGTTTGACATACTGCAAGCCTGCCAAAGAGAAAACATTTAATCTCTCACTGAAATCACAGCCTGTACGCCAAGAGAACCTTGAATTTTTATGTTCGGCAACCTGAGCCTTCCAGACTCCCATGAGATCATTTGCCTGTGTTGCTGAGAGGTCTCAGGGCCTCGTGTGCAGTGCAGAGACTATCAGATCAGGTAACAGATTGAGGTATCATGCTTAGGTGTAACTTCTTCAGGGCTAATTGTATTTTCCACAGAATTTTCAGCTACATTGGTTCTCAAATCCTTTCAATTTGCAGAGTGCTCTTCTTACATAACTGTAAATTAAGATGTTGACTTCTTGCCAAGGCAAGAGAATCTGATAAAAGCAGGGATTTAAATTATGGAAAGAGTGAAGCAGGAAGTGAAAGCTCAATATATATGTAATATATATATGCCCACGTTAGAGTTGTGCCACCAATCAGGTACCACTTAGTGTCCTAAGGACTTTGGTGGTAACTCTAATGCTCTATTTCTACTTGTTCATTGATCTCTCTGTTACTTTGTTGCAGTGTGTTGGAAGCAAGCAAACTTTTTCAGCATTAATGTAATATAGGAAATAGTCTGTGGTCCCATTTTTTGGGTTACAGCGGGTTAATTTGTAGTTTCTTCACTCCCTTACTTCAATAAATTAGTCACCTTGGCATGATAGCAAGTTTCAGCATGACAGTGAGTTTCTGGATGTCAGCTGCCCTGGACTGGCTGTTTCCTCTCTAAGTTTCATATGCAGTGGGAGAGACATAAGACTCTTGTATTTACTAAGGGTTAGCATGGGGTAAAAAAAACTACATGAACTGGGATCTCAAAGCTTACAGCCTTGTGTGGCTAATGAGACTGTGAGCAGTCAGACAACTGCTATCTTATAAAAGGTACCTGTACTTTTCGGAAATGTGGAGAGCTCAAGTACTATAGGTCTGACTTGATTCTTTTAGAAGATGCTCTTAGTTTTCTGCTACCAAGACTATTAACCATGTAACTGTGTCTCACACCAGCATTTGGCCAGTTAATATAAAGCTAGGTACCAGTCAGGTCCTGGTGCATTAGCCTTTGTTCTGAAGAACAGCATCGTTACAAAATAAAAGAGTCCTTCTAAAAAGCATTTATTTCTTGTGGGAAACTTCTTCTTTGACAAGATGAAGTAAGTCAGTTTGTCTTTAATGGGATTGCACTGAAATGTCTGCAACTCTTGTTGTCATTCCTTGGCATGATAGTTACTTGAGGGGCAGATTAGAGGTCAATCAGCCAGAGCCATGAGGGCGCCCACAGCTAGCCTCAGGATACTCCCTACAAATGTAAGATCAAAAGGGCAGGCATATGAAAATTACTGTTTACTTTTTATGAATTATTTCCCAGAGATGGGATCATTAGCAGAATCTAAATGCTGTCTAGCTCTTAGTGCAAGGGCACTCCTGACAGAATGCACTCACTTAGGCACACCTTTCTACTCTTACAATCAAAAAATTTCTGGTTTTGCATGTGTGGAATTTTCTTTATTATTTAAATAACTTTCTGGTTGTTCTGTGTTGTTTTTTTTTTTTTCTTCTTTCCCCTAAAACACTCTCCCTGCTTCTGAAAATGCTTTTAATTCCTAGATGTCACCTATTCCTTTTTTTGTGCAGCAAAAGTATTTCAAAGCCTTCACCCATACCCTAGGGATGGGGCAGGAGACACCTGAAGTAAAACTTTCTGTAATTTTCAGAGTGAACAGTGGCTGTTCCTTACAATTCATCCCTGGCCAGTGGGTACCAGAATTATCTCTGCTGCAAATACAGAGGAAAGGTAATACTTGCTGTCATGGTGAGGTGCATGTTGGCAAATGCTGATTCAGTGTCTACTTCTGCAGTAATCTTTACACATCAAACTCTGCACTTTCTTCTGCACATCAGGATCTGGCTTCTGTTTGATCACAGTAATCAGGGCTATTTAGAAGGGTCACAGTATATTTGCCCTTTCGTCTTGTGTCTGGAGCTATGAAAGCATGACTTTGGAGCAAATGTTGATTGAATTCTAAAGAGACTGGCAATAGCTGGGAACATGTGTAGCCTGTCATGTGCTAAACTTGCGATTCCAAGTGGAAAACTGTTTGCTTTTTAAATAACTTTGAAAAAGTTACCTTGAAAAACCAAATACATGGTGGATATTACTCTTTAATGAAAACCAATATGAACTTCCCTGTTATCGTCCAACATGTTACTACCCTTAATGTGAAATAATCAAATGCTGCCCAGTGTAACAATGAAGCTAAATCTGTCTGCCAACCAAAATAAAATCCCTTATAGCTATTTTTGTATGTTCTTAAAATGTGTGCTGAGAGATTAGGCAGTTGTCTTTTCACCCCCGCTCTCTGCTATTTTTATTAAAAAGTTTAAAAAGTTTAAAAAAACATTGAGAACTCTCTTGCAGCACCCTCCTATGATGAGGTCAGGGAGCAGAAAATCTGATGTTGTGTGCTTTATCTAAATCCTTATTCTTGCTAATCTGGCTAGACGTTTTGGATATGTGTGTTTTTACTTATTTGGCATGATGTTTTCTCAGCATCATTTTTTGGCATTTATCTTGACAGTAGTAGCTAGAGAACTTCTTCCTAGTGTTTAAATGGATAAGCTGAGCATCTCCCCGTCTATCTTTTCCTTTTGGTGTTGGATAGATCTCAGGAAACTTTTTAATCCTTGCAAAGCAATGGGCAAAGGAAATATGTGTGTAGATGAGTGGGGTTGCTGGGTCCTTCAAGACAGGGGTCTGCAAAGTAGTATGTCTCCAGAAGTATAGGTCTCTGTAGGGATTTAGTTTAGCAGCCTTTAGAAAGCTGAGGCACTATAAAAATAAGTCTGTTGGTGCTAGGCAGAGTTTAGGCTTGTACTGGGCACACACAATCTCAGAAATTTTCTACCATATGACTTGAACTTAGGATGGATCAGCAGTGGATAGGGGATCATGCTCACAGGCTCATGAGATTAGGAACCAGGACATGGCATGCATTTCCTGCAGACTCCACACTGAGGCAGAATAAAATATCAATGGTGCTGTTCATCTCATTATCTCTGTTGTTGATATCTTGTTCTTCTTGTAGTCATCATGGAAAATGATGGTTTTAAGATACCTTTTTTTGCATCTGAGCTTCAGAGGCTGTTACATTCACTTTTTTTTAATGATGTGGTGCAATCTTAAACCTCTCTGAATGATTATGTCTTGAATTCAGTACCCAAATCCTGATGGGTTTCTACATCACTGGTGTCTCCAGTGCTACTGAGACAGAAGAATGGTGGGCGGATTTTGCCACACGAATGGTGAGGAATGTAAGATGCACCTGTCAACTGATAGCTGTTAAATTAACATTTCCATTTCCCTCTGTGTAGCCTTGTCTTTATAGGCAGGTGTATCAGTGTTGGGAGAGGGGCTATTTTTGGCTCTACTGTAGGAGAGCCTGAAGGTAATGAGTTATGCATAGTAAATCTTGCTTACTCCATAATTTCCACTACATTTCAAATTAAGGGCCTGAATTAGGGTTAGTGTCAGACTTGCTCTTTTGCTATGTCCTAATTTTGTTTTAAGAGCACATAGCTAAGGACTTTAATATGTTTTAGATTCAGGGCTTGTAAGTTATACTAAAATCCCTAGGGGAGGCAAAATAATTTATTAAAACCTTGCAAATGTTTTTGCTGCATTCTATTATTTTCTATTTCAGTAGTAGCATACGGCCTCTGCTGCTGATGGGTGGAGGAACGCAAACCTCCAGGGCCCATTAGACTTAACTTGTTTACTGCATTGATATCTATATGTTAAATGACAAGAGAGTTCAGGTTATTGAATAATTTAAAATTCAGCTCTAATTGGTGTCATATGACCTGGAAAAGGCCATGGATGACGCCAGGAGCATGCTGTGAAATTCTTATAAATAATTCATAAATTAGATCATTCATTTGCCTCGATGTCTTGTTAAATGCAGAAGTTTGTAAGTAATAACTGATGATATAACACCTGTAAGTATTTAGTTCATATGCTAGAATGTAATCTACCTTGATGATCTTCTAGCACAACCTGCCGGAGTACAAGAGTTAATTGCACTAGGGAGAATGCACTACATTTATTTGGGATGGGCTTTGGCAAGGCTTACGGTGCAGATGTTGCATTACACATTCTCTGTCAGCTAGACAACTATCCTGTATATGCCCATGTTAAAAATGCAGCTCATCACTCTTCTGCCCTTATTTCACATGAACTCCAAATGTGCTGGGAAATGGTAGTGACCTGCTCTGCTCACAAACAGTATAGTTTCTGAAATATTTATCTAGGTCTTGAACTACTGATTCTTCAGTAAAATAAAGGGCAGAAGTAAAAAATTGAAGTCAGAAGATTGGGATTTTTTAAAAATTATTTTTATAAAGTTGGCAGCACATTGAATCTTAATAGTTGGATCTGGTGCTGTCAAGATTAGTGTAGTGGCATTTTCTGTAGTGCAAACAGGAGTGATACAGTTCTGTTTTGAAAAACAAACATGTTTGCTTAAATTTAGTGGCTAGGTATTGCACTGCCATGTGTGGGTACCATGTGGGATTAATGGACATTTTGCTCGCAGTGACTTCCAAGACTCTGCACACAAACACCTTTCAAGTTTTCTTGGAGCACTGTATTATTAACTGCCTTGTCAGGCAGTGTAAAACCAGTGTGCTGATCTGAAATGGGAGCCTTTGTTAGGGATTATCTACAGTGTTTGGGTAGCTGGAGAAGAAGGATGGCATGTTTATGAATGCAAAATACACACTTAAAGCTAAGCGCCAGCAAATGCTCACATGCTACTTCGAATTCAGTTTTTTTGTGCACTTGGCATATCAGCTCAAACCCTCTTAACAAAGAAGAGAAAAAATACTGAAGGCAGCACAAACATAGGAGGTGTTCCTCTGTTGTCAGCTAACATCTATAGATTCACTTTTTTGTGATGTGATACTACTTTTTTTTAGCTACGTCTGTTCAGTATGTTGAGTTCAGTAGATCTTTATAGGAAGAATACAAGTTGGTGACTGTCATTCATGATATCTTTCATTTGAGATGACTTGTTTTATTTAGTGGAATATGGCAATCATAGCAATACATAATTTCTGCAGAAAATAGTGCTTTGTTTCTTACTTGAAAAATGGTTGGCTTACCTTAGGAGTTATCTACTGTATTTATCTTAGGTAGTGACAGAGACAGTTGCTGTACTATTATATGGCACTTTGTAATAACTGATATTGGATTATTTATGGTACAGATTTTAACAAATAATTATATGATTTAAAGAAAAGAATATATAGCCTTCAGTAGATCCTACTAATATACTTTAAAATCTTAATGCTTTTTCATTCTCCCTGATAAATTCTTACAGAATCTTGGAAAGAATAGCTCCTTAATCACTAGTAATATACTTCAAATAGTCCTATCATTGATGTAATTGTTCTTAAAATCAGGATTTCTGTTGCCCCAATATCCTATCTGAGCTTATTTATAATACATCCTCCACATTTTGCTGACAAAAGCAAGTGCTTATACTATCGATAGACCTGAAACCCAATGCAAAGCTGTATTTAGATGAGACCCATATATCAACCATTCAGAGTTGTGACTGAGTTCCAGGTTTAGGTTGTATACCTTCGTGAGGGTGTTAGCTGGGTCACTGATGGAATCACAGAATTGTTTAGGTTGGAAATGACCTCTGAGTCCAACCATTAACCCAGCATCGCCAAGCCCACCACTAAAACTCATTGCTAAACACCACATCTGCATGTCTCCTAAATACATCCAGGGTTGGTGACTCTACCACTGCCCTGGACAGCCTGTGCCAGGGCTTGACAGTGCTTCCAGGGAAAAAAATTTTCCTAACAAACTTTGCTGACCATGTCCGAAAAAACAACTACACTGGTGAAAAATCTTAAGTCTGTGCCCTTGCTGCTCTGGAAGGTGTTTCTGTGTATGGTAGTCTCTGTGTCATCTTTAAAAATCTTCAAATCTCTGTATTTCTCCTCTGGTTGCTACTTCTGTTCATTCTTCTTGGTTTCCTTCAGGGTCCCCACTTAGATCAGCACAATGGACTAGTTCTGAATCTACATGTTCCTTCCACTCTTTCTACCCCACCAAAAGAAACTTCTGATCTGAAAATCCAGGTCAGAGAAATGTCCTCAAGATACAACTGAGAATTATTTTATTTCACTGTCTCTTTTCCCTGTATTCAGACATATTTCAGCTAAAAACTACAAACCTGGGTGCTATGAACTAAACTACGAAGACAGTAAACATCTCCAGCAATTTTGCTCTGCACCCTAATAGCATTGTATTTTTGTAGGACGCCAGCTTTTGTCCCTCAGAGTGCAGGACTTCTCAAGGTAATGCGTTTCAACTGGTGCTTAAACATGTTTGTACATGTAATAAAATCTGTTAGGATCTTGCCTGTGATAATATTGTGAAGATATACTCAGTTGCTAGTTCATCCCTTGCAGTACAAAGCGCTTTTGTGCTGGAGTCAGTCTGTAATTGTGCTTCCTCTGCCAGCGCTGTGAATTAGAACTGCAAAGCACACAAGTTGCATTTAAGAACAACTTGCAGCAATCGTAATGCTGTGTGCATATAGCTGGTGCACTGTTTATCTGTTCATAGGAAGTTTTAAGGAGTGGATGTTTGTTTAAGCTCTGCGCTGAATCCCTCAACAAAAATTACTAGGGTTGCAGTAAAGACTTTGTAGACCTCCACATGCGTCTTCATCTTTAAATCCTTCTAAAGTTTATTAAAACCATTTTTGGTGTCTCCTTGTTTCACAAGAGTTTCATATCTGATTAAGTCTTAACTCCTTACCTTACAAGAAGCAGTCTGAATTTGTTTAAGCCTCAGTTAAAGGAACTTGTATCTTTAAACACAGCACAGCAAGCCTGGAAGAGCTCCATGGAGGAGAAAGCACAGCTGTTCCATCATGGTCCGTCGTAGTTTCCATGTGTCCCATAGGCAATATCTTTCTTAAACTCACCTTGTAAAATTACCTTATTCCTTATGCTTGTGTGTCTTTAGACTCACAGTAGTAGGTGAGTCTTTGGAATATTTTTTCCCTTTACTTTTCCCCTTTACCTGGCCTGCATCTTACAGATCTGTCATGTCATGCACTGGTCTCTTCTGACCCCTCATATATGTAACTGTCAGTCCATTTTCCCTGCAATATCTACCATCCAGCTATATTTTCAATTAAGGCTTTAGCGGAGGACTCACATATTACTAAAAATGTTGTTGACTAGTTTCTGGCTCCCAATAGTTTATTTTTCTTTGGAGTTAGACCCTGCAAAGTGCTGAGTAGCCATCAAAGGCATGTTGGAACTCAGTCTTCTGCCTAACATGACCTCTTCCTTCTAAAGGAATAAGAAAATCCCACTCACATTCCATGACATTAATGAGAATTTTCCCCCCTGCAAACATACTGTAACTGTGAAATAACATTAAAGTTTCTCTGCCTTGTTATGAAGTCTTTAAATGTCAATGCCATTTCTGAGACCATCAGGGCAGACTTAATGGCGGCCAAGGTCAACAAATGCTAACTGGTACCTCTCTTCTAGGGCCTTCAGGGACTCTTAATAGAGTCTTAGCCATGAAGTTAATTTGCAATGTGGACCTTTATTCTTAAACCTGATGATTATTTTGTAACATCTTCATTCGTGTGCTTAGACTTCTTAACATTCTCTTGTCTCCTCAGTCAGCAAACTGCTAAAATAAAGGTGTTCTCAGACATTTCATATTTTGAGTTTCCCTTTTTAATGTGTTCTTTTTAACTATTTATGGGCTGTAGAAGGACAGGAGTTTGCTTTCTGTGACCACCCTACACTGCCAGCCCTGATAAGATGCTCTAAGAATATCTTCAGGACTGAGACCTTCTGCTGTCCCTGGGGACTCAGAAATCCTCCACCTTGAAACCTCTTCTTCTAGTGCCCTAAATGCTCTATAACCAGAAGCAGGTAATAGGGCAAATGAGAGACTTTTCTGTATTGTCTAATTCAGATTAAAAGGCCTCTCTAGCCTTGATTTGTCTAGAAAATATTGCCGACAAGGATGGCATGCTACAAATAATAAATAACAGAACTCCATCTTTTTGGCAGCATGTTGCATTTCTGCTCAGTTGCCCTTCCAGCCCCTCTGACTTTAAAATACTTTAGTGTCCTGCACTTTTCACCCAGTCCAAGCACCAGACTTTCCTCAGACATTTAGCACTGACAGTAATGCAAATGTCTCCAATTCACTGGGCCCTTTGGGGCAAAACATGACATCCTTGGCTTTCAATCACATGGCAGAGAGGATATATTTGTATGCACAAAACTGGAAATAATAAAATATCAGTATTCAGGTGCTAATCCACATTAATTTACATTCTGTGAAGTCTACAAGAAACTTGTAATTGGTTGTCTTGAAGGGCAGCTGAGTATATTTGGTATTTTGTTTATTTATTAAAAAAAGAATCTAAATTATACATATAAATGCTGCATAGATCTGTATTATATCTCTCTTCTAATCATTGCTGGATGCTTGCTTGCATTCCTAAATTTGAGTGTTTTGGGTCTGTCTGACTGTCTTGCACTCTATGTGCACAATACCTATCTATTGTAAGCATTCCCAGAGGTCAAATAGTACCTTTTTTTTCCCCCATCAGTGGATTCCAGATTTCCCTGCTAAACCACTTCACTGCAGTGGTTTTGTTATCTTTAACAAATCTGGCTTCTGTAATTAAAAAGCCCCATATCTTTGTGGAAGGTCCCAAAGGCTGGAGGAGCTTAAATTCAGTTTGTTATTAAAATTAATGCGCAGTTCTAGCAAAAGAAGTGTGTGTGCCTGATACACTGCTGTGATGTGCATAAAAGCTCAAATGCTTAACTGCTTAGATGAACTTTAGTGCAAAGATATTCCAGGATGTAACTAGGATTGCGATGCCTATTATATAATATCCGTGACTATAACAAGACCACTAGAATTTAGTTGTACTGGGTTGACAAATGTGAATTACAGTTGCTTGTTTTCTTCAGAGTTTTATCAGACCATAATCACTGGCCCAGCTTAATTGAAAAATCACTTATGTTTATAGCTGTATTTAAACATGTTTTGTATTTAAATGACAGCTTTTGATGTATAACCATTTTTTTACGGAAAGTAGTTGGTTTTTATCTGTGTTTCTGTAAAGATATTCCAAAAACTCTCATCAAATTTCCAGCGGTAAGTAATATACCATTCAGTGCAAGGTGAAATGTTTTACATCAAATCTCCTGCTGTGTAATAGCCAATCAAATAGTATTTATAGTGGCTGAATGGATTTTTTTGCTCGGTATTCAAAATTAAGCATTTTCAAACCTTAACATTTAATGTTTTTTGCCACTTTTCAAGTTGATTTTATGTAACCCTAGATGCTCACAACTACCTGATACTCTGAAGTGACTCATTTTATGCGGAGGATCCTGCAGATGGTAGTTTTGCATTTATTACACTTGTGTAGATGGCATGAAATGAAGATTTGATAGCAAATTTGTGTCTATGTTCTGGTAAACATTGTCGGGTTTGGCTGTATGTCCATGAACATGGACCAGCAGCTCGGTTTTGAAGAGAACACATTTACCATGGGAAATTGGTGAACAAAAGTGAATTTTAGTGATTTATAGGAAATTGTTTCTCCTATTGCAGGTATCCAGTAAGAAGAGCTTGTGCCAACAGCCCTCTTTGGGGCTGGACAGCTCCTACTTGGGTACTGGGGGACCTTGGACTCTTCGTAAGAACAATAGAGCACCGAAGAGTGGAAGCCCAGCCCGTGTTGTGTTCTCTCAGCCTCGCAGGAATAACCATGAAATGCATTACAACCATCAGGAGTGTCTGAAGGAGTATCCAATGGAAGATGACTTGCACAGAAAGTGCAACATTTCCCCAGCCAAGCAGAGAAGCCTTCAGCATGTAAAGCAAGCTCAGGAGGTGGACCACAGAGTAAGTGAATCTCAGAGCACATGCCCTGAGCAAGTGAGTCATGGCTGTGCCTGGAAGCATGTGGGGAGCTCACGGAGTGTGGAAGAGGGTTGCTGTGTCAGCCAGGTACTCAAAAAACAGTCTGGGACAGTTCACAAAACCTGTGATCATTCCAGGCCCTGTCGACATTCTGGGCTGAATCACAGCATGGACTCAGGGCCTAAGGCAACAGAGCTGGCTAAAAGGTTGTATGAAGAAAGAAGGCAGAGGCTGCTTCTTCAAAAAGTGGAGCTGGAAATTGAAAAGGAACGACTCCAACATTTATTGACTAAGCAAGAAGCAAAACTGCTCCTAAAACAGCAGCAACTACACCAATCCCATATGGATTATAACAGGTGATTTTGAGACTTATAATTTTAAAAAAATTCTAAAATTTCTAATGAGCTTGTGGGCAATAGTTGATTTAAGTGGGATAATAGGACAAAGCAACAATAGATAGAATAGAATAAAACAAAACAGGCAAGGCTTATAGCACAATTTTTAAGAGTGATTCAGAGGAGAAGAGACTTCAGTATGTTAGTGTATTCTGTTGGGAAACAGCATGATAGCTGTGTAAAACAGCAGAGAAAAACAGTATGTTGTAGAAAGAAAGGCAAAAGAAAAGCACTGCTAAAAGATTACATTGGAAAAGAGAAGCAGTAGAAGAAAATGAGAGGTTGATCTTAGTGCAAGCACTTGAAAGGAATACAGACATTTGGCAAGAGGGCAGTGTGAGCATGTGTGACATAGATGTGGCATTCTCACTCCTTTCCTTGGAAAGGTCAGTTTTGAAATGTTGCACCCTCCTAGGTCGGGACTGAGAGGAATGTGTTTTACAGAAAAGATGGAGATAATTTCACATATATATATATATATATATATATGTATGGAATATATGTTTTTCTCCCATATATTTATGGAAGAAGAGGGGAGCTCAATGTAGCGAAGACATTTTCTTTCCAGTGATGTTAGTGAAAAGGGAGAATGCCAAGACTGAGGCACAATATGTGCTTAAAACTTGAAGGGAGATGGAGCAACCATAGAAATGTGAGATGTGGCTTGAAAGGCCTGTGAGTTTGTTGCAGAAGGTAACACTTTTCTGACAATGTAAACAGAGTCTTTGAGAAAGAGAGAACAACTGTTTTTTTGGTATGATGTTATTAAAATTAGCATAACAGTGAATGGTAACAGGTTAAATTTACCCTTATAACTCAGCTGAGTACTTGCATTTCAGCATTAGAAAGGAAAAACAATAGGGAAAAGTCTGCAGTCTTTTAGAAGAGGCGGTAGGAGTGTTTCACAGGGATGGATATTTCTATGCTGTTTTAATATGGCAACTGCTGACAGCGCCCCATGAGAATCTTCATTAGATGACCCACTTCTTATATCTGTGTACTATAACCACCATGAAAGAATACATCACCTTTACTTCTTCATTTCAGCTCCCCATTTACTTTTCACACTGTAAAAGGGAGTACTGTAATCTAGGTGTTTTTTTTGTTTGTCTTCTTGAATTGTTGTTTACATTGAAAAGAGTGTGTTTCTGTGGCTTTAAAAGTAGCTGTCTTAGAGAAAATCACAAATTTGTGTGTTGAAAATGACTGAGGTTGCTAACAAAGGATTATGACTTCAGGTGAGAATTAAGTAGGAACTGATGGATTCTTAATCATCAAGTACCTTAATTCTATTCCTGCACCTCTCTAATGAAAAACAAGTACATATGAAGGACATGCAAACTGAGTTTTTTGGTGGATTTCTTTTCCTAATGGAAATTTTTCAGGTTTGGAGGTTTAAGTTGAGAAACAAATGCACCTTAAATACCTGTAAAGATATGGTTGTTAGTAGCATTATATCTATTATAGCTACTTTTTTTCCTGAGAAAGAACTTTATGGTTTACAGAGCTTTAGTTACCTTAACAGAATTCTATGAAAAAAATCATATATGATCAATCTGAGGACTTTGTATTTTTGCGATCTCTTCAGGGGTGCATGTGCTGTCAGATTTGCCATATTCACTCTAAGAAAACAACTAGAATATTATGTGCTTACTCTTAAAAATATTTCAGTATCTTTAGAATTAAAAATTTGATATTTAGAGGTAAATCTCTTAGGCATCACAGTTCTGTTTCAGTTCCAGATAGATAATTCATTTTTGCTCTTGGTAACAGAGTAATTTTATATACTGCTAACAATAAAAATTTGTTTAGCTAAGCTCAAATACCCTTTCCTTCATTGTCAGGAGGTTCTAACCAAGTTAGAACATTATAACAGTATAAAAAAAAATACAAGAAAAATCCTTTTCCAGATAGTGTTTATTTCTGTCCTTCTGCCTGAGTGGTGTGCTGGTTAAGGTCCATTGCCATTGAATGACAAATAAGAGGTTTGACCACTTGCAATTATTGGCAATTAACTTTTCTAATCTTTTAGCTGAAGTGTGAATTGATCCTCTTTTTTTGTCACAATGCATCATAACTGCTTTTAATTTTCCACATTGTTCTATTTAGCCTCATGTGACTGTAGTACTTTGAGTTTACAGTTACTCTGTATGTGAAATAGTTGCTCAGCTATCAAAAATGATGTGTGTACGTACACTTTAGTGACTTTTCCTGGTTCAAGCCTCATTGGAGCAGACCAGTGAGGGAAGCTGGAATTTTAGTAAAATAAAAAAGAAGTACCTCTGTTTTTTCCATCTTTGTTGGAGAGAAAGGTGAAGGTGGAATGGTCTGTTAAAAGTGGAGCATCATTTGTGGGTCCATAGTTTGACACACAACCATCTTACACAAATTCTGTTCTATGCAGCTTACACATGATGAGCTTTGAGCTCTGGGGCTGTAATCTGTAAATGAACTTTTCTGTTTCTCTAACAAAAGGACTGTGGATTTTCCCCTGTTGCTTTGCCTTTCTAATGCTGATATACTAGTTCTCAACTGAGTTACACTGGCTAAGGTTGTCCCAGTGGTAACCCTTAAAGCAAAGGCACTGGGCATGAACCAGCCTTCCAATACAGAAATATATTTGAAAGTATGAAGATAATTGTGAAAGCTTCTGCATTTAATGTGTAGAAGTGCCCCGTTTGTAGACACATAGGTCACCTTTTAGTGGCAAGTTCCTGGTGTGATTTGCCCAGCTGCAGAACCAACTAACTCATCTCTTCCAGGATTAGAGACCATTTGCCTGGCTCAGAAGATGTGCCCATTGCTGAAGCACCCAGAGAACTTGCTCTGATGATGAATGGCAGCAGCATGGGGCTAAGGTAATTTCTTTCTTCACTTCTAAGCGCTTCACAGGGTCAGTATATCTTCTTGACAGTGTGCTGTTGCCTGCCAAGTGTATTTGTTCGTGTGTTTGTTTCAGATTAAGAGCTTTTTTCTGTAGGAAGGGTAAAATTCATTGACTGCTGTGTTTTATGAGTCAACTCAATAGTTATGCTGACCTGTTATTACTCAAAGTTTAGGGGCTGACTTCCTGAAGAGGCTTCAGGTTTTGTGTGCCATCTCTTAGCCTGGTACAAAATGGAGTTTTCACTCCATTAAAGTCTTAGTTTTAGTTCTTTGTTCTAGCTGCTGCTTTTTACTTTTTAAATTAAGATCAGAACATCTCTTTAGTCTTTATTTGGACCTGATGTAAATAATACATTATCCTTTCTCTCAGATAGCTCTTCCATGACTGTTACTTATTTTCTAAATAACTCTGCATTGCACCTCTTCTTCAGCGTGACCAGAGCAAACCACCACTGAAATAACTGGAAGCAGACAGAGTTAAGCCAATATTTAGCTCTTTATCTCCATCCTTACTTGCTATTTAAAACTTCAGTCAGTACACTATTGTACTTTCCTTCTGTCCTACCATGTTGCATTGAAGTCAACATGGGAGGAAGATTCAGGCTTATTAGGAAAGCAGCAAATAAAAACTGGCAAGGTTTTCTCCCTTTCTCAGAAAGTAACAGCTTCTTGTTCTATGCTGTAACTATGGTATTCTTTTGACCAAAGAGTGGTGGACAAGATGAGCAGCTGTGCTTCGAACGACTCTTTCATAAGTGACATGAGAATACCTCAAAATAATAAATTTCTCTATTCTGAGAATACTGGAAGAACTGATAATTAATTTATAAACTAAGGGTCCAATGCCTTATTTTTTCTTATTTTTAAACTTTGTTATACTAACTTTTATTTTTCATTTTGAGATCCTGTTTCACTGGAAATGGATTAGCCTTTTTTTCTCCAGAACAGCAGGAATTGTTCGTTTCCTTGGAATACTTCACTGTTTAACCAGGTGTTTGGCTGCTGTTAGTTACTGGCATATCTTTGTTGTATTCAGATGCTTTTTTCTTGCATTTTCACACAAACTGAAGTATTATCTCTGTGACAAAAAAGATGTGGAGAGTCATGACATGTTGAAGATGCAGCAGCATTAAGCTCCTTGGAGGAAGAATGTAACCCAGAACATCTGTAGGGCTTCTTGGCAACAGTTTACCAAAAACCTGCAAATATCTACATATCCTAACACGGAAAATGAGGAAAACCTGTGCTGTTAACAAAATGAGAGTCCCAGATTTCAAAAGGTTCCCCACCCTCTCTTCATTCCCCTGGTTTAATTCACTGTATTTTTTCTAAGTTACTGTGTGTTTGAGCAGTCTCAAGGTGCCATGCCAGCTGGTTACAAAGTTTGGCAGCAAAACACTTGGAAGTTTTTTTTCCTATATGCCATCTTCAGTTTCACAAAGGTTACCAGATGAATGGTACCTAAATAATTTACTCTAATGTAATGCTTAAAGAGGCTGTGGAAGACAAGTCCATTTGTCTCTTTTATTAATTTGGATATGTAAGTGATGTTTTCTTCAGCACAGAGGGAGAGTGTATAAGTATATGGCTGTGTCTTAGAAAAGAGGAAGACCTGGTAGACATACACCTATTTTTAACAGTCTGTTTTGCTGGGTTTTTTCCCCTGCCTTTTAATTTTTTAGGGATTTTTTTTTTCATTATGTGGG
>WBMY01018010.1:220-97010 GCA_013397315.1 Donacobius atricapilla | reverse complement strand
ATCTGATTTTTTTTTTTTTTTTTTTTGTGGTGTTTGCTTTTTAATTGACCTATGAAACAGTTCTTGTTATGGCAAATGCCAACATAACACTAATAGAAAATCATCTCTCTCTGACTTCCAGTTCATACATGAGAGCTCCTCTTGCAAATCTTACAGCACAGAACTTGATTTCAGTCTTCAAATAAGCAAAACTTACTTAAAAAATATCCTGGTATTTTAAAGGAAGTGGTGAAATACCTTTAACATACGAAACTTGCTGAAGTGAGAAGTAAAATAAATAGTATAATCAAGAACTGAAAAAACATTTTTTAATATAATTAACAGCTCACTTTGAGTTAATCATCTACAATTACAAAAATCTAATTGCAATTTATCCTCTACTATCTGTAGGAAAAATTGTAGACAAGGGAATGTGCATCACTGCTGGGCGTAAATGCTATAGGATGGGTACAAATAATAGAGGAACCCCCCTTAATGAAAAAAAAACCAAAAAAACAAGTAGGAGCATGCAGCTGTGCCAGACTATTCAAAGGTAATTGTAGTCAGAAATGAGATATGTAGTTTAAAAGGCATCTTGTCATCTCCTGTAGGGATTCATTTTTTCCCTCGTTGAAGAAAGCAAAAAAGATTCTAGTAACAAACAAGTACAGAGTTTGATTTCTGATACAGATTTTCCTCATAGTCTGTTACTGGAAATGAAAACTTTGATCTCAGGGACTACTTCAAGCTATAGCCAGATTTTCAAAGGGTGCCTGTTTTGTTTTCTCTTCTACGTGTGCTATTAAGGTCTTTTTCTTGTCATTGTCAGCAAGCATTGTCTGTCTCAGCCTATTTCGATACCTATTCTGGTATGAATTTGCAGTGTTGGATTTGTCTCTTCCCTGATGTTGAGAAGAAATGTGCCTGTCCCTTTGCCTACTTGCAGCTGGGCCAGCATTTGGGACCTGAATCACCTTCAGATACAGGATCTCCATTACTCGAAGGCACAGCAGTTAGAGCAGATTTTATTGAGGGTGCTTTTCTGTAGCTTGGAGTGCTCCTAAATGAGCCCACAGACAATTAGCAGCTTTGGAGATGGTAGCTTGTGCAATTAATGGCAAGTTGTTCGTATAATTTTTTTTCAAGTCTGCCCCAGTGTGCAAGATGCTTTAAAATATTGAAAATAAAAACATAACCTGATTATTTGTTTAGCATAAACCAGCCTTTTACAAAGTGCTTTCCATCTCCCAGACACAGATGCTTGGTACATGCTCAAGTACCCACTCCATGGGTATTCAGTAGGATCAATACACCCAGCACCTGCTTTTGTGTGTGCTCCTGACATCTGCATCTGGGAAAGGAATTTCAAAACTCTTCCCTCCTTCGTTTAATCTTAACTTTGATCTGAATGGCATGGAAATAAGGTGTATTTAATGGCATCAGCTTAAGGAGACACAGTTTTTCACTTTGCAAGCACCCCTCCCCAGAGCGCTGTTGTGTGCCTAAATCTTAACGTTCAAGAGTCCCTGCTTTTCCGAGTCTTAAGTTTCCTATAAGGCTCTGCCAGTGTGGCTTTTTACTGCCTTCTCTTTAACGGGCATCTTTGCCTCGGATTTCACACAATTCTGCCACTGAGCCTCTACAAAAACCCATGCAAAGTGTTCTGAATAGAAATTGCTGGATACAGCAGCTAACAGATGTGTTTACAGTTGTCTGCAGCACTTGTTCAATGTATGCTACCTGGTGAAAGGATTCTTTCCTGGTGTATTAGAGATTCGCAGGTGGAATTTGCCACCTTTAGTTTCATTGAAGGCTCTTTAGGTTTATGTGTCTCATCACCCATGTGTATTTTTGCCAGTTTGTATTTTTAGTTACTTGAAAATATCAAACACAGGCTTCAGTGGTACTTCCCCTGTACTTGGATGCTCATTGCTATGGTGGTAGTTCCAGGAGGGAGTGCTGTCAGGGGTCTTTTAAAAGATTTTTGGGTTTATGGTCTAACTATTTTTTTTATCTAGTGAGAGAAGGTGACAAGTATCTGTTGCTCTTTGTTCAATGCTTTGTTATGAACTCTCTTTTCTGAGGCTTATTAGCCGTGCAAGCATCTTTCTGTGGTGATGTGCAAGCACATTTGTGTGCTTTTGTCCAAATATTCAATGCAATTAAATAGACCTACAGAGGAACACAGACTCGCAGCTCCCCCTGCTGTCCAAGGCATATCCAGGTTTGTTCACTCAATTCCCCTCTCCAAATAATTAAAATGTAAAATAAAAGTCGCATGCAAATGCACATCTCTGCTACCTCTGGGCTGACTTTTGCTGGCCCCATTACTTCTGCTTTTGAGAAGAAGAGAATTGAGAAACAATGGTAGCAGCCATTTGATTTCCTATGAGGAGTTTTCTTTTCAGTTCTTCATTCCAGCATGTCACTTCCTAGGTCCTGAGGTGCATCCATGTCCTGAGCCTCTGAAGAAGAAACTCTCACCAGGGCTGCAACTGTCTTGTTGTTCAAGACTCCCAGGTTTCAGGTCATCTCTGAGTTGTCCTTGGTCTCTTGAAGTGTATCTATATAGGACCTGGCCAACTTTTAGGAATGTACTGAATACAGTTTGTTGGGATTTTTTTGTCTATTTGCTGTTTTGGCAGACTGGCACAATAAATTAGGCTGAAATCAACTGTGCTTGCAAATGGCGCATAAAATCTGTGTATGTGGAAGCTGCTTACCCACCTGTTAGTGCTCCTTTAAACAACCAAGTTACTTTCTTGTTCTAGATAATTTTACATTGCAGTTTGTATAATTTTTAGATAGGATATTTGTGGAGCAAATGCTTGTTTGGCCAGAAAAAAAAAAGCGCTTGCAGATCTGCCAGTAGTGCACATGCTGAATTAGGTGCAGATCTGAGTTTTTCTTTCTCTTGTGGTGATGTCTGGCTATATATAGGCATAGCATCCTTCCAACAGATGGCTGCTGGAGTCTGCTGTGACGTATGGAAGAGTACAGTTAGAGTTAGACACACATTTTTGCTTCATTAGTGCCATGTGCAGACTCTGAACGTAGTAGGCTTTCTTGTACAGGGTGAAGGTTTTTATTCTGATGTGGTTGCTAAAAGCATGAAGAGGAGTGTGTGGCAATTTTTACATATACCTATGCGTGCATTTAATGTTGGGATTTTTTTTTGTTAGGGTAGGCAGTGATCCTTATCAGACTGGAGATAGTGGAATGTATTTCTGCTGACCTAGTTCCTTCACTAATCTAATTTTCAGGTTTACTTTCAACTGCAACAGTGATTTCAAGCTGCCTATCTTAACATTTACCTGAATTATGCTGATTCTGTTCTCATGATCACGTCTGCTGCACACAGCAGTATTACATCATTCCTATTGCAGTCCAAAGTAACCTTGAGCAGGAAACCTACTGAGTGACTGGAGGTATAGATGTAAGCAGGAAATGCCGTAAGTGGTTTCCATAGGCAGATACACTCAGCCTGTAGGTGAGGTCTTCAAAACCCACACATGCTCAGGTGTTAGAAACGCTGCTAAACTTAGGATGGCAGTTGGTGAAAACAAGCTTGTTAAAACACAAGTGCTTTGGTATTTTCACAAAGCTTGCATTTCCTGCCAGTGTTCTCCATGGGTTTGGTGCAGTAATATCCCATGTCAAATATGAAAATGCTTGCAAAATTTTTTCTTTGCGTTGAAATATGTGAAATGCGTGCATCTCCTGAAGGAGTTTGTTCCTTGCCAATGCTTGCAGACAGTGAGAGACATTTTTGCAAGTCATTTGCAGATGTGTCCTTTACAGGAAAATGTAGACACTGTTAGTTTACTGCCTGAATTGAACTTTGAAAACCTGAATTCTATTTTTATGAATTGGAGTGGATTACTTTTTCAGACATACCATTTTGTTAATTTTTATTTTTATGTGTAATCTTGGATGAAGAGAATATTTTGTTTAATCTAGACATTCGTATGTCCCAGAAGTTTTATCAATTGGAAAAGTTAAGAAAAACCTCATAAAACAAAATGTTTTGGAAGGTACTTTTAAATCCAGAAATTTTAAACCCACCTGCACAACTTTCATGCCATTTAGAGCCTTTATCAGAACTGATGGGGCAGGACTAAGAACAAAAGCTATTGGTATTGCAAAGTTAAGCAAGAAATCCTCTGTACCTTACTGTTCTGCCCATGATCACAGCTGCAATAAGCTAAAGCCCACTCCTCCACCCCTCCTGTGATCTTGGCTGCACTTCAGCACTCAGAAAATTGAAGCAAAAGGCAAACTTTAGTAAATACTAGGTTCTGCCACTTTCAGATTTGCAAACTACATATAAAGATAACAACACACATGCCCTCACTCACTTCCCAGCTCTTGCTCTCTCTGAAGTGGACTTTGAGTATTTGCCACTGAATTATTCTGCCATAAAACTTCCAAGACCATACTGATGTATTGAGCTGAACACTGTGGCTTTGCATGGGTGCTGAGGCTCTGCAGAACTACCTATTATATTTATAAAAGTGCTAATTTTTGAGAGCCATGCAGAGAAAATTTTAGATTCAACTCAGCTGATTTGTTCTTCACACTGCTCCTGCAGTGAAGAGGATTGATTTTTGTGTTTCTTTCGATATTTGGCTTCATTTCCTCTAGTACCCAGTGCTTCAGGCCTTAATCTTTTAACCTTGAATGTGAGCATCAATGCTTCAGAATGGATGAGGCCTTTTGATGGTTGTACCAAATGGTTGGGAGTGGTATAAGGCAAAACAGGCGGTATATATTTTACTGTTGTGTTAGATGACTATAAATAGAGGGTGTGTTTAGTGGGGATTATAAATAATCTGGAGGAAGGTGGAGTATTAGAAGAGATGTAAGAGAGATAATGACTTTTTCTTTAACATTTGACCAATAACCAGTCTATCATGACAGATGTGTACTGGATTGCCAAATGTTATAGTCTGGTTTGGGTAATGGTTCAAAGCTCAGTGTGTCATGGAAATGGCACTGTGGTCCCTGATGGAATAGGGGAAAAAAGCTTTTGAGCTTCTCAAAGGGCAGTATTTGTGGAAGCAGATGCTTGCTTGCCCTACCCAGCATAAAGAACAGTTCTGCAGGCAGCTGGGAGAGTTCGTACTGCTGGATTTTTATAGGATCATTAATTATATGTTATAAGGCAGCTAAGCATGGCATTCCTAACTCGATGAATTCCATTATGAATGGCCTTTTCATATTCCTCATCTCATTATATTAAATGCATGTGACCTGAAGTTTAGCTAAAGTTATTGTTCAGGTTAACTTTCATTTAGTGGTTGCCCTAGTTTTAGAAACAGTATGATCTTTAGATTTTATGGAAAGTCAGGTTTTTAATGCATGTTTTTGCAGCACTATTTTAGATAATTTCATTTGAAACTAGGTAGGAACTTCTGTGAGGTGGCAGGGAAGGGATTTAGTCACTCCTTGATTTGACTGGAGATTTCTATACCCACTGGATGACAACATCCTGTTACACGGATTTGGCTATCATTTCCCTGCCAATAACTCTTAAACCTTCTGCTCTGTTCCATCTAGTCTTGCATATCTGACTGCCTCTCTGACACACAGTCCCAGTTGTTTTGCTTTCTGATCATTCCTAATCGGGCCAAAGCAGAGCTTCTTACTTTTTTCTTCTGAATCTCACTTCACTTCTAATTTTGATAATGCCACATCGTCCCTGCCACTCAGAATCATAACCTCGGGATCCCTCTCCCTCTCTGCATGCATCTGGGCTGCTGACAGCTATTGCAGCTTCCTTCTCCTTTGCAGCCAAAATATCCTTTTGCTGTGTTGACAGTTAAAACAACACCCCTTGCTTTAGTCCTTCTTGCACTTTGACTACTCTATAGTCATCTTGAACTTCTCAGTATTCATACACCTTACTTCAAAGTAAGTTTTCCAAATGAGTGTCTTGACTGCTTCTTCAGGTCTTGTCTGCTTTGCTTCTTTTAATCTCACCTTCAGGGGCCAGTTGTCCGTTAAAAGCTGTCATAAAGCTGTTTCTTATTTTATTTTCTCTGCCACCACCTTTTCTTTACTTTGTCAGTTATGTAGCACTCAGAGTCTTTTGCGTGTTGGATTAACTTTCAGCCATGTGCTACTACATTCCCTAATTCTTTCTGTCTTTTAGGACCTCTGGATCATGTCATGGTGACTTCTGCTTCCAGCTGTGTGTTCTGACAATGTTTCTTGTTTTACATTTTATCACTTGGAGCTCTTTTTTTTTTTCTTCTCTTTTTGTCCTAAGCTTTTAAAGAGTGTTCTTTTACCCTCCCCACTCTCAATCCTAATTTGGTGAGTTTCAAACTAATGTGTTTCTTCTCACTGATCACAAAGATGGTCTCTGCCTGGTAAATCCATCTGAAATCTAAACCACATTCAAAAGATTTCATTGGTGATCAGGGGAGAAAAGCATTAGAACTCAACTGCAGTGACAAATCATCAGCTCTTCTTTGTGGAAACACTTTCCTGTGGCTTCTAGCCTGCACAAGAGTTTTAAACAAAACAATTTGCAGGTGTGTTCAGTCTTCTGTCAATAGTGCCAGACTTCACCTCTTTGTATATAACTACATGCCCTTCTGTTTGATCAATGCATAGTTGATCCCTTTCTTTTTAACTCTCTTTTCCCCTAATCTCCATTTACATCTTTGCATCCTTTTTGAGCAAACCATGTCTCTGAGGGATGGGCTAAGTTTATATACCAGCTGTGGACTCAGTAGGGCTGAGATGGCTTGACAGCACAAATAATGCAAATCCCTGAACCCACGTCACAATGTCAGAGCAGCGGTCATGGCATCTGCTCTGGACAGGTGTTTTCCACCAGGTTGTAATAAACGTATGTAAAGGTAGGCTTTCACACCCAAAAATCAATAGTGGTAGCTCTAAGGTGGCAAAAATCACTTGTGTCTGGACCAAAAGAGTTTCCAGAGGCTGGGAACTGGCAGCCCACAGCCCAAAGCTTCATGGCAAACAGCTTTGTGCTGGGATCTCTCCCCTTTGTTCTTCCCCTTGATACTGGACATCAGAGCAATGCTAATACCTATCTCAGTGGTATGTGCCTTTCAGTGAGGCAGTGGTTTCCATCTGGTTTCAGCTCTATTGTATCAGAATATTTTCTAAATACAAGTGCAAAAATGTGTTAAATCTGTTCTGTGAACATCCCGGTTGAGTCAATATTTGGTGGTGCTATCAGATTCATATAAAATATATGCAGTGAAAGGAAATCTTTAGTGTGTTGGTTTTTCTGTGGGGCCCAGGCTGTGGTTTTTATAGTTGTGTGCCATTATTTAGGCATCTAAGTCTGTATTGCTCCTGCAATAAGTACTTGATTTTACAGTCACTAGCCATCAAACATGCTCTGTGAAATATGTAACTTCAGTGAATTCAAGGCAACTGAAGTGGCTAAAATTGTTATTTTAAATCCTTACCAGGAGCTACCTTGTCAAATCTGTGTCTGTTGGGCATGGTAATCTACTAATCAGAATAAAGTCCAAAGTCTCAACTTCTCTATTTACTTCTTTTCAGGCTATAGGATTTTTTTTAAAGCAGATCAATAAACAATCTCAGTGTTTTCATTTTACTAAGCAATATAATATGGATGAGTACTAGTGCAGTGGTAAATCATTAATATACTCTTTAATCATAGAGTGACCATGTCCCACAGATGTGATTTAATCACGGAAAAAAGGCCAATGAAGTGTGAAGATGCATCACGAAGGGTGTTTCTAAATGATCTGGGATAGTGTATGATACCATTTTAAAAAATGCTGTAGTATGAGAATATTTGGAATGCCGTGTATATTTGTAGTTACAGATCTGGTGAAATTCTAACATGATTATTTTTATCATTATAAAACAAAAATCAAAACCTATGTCAGGTTTGTATTTGGCAGAGGAGCCAAATGGCATTTTGGAATAAATAAAGCACTGCAGCTTCCAGATTCACTCGTCCCAAGATTTGTAAGACTGTGACACTAACAGACTCTAACCCTGAAAACCTGTAGTAACCTGTGCTTAACTTGCCTAATTCAGTCATCCTATGGTACAGATGAAGTTGATTAAAATATCAGGACAGAAATTTCATGGAAAAACATGGGTCCTGCAAGGGTGCTTCTGTGTTGTTTTCAGTGGTAACGGTCCCTGGTTAGAGAAATCAGATTCTGCAGCCTCAGAAGAATGAACAGCATAAAAACTCTAATAGTGCTTATTATGGAATTTGATGCATTTATGAAAGTCTTTCTCTGAAACTTGTTCCCTGATATCGCAGGAGCTGTCAGTGACCCAGAAAGTCACCTTAGGATCCTTAGGGATATGTCTATTTGCCCAGTTTAGTGGTTATTAATTTTCATTTCTGTTGGTGTGAGAAATCTGAAACTTCATTCCTTCATTTCCTCACTTAGAAACCAGGTATGAAAATTTATCCTACTGGTATTTTGAGCATTGAAACTTAGCATCAAGCAAGTGTAACTTTGTCAATGAACAGAAACAACTGTAGTTGCTGTCTTTTTCAACTGTTCTGATCGTCTCAAATGCTAGATTTTCTGTGCATGCGTGCATTTTCTAAGCACAAAAAAGTGCGTTCTTAAATATCTGTTTCTCTAATTAGGAATTTCTTCACAATATCTTACTAGTAGGGCATACTGAAAACTTTGTATCTACTGTTCAGCTCTTAGTGTGTCTCTTCTCTGCTCTGTTGTCAGTTACCCTTAGCAAATGATTGCTCCATGATGTGATCCATGATCAGAAAAGGGCTTTTGCAATTGCTGCTCATTTACTGAAAGCTGCTGTTATCAACACCTATCAGCCTGTCTGGAAACTTCTGTAGAAGAGAGAGTGCTTGTGTGTTAATAATCTTAGCAAAGGAAGACATAAGGTGGTTACCTGCACACCAGATCCATATCTGCCACAGCCTGTTTTCAAATGCAGCCCATCCACTGTGAAGCCTTTTGTTCTGGGTGAACCAAGTTGAGAAGTGATGATGTGTTGTTCTTCTATGCCTTTATTGAAACCAAATTGCAATCCAGTTTGGGGCATGTTTGTTCAGGAGATAGCTTGCATATGGCATTTTGATGGGTATCTTGTGATTGGGGCTGGCTCTTAGCCAGACACTAGTGACGCAGAATAAGGCACTAGGACTGGCATTCACTTTGCTGAAGAGCAAGTGATTCTCTTTCTGAAGGAGAGAGTGATGCTGCCTGATGTACTGAAGAAGTTTAGGTTTAGTTCAAAAACTGTGTCCTAAACAGGGTTTTGCATCATTCCTCATGGTGTTTTGACTGGCAACAGCCAGGCGGGCTTTTCAGATATACAGACGCTGTTTGGAAGGATTGTTTTTATACCTGTGACTTGACATTTACATGACTTTCTTTTGTGAAGGCTGACAGCAGAGTTTGCTGGAGTGACAGCTGCTCTGCTCTGCTCTATAAGAAAGGCCAAACACACAGTCACGGAGTTTTGCTCTGCTAAAGCTTGGCCAGTCTGCTTCCTGTGGCCATTTCTCTGTCACTGTCTGAAAGCCTTTATGCTAGAATTCTCTTTGAATTCTGACAAGACAGAAAGTAATCACAGCTGTAATTTTGCTGTTTATTAGGAAAAGTCAGATATGTTGGAAAGGTGCTGGTAAGGACTGGAAATTTAGTGAACTTAAACCAGAGGAAGGAGAGGGCTTCAAAGGGAAGGCATGAATATAATTTTAGGTTAAATTTCACTTAATGCTTGCTACAAGTGGACCTCTAACCATGTATATTAAGTGAAGTCCTGACTTCACTGAAAATAAAGACAGGATTCTGATTGATTCAGTGGGGCTAGGCTTTCACCTATGGCTGGTATGATCTAATAGATCATTGCTAATTAAGAGCATATGTGGCCTCAGTTCTTGTTGGTGAAATTAAATATCTGAGCACCGGCCACTGAGGGAATGGGGAAGGAACTGGTCTCTGAAAGAATGGTCTGGAGAAGATGTGCTGTGGATTGCTGTACCCTGGTACAGCTTCAGATATGGAAAAAATATTAGCATAGGTACCAATGTATCTCCTTCGAGATGAGAGAAAAGTAAACCAAGTGCAATAGGTTTTAGAGAGAGAGCTCAACAGGAGGGGAAAAACTGAAAAAAACAACAGAGAAACCTGACACAGCCATGGTTATTACTGGATTCAAGGGCATTGAGCCTGAATAGTATTGTAAGAGATGAAATCTCTGCATGACAGCTCAACAATATATTGTCTGCATAATAACATGTAGATTGTAGGCAATCACTGTCTATTTTCTGTGATGAAAAATCCTTTTATTACAAGGAGATTTGATAATATTTATATTTCAGTTCCAGAACTCTCACTGACTGTTGAAGTGTTTCCCTACCTGTCCTTGCCCTCCTGCCTTTTACCTAAAAAATATGTGAGAAATGAGATGGACGTGGTCCTGAAGCCAGCTGGAGGAGAGAAGGTGTTGGGGAAATCTGACTGCACCTTTTCAATGGTTAAAGTGGTCTTCTAAGAAAGATAGAGACAGACTTTTGAACAGGGTCTGTAACTAGAGGACAAGTGGTCATGCTTTTCAACTTAAAGTACAGGTTGCTCAGAAAGGTGGTGGATGCCCCAGTCCTGGAAACATTCAAGGTCACTTTGGATAGGCTCTGAGCAATCTATTCTAGTTGAAGATGTCCCTGCTCATTGCAGGGGGATTGGACCAGGGGACCTTTAAAAGGTTCCTTCTAACCAAGACTGTTCTCTGATTGTGTGATCTCAAAGCTTTAAATGCACATGCTCTCTAGAAAGGAAAGCAGCTGTTTCTTACTGACATTCACTGGATCCCAGCAGTGCCATTAACATGCTGATGCATCTAACATGAGCCTCAAAATGCCAGGTTTCATAATTGCCCCATGAAATCTCACTCTGGGCTTGAATATGGTCTGCAAGGTCTGCATTAGAATGGGACTTCTCCCTGCTTCTTAAATGGAGGAGAAGTGCTAAGCTAAAAAAGCAGTTTTTAGGAAGGGAAGGGTGATGGCATTCAGGGAGGAGAGATTGCCCTGAAGTTCACACTGTGCTTCTCCTACTCACCTGCAACTTTCTTACCTCCCTTGCATCTCTGCTCAGCTGCCCTCTGGATTTGTACACCCTGCACAAAGCAGTAGCAAGTACATCAATCTCCCTTCTCTTTCCTGTGTGCTGCTCTGCTGGCTCGTTTGTTCTGATGTGTTTTTCCTCTACTCCACTTGTGGGGACTGGAAAAGTTGGGATTGTTCAGTAGACCACTGCCATTTGTTTTCAGATCCATGCATCCAAAGTCTACTGTGCTTCTCTTCTTCCCAGAAATATTTTTTAATTTGCTATGCAGACAAATAACCTCCCAAGCAGCCCCACTTTGGAAGGGGTGGTTTTCAAATTTGCTGTTTGATAACAAGCTTGATGTGAACTGATACAGATTTGGACCCCTGCTGAGAAGATCCTAGCATCTTCTCTTTTGTGCCAGTGCTTGTAGTACTGCTGCTTTATACTGAGCTGACTCTGGAAACTGATCTGTCTGGAAAACACTCCCAGCCAAAGTGGCAGGGAGGAAGCAATTTTCAGCCTGTTTGTCAAACTGCATCTGAAATGGCAATTCAGGTTCCAGCTACAAAAAAACGTATTGCTTGGGTTGTCTACTTATCACCGGTTTTGCATCATTAAGTGTTATGCATTCTTGGCCTGATATAATTGCAGCAGATTGCACACATGAACTGTTAATTATTTTATTTTTAAAACAGAAATTATGGAACAGGAAAATAATATTCCAACATGTTTGCTTTTGGAGCTAACCTACCACGGCAATCTGTTAGTTTGATAATGGTTAAGCTCACAAGCCCTTGCCTAAGCAGAGTGCAGTAGGGTATCATTAAGGCAGCCATCTGTTGAACATACATAGTGCAGGCATGAATTGCCTCGTGTTTTGGGTTTCTGAGTAGTTACAACATAGTCTTGTTCTCTGAATGCCACTAATCCGCACTGAAAAATGCACGAAGAGATAGGAATTCAGTGAAAGGTGAGCATCCAAATCTGGGATCGAAGACTGGGAACTCAGTCAGCTGAATGCTGAGTGTGGAGCAGGGAAGAGAGGAAGCCTCGTGGGTGAGGTAAATCACATGCTGATAGTAAGAGCCCGAGATGCTTGGGTTGCTTAGTGATTCAACAGATCTGCAAAACTCCATTTGCAGAACAAGGCTGCCGTTATCTTGGATTGATTCATTAGGATAGGAACTAAAACAAGTTATATTCTATCAGAGTTTTCCTGCATTAGTTTAAAAATGAATTTAGTTGGCTCTAAGTGGACATTTATTTTAGTATCTTGAAGAACTGACTTTTCTGTATTAAAGCAGAATAATGTATCTATATGATGCCTTAACTTGAACAGTACATAAAGATTAGTAAATAAGACCCCATTAAAAATACTTATAATGTAAGTAACATGGGTCCCAATAGCCTTTCTAATGTCCATTAATGCTTATTGTGAGGATCAGAGCTCAGTTTACTGAGCCATTTAGTCAAACCATGTGATTATTTAGAAAGTTAATTCATGCATACTAAAATCTAGCTTAAGTAATGCAGAGGGTAGGAGGTAAAACTCTATGGAGACGATAGTCCTTTTTGTTATTTAATGATCAGCCATAATTAACTTGCAAATTTGAAATAATTAGAACAAATTAAAGGTATTTAACTTTGCCTCCCTAAAGAAAAATTCAAATTGCACCAAATGCAGCTTTAAATTATTCAAGTCTCAGAGGTCTGTGCTGGTTTTTTTTACAATGCCTTTTCTATGATGAGAATACCAATCTGCTTTTTGTCAGAAAGCATCCTATCAAGTAATTGTTCTTTGTGTCTAATAAATGACAGCTATTCTTCTTTGTAAAAGTATTTCAGTCTCTGAAGACTACATCAGCATTTCCATGGCATTTTAATTCAATAAAACAAAAGGTTAATGTTTTTCTACTTTTTAAGGAATGCAAATACTAGCAGTGTTCAATGGGTCCTGAATGACATTTAAAATTTACCATTCGTGCTCAGCAGGGATATCGCGATATGAGGCTCAGACAGGATGGAAGGAATGTTCAAGGAGTGTTTTCCTTTGGTGACGATGTACTTGGATATTCATAATGAGGTGCAGTGCTGAGACTCGCTACTTTTCTGGTTACACTACATCTCCTGCCCTGGTATGTAGGATAGGTAGGTTAATAAGGTCTTCATGTAGACAGTCTTCTCTGTTGGGTAGTTTCAAGGAGTGCCATGAAAATTCATTGGATATTCTGGTGACCTGCAGGAAATCCTACTAACCATGGTGTTTTTGAGTGATGTGATGGATTTGAAAATAGACAAGAACCTCTTTTGCTGCTAAATGGCTCCAGATAGAAATCTGTTTCCTTTTGACCATGTGTTGAGTTTAAATGTCTGTGTTGTGATAGTCACATAATTAATTTTACTGATCATTCCAGAGGTGAATGAGTAGTTATGTTCTGAAACATTTTTTTGTCCCCCTTATGTTTTCTTTGTTTAATTGTGTTAGATAGTTAATTACTGTTTTTTTTTATCTCTCTGCATTAACCATTTCCCTTCTTGGTCTGCACACCTTTCTGATTAAGTGTCATTTTTAGATTTGGGACTCCATCCTTACTTGAGCAAAACTTTAGCATGAGCTGTCTTCTATTATATACTAAACAATGAGGCTCTGGTTGTTTATTGAGGTTATAAATGCAAATACATTTGTTTTTATTATTTATTATACCTTAGCTTATGTAACTTCTTAATAGAAGTTTCTGTTTGAATTGCCTCTGCCACAGCAGTATTTAAAACAGAACTCAGTATTCTGGAGGTAACTGGGCCATATAGAAGCTACTGCATTCAGAAGGAGAACCAGTTGAGTAATCACCTCCTTATCTGCAAGCCAAAGGTCACTGTCTTCACATGAGGACTGAAGGTTGTAATCAAATGTGCTTTAAACAACTCAAAAACATCCAAATAATGACAACATCACCATCTTTTTAAATGCTGTTAATCATCCCAAGTACAGGCAAATGGAATATCAGGTCCTGTTTTATCAGAGAAATCTGGTCAAGTATTACACCTTTCAGCCTCTTTAAGCTGTTGCTAGGATTCAAAACCACCTCTTGGTGCTCTTGTAGTTGAAGGAATTAGTAGGTTAATAATTTTGTATAATTCAAATAAGATACTAATTTGTCCACCATAAATTTTAAAAACACTTTGCAGTATTACTAGTGATCACACAGTTAGAAGCCTTAAAGTAAACGGAGGTTATTTGGAGAAGTTATATCCAACACTTCTGTCAGTTACTATAGGTCATAAGCCATTATATACTGTTCTGCATTAATAATAGAGGAGTAAAACTAATTGTCCAACGGGCTCATTGGGCCCTATTAAACAATGTCTTATACAACACATTGATGGGAAACTTTTAATTTAGCTATCATTTCCTGCTCTTTCCTCAGATCTACAGTAACTTAAGTCAGTGCAAGCTTTTAGGTAAAAGATTTTTGTAATTCAACCTCCATGAAGCTGTATCCTATCTAATAACAGCTCACTGACAGTCTTTGGGTTGCATATGTAAAATTGGTGCTTAAACAGGAAAAAAAAATCATAGAAATATAGAATGGTTTTGGTTAGAAAAGGCCTCTAGGATCAACAGAGTCCAGCTGTTAAGATTTATTTAATCTTCTAATAACTTAAGAAAGATGTTTGTCACTTCCATGATTGTAAGTAGATTAATATAGTCTTGGGATAAATTATATTATTTCATGTGGATAATACAAAGATACTTCTTTATATTTTTAATTTCTTTTATAAAGGGGTCTTTTATGACTGGGACTAATGACTTGCATGTGTTGGGAATTGTCATTTAAGGCAGCATTTCCCAGAGAACAGAATTTGAAAGCAGTAGCTTTACTGAGAGAGACATGAGTCTTCATAGCTCCTGTCTGCTCAGAGCATTTTGAGATACCTGTGTCTGAAGAGCTTGAGGTCATGATTGCTCCCCAGCATGAGATTTGCCTCCTGCCTCTATCAATGCAGTGTTTGTGATCTTGTGTTGAAGTTCATCTTGAACCATAGTGGTTCTGGTCAACTTTCTCTTTTTTTATTTTACTCAAAGTACTGTACTTCTGCACTAGATTCTCTCCCACCAGTTTTCTCAAACATTCTCTATCCTGTTTAAAAGTATCTCTGTTCATCAGTCTCACCTCTTTGTCTCCTCTCTTCTCATCCGTTTTCTTCTTGAATCAGCTTCTCATCATCCCTGGAGGCTTTTAAAAAACATGTGGATGTGGCACTTAGGGATGTGGTGTAGTGGTGGTCTTGGCAGTTGTGCTCAGATGATCTCAAAGGTCCTTTCCAATAAAAATGATTCTGTGATTCTGTGATCTGCTTCCCTTTTGCAAACTAAAATTTCAATTTCTTTTCACAAAATCTTCTCTGTTTTGCCTTTATTCTAGCAACGTGAACATTTTTTAAATTACTCTTTCTTCCAATTTTGGTCCATTGTGTGGAAAGGTCTGTCTTCATCTTCGTCTTCATCTTTGTCTTCATTGTCATCTTCATTTACATGTCTTCATCCTTCCAGTGCTGTTCTAACCAATTGAGAAATCCAGGACCTTATGCTTTAGGGAATGTGCCCAGTGCTGCAAAGCTGCAAATACAGTCGTCAGGGTGCTGCTGGCTGCTGATAACCAAAGACTCCTGATAAAGTGGGTTGGTAACTCTTCAAACCTTAGGCATCCTGCTTTCAGAAATTATAAATGGATTCAACAAGAGCTCAACAAGCAGCATGATGTTTATGCTTCTAGAGAGTAAAAGTTGGGTAAAGAGCTGGGTGCAGTGTTAATGGGCTGAATGCATCATGTAACAGCACAATCTTTCTTTCCTCCCAGTGTCCCGGTGTTGAAACATGAAGATTATTTACTGAGGACACCTCCAGTGAGCAAAAACTCCACAAAACCAGGGAGCAGTCGTGGGAGCAGTTCAGGGAAGAAAATGGTTGGCTTTGGTGCAAACGGGGATGATGGCCAAAGCCCTCTAATGCAGACCAAGAGGGAAGGCACTAATTCCAGGAAAGGTAAGGGGAAACATACTGTATTGCAGGGCCGTGGGTGTGCTGGTGTGTTCAAAGGGATATCAGTAAAATGCACAAATAAAGAAAGAGGTTTGCAGGAGTTTGAAACAACTTAAGAGAAAAAAAAAATTAAAAATCCATTTAAAAAACCAAAAAATACTTTAAATAACAAGTGATGATCCTATCTGCTTTTCCTGATGAAAGAGAAAAACTGCTTCAGTGATTTGTTTTTTATTTTTCCCAAAAGTCAGTGAGAATAGGTGCAGTGGGATTTGCTCTCTAAATATAATCTTTACATTCTTTTCCTCCTTGAATGATGACTCCACCATCATAACTTGCTGTTTTGTTATACAGGGATGTCTGTACTGCTGGAACCTATCCTGCCCTTAGCTTAGTGCCTCCACTTAAGGAGCAGAGAAGCAGTCTTTTCTCTCTTACGAAGAGAAAAGGTTGGGAATTAAAGCAGCTTGGATAGCTTGGATGTTTCACTTCTTGGCCTTGAACATAATCCTTGGTTCAATTATGAACTAGCTTTTTTTTTTTTAATTTTAACTTGTCTGACAGTTTGCTGTATATGTCAGCATAAAAATAAAGAAAATGGCAAAATTAGAAGAAATTTGGTGCATTCTCGAATAAATAACTTGTGTTGTTGGTTGAGACCATACCAACATTAAAAAGCAGTCCCTGTGAAGTAACTTTCAAAAGGGTACCATCAGCCTGGACCCAAACAGTGGCTGAGGTTAATCTCTTCCAAGGCACAGCTACAAAAGTTGGAAGACTGTAAAGGGCTTGTGTCCAAAAAAATCAATTTTTAATTTGAAACAAAATCATTTTTGACTAACAGGGGTTCAGGACCCATTACTTTTGCTGTATAATCTACTGACATTTCACACTTTCTGTTGTGCACAATGAATCCTAATAGTCATTTTATAACATTGCTACACCAATCAATTTAAGCAAGAGAAAGCCGTTACAATTCTACAAAGTTTCAGGGGCAATTTTCATTGATGGTTTTCTTTTTATTTTTTTTTTCAGCTATCTTTTTTTCCTACTCTTTTCCTCTTCCTTCTGCTCCCCTCCTTTTCTATGCTACAGTGATGAAGCTAGGATTTTTCACAGCTGGATGATGGGTCTTGTTCCTTGGATGAGGGTAGTCCCCTAAAGTAATTTATTTTCCATAGATTCAGGGGACAGTATCCAACCTAGCCTCTTCTTCGTTCATTCATTTCATTTTGTAGGACTGAGGAGAAGTTACAAACTGCATCTGACTATTGCACATAGCAACTGAGCTGCACCTGTGCTGATTTAGTGATTGTAGTGGTCAGCATGATCTCTGAAGTTGGTGGGCATCTTTTGCAAGCTCTTATTGGGATTGCTGGCTTTTATGGGGTAGAGCTGCATGGCAACATTTGACTTACAAACATTGGCACTTGCTTTGATAGCTGACAAAGTTCAGAGGAATGCTTTCAAGCTGTGGAACAACCTCAGGTCTATTACTGATTTGAATGGTTGTTTATCACAAGGCAAATTACCTAGCACTAATCGCTGAAGTTGAAGACTTCTGTATTTAGTACCTTTTTAATTGGCTTCCTTCTGTTATATATTTGGACTCCTTTAGCAAGCACACACACATACTTGTAAAGTGTTTTTTTCATCTTAGGGGATCACCAGGATACAATGCCAAGATTTTTAATTCTCTTTAGCCTGGGCTTAGTTGGCTCTGTCCTTGCTTTTGCTGGATACTCCCATCTGTTGCTTACCTGGGCTTTCTGGCTCAATGCAGTATGAGAAAGGGGAATGAAATCCACAAGGTGATATTTTGAGGCATGAAACTTAATGTCGTTTAGCCACGTATCTGAAGGTGGCCTTTTGGTCGGAACACAGCAGTGCTGTGTACAAAACATGTACAGCTGAAAACTTCTCAACCATCAGATGCTGACCTATTGCTACAGGGGTTTATTTTTTTCTCATGCCTATATCAGTCTGGTCTATTTAAATTATGTGTTCTTCAGGATGGTGACTCTCTCCAAAAACACCTTAGTACAGTGTGAATGCTGATGTAAGCCCTTGGTGTACCATCAGGAATGGTGGCTGTATCAGTGGTAGTGTCCCTCCAGAGCCACACAGACTCTTGTATCAGGTTTAAACTTATTGATCTGGAAACTGTCCCTGTCATGGATTAGTGGAAGGCTTTCCTGCCTACAGGAGCGCTTACTTGCTGTGACAACATTGGGTTTGAAAAGGGTTATTTCTTAACAAATACATTTTTCCCTGATGATGGTTAGTAATGGGGAGAAGAGCATTGTTAATGTGGTCCCTTCACCTTGTGGAACAGAAAGGGTCACTTCTGCTCTCTTTTCAGGGTAGAAACTTACTGGATCAACTTAGGAAATCAGTTTTTATTCCCTCACTGTTGATTTTGTCTTCTGTTTCTGCTTGCTCCTTTGTTTTTATTCCAGTGCTTTAGCAGGCGTTTGTGTCTTGTAGTCAAGCTTGTTTAGTTTTACCAGCAAAACTTTAAGGAACAATCCTGAAGTCTTAGATTCTTTCAGCAGTAAATTATTTTTATTGGTGGCACCACCAGCTATGTCAACGTGTACTAAAATCTAATGATGTGTCTAGTTAAAAAGTGCCGGAGTACAGAAATGTGTGTTTCTTTTCCTTTTCTGCTCTTGAAAACTTTGCTGTGGGGCTGGGAAACTTACATCCATTGCACTGGGCAATATCGGGCAATTCTCTGCATTTCTGTTTAAAATATTCCTCTTTACAAATGCTTCCTGAAATACCTCTGCATGGAAGCAAAAGTAAGAACTGTTTTCCCTTTTGTTTCTTCTTGTTGGACATAACATCTGCATGATGTTGTATAACCTGCATAGTTTCCTTTTTCATATGCAAAAGAAAAAGCCAGAGAAGGAAAATAATTTTAGCTCATTTTAGCCCTGTATTTTTCCAGGGGCTGATTTCTCTCGATAGTGTTTGTTTTTCAGTAGTTTTTATGATGTAGCTTCTTCAGGATTCGGGATCTGGAACTTCTTCCCTTGAGGGAGGACTCTTCTCTACAATTGAATAGAGCAATTAGTTAATATTAGTGAAATGCTTTGAAGATGTGAAGTACTATATAAATGTTAAGTCTTATGAATATTACTATTATTCGAGTCATAAAGATTTCTTTTATGATTATCAACCTAGATTTCCCATTGGTTACATTCATTCCATTGCTGCTTGAACCAGCCTCAGCCATATTTCCTCATTCTTAATGTTTACACTTCTAAAATATAGACTGCTGTATATCTCCACTTTCATAATGTTTAAGTTGTCTGTTTTTCAAGCAGAAATATATGGCTATTTGAGTTTCCTCAAATGATTCCTTAATCTACTTTAAATCATTCTTGTACCAAGTTAGCCAAATCGAAAATCATATTCTTAACATTACCATTTAGGAGACATTTATAATTGCTTTGGGGGTAGCTTGCCTTGTAAGCTTATATCTAGGTTTTTTGGTTGTCCTTTTTNTTTTTTCCAGGGGTAAATGTGTCTATTCTTTTTCACGTTTCGTGCTTCTCTAGATCATCTGCAATGTCTCCAGTCTCATACTGTCTTCTAACACCTGCAATCTAATTAATTCGCTGTCATTTGTATCACCCCAGTTCTCTATGACTTTTCATAAATAATTACCAGTCACTTCATAAATTCATTAACTAATTCCCTTTAGCCCTGAAATATATATCCTTCAGACTAAAGACTTTGTATCTTTTTTTTTTCCTCCTGGTAGTTTATTTTCATCAGCTTTATATGGGCAGGTATTATACATCAACAGAGTCTTCATTATCCTCTACTTGCCAATTCTCCCTTTCTTTATTTTTTTCTCATTATATATTTTAAAATTAGTAGTAGCTTGGACATTTTTGGGAATGTTATTGATTTAATCATCTTTATATATTTGCTTGTTCCTTGGTATTTTTGTTTTCCCTCAAAAGACATGCATACCTTTTCCAAGATGTGTTTTTAAACCCTTTTTTTTAATATACATTTATTTGAAATTTCTTGATTCCTCTGCTTATGTCTATACAGCCTTACAGTGTCAGTAAATTCCTGCTGAGTTCCTTTTCTTGTTTTCTGTTTCTAACTCTGGTAATATTTTCTGGTAATATTTCTGGTAAATATTTCTGGTAATGTTGGGCATTTGAACAGTCCCTTTGAGGCTGTGTTGGCCACATCTGAGTCTATATATTGTCCTTCTTTGCAGAGATACCGATCATTTTCTGTGGATGGAGTATGTTGACCGTGTGCCAGCCTTGTCTTGTATTAGCAATTGAATATTTTCTCCCATGTTAACAAGGTTTTTATTACTTTGGTATTAGTTTCTTGAAATCCAGCTGCCTCATTCCACTGTCACATGAAATGATTTCTAAATCCCTCTTACTCGATCATAAAGTCAAAACTCTTAAGCAAAAGGTATCCGGTCTATATGCACACCCACTCTTCTCATCGTGGATTGGCACACTATCAAGTTACCAGGGACACACAATCAGCATGTATCCCCATGATATTTCCAAGACTTCTTTCACTGATAATTAACTCTTTCTTAGGAAAGATTTTTTCTTCATGGTGCTGAAACACAGTTCATTATAGCAGGGTGATAACATTTTTTTTTGTTAGTCACCCTAAAATGCATCCTAAAGCATGTGGGTTTACTGAATTGTATATATTTGTATAAATCTTAGATCAATGCATTGTTTTAAATAATTCCTTGGACATCTGTACATTTCACACTGAAGCTGGAATTACAACTTCATGTTACATCATGATTGAGCATGGTTGATAGGTAAAGCTTCTGTTCACAGAGCTGAGAAATATTTGGTCATCGCAGGTTACATAAGGAGCTAAACACTGGTTTGACCTCCAGTTTTGCTGATATGTTCAGTTTTCACTATACTGACTCTAGTTAAGTGATGTTAGTTGCATACAACTAATTAGGCTAGTTAAAAAAGTCCAATTCAGAGATCTTTGTATGGTAGATCAGATATCTCCTAATTTTCCTATTTCCCTTTACCTCTTATTTACCTGTATGCTATTTGTCTTACTAACTCTGATCAATGAAACTCAGTTCTCAGGTGAGCAAGTGAAAATTTGGCTGGACCATCAGCCTTCAAGGGTTGTCTTCGGTCCAGCTGGCAGCCAGTTCACAGTGCTGCTTAACATCAACAGCCTGGGCAGTGGGACAGGATGCACCTTCAGCAAGTTTGCAGGCTTGGAGAAGCAGTCAGTGTGCTGGAGAACAGGGCACAGTATTCAAGGGACATTAACAGGTTGGGAAAATGATTTGACAGAACCCTTTCTAGGTTCCACAAGGGGAAGTGCTAGGATCCTTCAACTGGATTGAACTGATCTCATGTAGCAGGACAGCCCTGAAAGCAGTTTTGCCAGGAAAGAATTGAGTGTCCTGCTGAACAGCAATGAGTCAGTGATATGCCGGTGTGATGGAGTAGCTGGACCTCTTACCGGGCCATACAGCTGTGGCCATCAGAGTGCTGAAATGACACTTCCCCCCCAGTGTCCATAAATGCCATGTCCAGTCTGGGACTCCACAGTACACAGACAGCACTCACAAACTGTAGGAAGTCTGGCAGAGGCAGCCAGGAGAGCCATGGGGCTGAAGAAAGAGGCAGAGAAGGCTGAGTGCATTCAGCCTTCAGAAGATATGACTCAGCATGGATCTTCCTTCTTGCTTCAACTACCTTAGGAGAGGGTGTAGAGAGGAGGGAATGAGACTTCTTGGATGTCATCATCAGCCACGCAAGAGACAACAGAGAAAAGTCACAATTCAGAAAATTCTGACTAGCTATACAGGAAACATTTTTGACTATGAGGCTGGTCAAACAGTGGAACCAGAGGAGTTTCACAGAGAGGTTCTATCAGTAGAGACATTCAACACCTGTTGTGACAAGTGTCTGATACCTGTTGATGCTGTTTGAATGGAGGATTGAACTACATGACCTCCAAACATCACCTTTAAACCTAGATTATTTTGTAATTCAAGAGTTATTTGGAGGTGGGAAGGAATGGATTCTATTTTATTTTATTTAAACAAAAATACTATTGTAATGATATGTACACTTGGAGAATTAACATCTTAAAGCACGTTATGCGAACTGCATCTGTGAAACAAGCTGAATCCTATGGGCCACTTAAGGAATAATACCCGTGCAAGTGTGTCAAACTCTGAGCAGTAAGATGGAGGCTGCAGTGTGTGTCTTCTTCCACAGATTCGATTCTGCATGTCCTGAAAAGGATGCTGTGCACAACAGTACTGCTGACTGATGAGCTCACTGTCATTTCTCTTTGTACATTTCTCACTCAAAAACTGTTTCAGTTTTTCGTCCCCATGTCCTGTAATAAGGCAGAACTGAGAAACATCTATTCCAAAATATCTAGCTTCTGATGCCTGGTTTGTCTTCGCTTCGTTCCACAGGGACAAGTTCAGGACCTAGGAAGAATGCAGACATATCTCCTGGGTTGATGGGCAGCAGCAAAGTGCTTTCAACCACAGCCATATCACCAATTCAGAATGACCCTTTGCGGTAAGCTGCTGGGTAATCTCTGGTTTAAGATTCTGCAAACACAACCATTGAATTCTCCTAGATGCAGGGAAGTGATTGAATTTCTAGGATGTTTCATATTAGCACAAGCTGAATAATATAAACCAAAACCTGCCATATCCTTTTGACATTTATAGTAAGCCTTAAGTTGCGTGTTAGAATAAAAAAAACAAGAACATGCCAAGTTCTAACATTTTAATACTTAGATTTTGAACAGAAAGTATTTTATGTTCCAAGTCCTGACACATTAAATACCTTTGTAAATAATTTTAATGGACAGTGTTAACCCCATTAGGTTTTACGTTTGCTTGAAGATTTTAATCACTCGTCATTTGCCTGCCTCCTCCCCCACCCCCATTTTTATCAAATGGCATTTCTTTAAAAATGTTTTGTATGAGAGTTATTTTATGTTTAATGACAGGCAACAAAATCATATTAAGTCAGCAATTCCTGATTATACTATGTCTGCACTAAATGCTCTGGAAAAGCAGCATTATCACTTCTGTTCCAGTGACAAAACTGCAAGCAGCATTGTTACACTTAAAAGTCTGAATACAACTTGCCTTCTTTGGGCTGGATTACATTTCTAGTGATAAATGCCTAGAAGAACAGTATACAATCCCTGCTTTTCTTTATCATATCCCACATTTTCTCATAATAAAATCTTCAGTTAAGCAACAAAATACAAGCAGATTGAAATACGAACTTGCAGTATTTTATACCACTGGTTAGATAACAGCGCCGGTGGCATAACAGGAATGTGCAACTGTTCATGAGAAGAGTTAAGCGTTTCTTGGAGAATGTGAGGGCTACAATCAGATTTAATCTTCTCTTGGACCAGTGGACTTGGAAAATGTATGCTTGATATCATCCCTGTATTCTTGGCAGCAGCTGGCAGTTTATTTCTATCTTCTGACAGAATTTGTGATATATAATAGGTGAAAAACCACTATCAATATTGTCAAATTTGTAATTACTTGATATGGAAACACTTTTTTTTTTCTTCTGATGGAAGGGTGATAATTTTTGGAGGATTTAAGAGCTCAGTTAGATTGGGCTGTTTCCCACAAGTTAGCTGTATGGTTAAACTAACAGAAACCACAGGATTGCCTAAGCGTTTCTCTTAGAAGCAGTGGTTACCTTTGCAATGCAGGCATAACAGATAAAAATGTGTGTAAAGATAATGCTTGATACTGTCTACTAGTGCTAGGTTGAGATTCCATTCAAGCACTGAGGAGTAGATATAATTATGCACATCATATGAAAACTGCTCAGAAAAAGAAATTTTATTCAAGAGGATTGATGGTCTATTCTTTTCCACAGAGGGGAATATTTGTTGAAATACGCTGTTAGAAATCATACCAGGTAAAGTGATCGGTAAAAGGAGGCTGATTAGCTGTCATCTTTAAAGTATTATTTTACCAGTTGATGAAAAATCCTGTATTTCTGGGCACTTTCTCCCATACTTCCTCCCTTTCTTTCTCACCATTGGTGCTGTAGGTATTATTGACTATGTTAAACAGCCATGTTGTGCTTTCCTTTACTCCTGGCCTTCTCTAATTGAAAATGGTAAATGGACAACTATTTCTGAGGAGACCTAAAGCTGATTCTATCCTTCATCAAAAAGCTGCTTGGGCAGCAGGTCAGTCTCAATTTATCACTGAATGGTTATAAGCTTAGACTGCAGGTTTAACTAACTAAATTAATCAATATTGAGAATTATTGCTGCTTTTGTGCTACTAAAGTTAGGGTTTGTCAGCGTGTTCATTATGAGCTGTGATCTGGGGGGGTTAACAGCTTAACCACAACAGTTGGCACAGATCTGAAACTTGCAACACAAAGCCCTAGCCTAAGAGCAAATTTATTTATTCAGCAGTACATGTAAACCTAATTACTTTTGACTGTTTAAATTTATAGGACTAGGCTCAACTCGTGTTTGTGCCAGTTTTAACTAGTACAAGCCCTGGCACCCGGCAGCAGCAGCAATGCAAAGCCTGCCAGAGAGAAGGTGTTGGAAAGTGACAGAAGCTCCCTGGCAGCCAGAGGCATCAGGGTGCTAGCACAACTTCTGGGAAGAGCTGGCTTGGTAAGCAGGCATGGCAGGTAGAAGATGTGTTGGTGTGATAGTCTGACTTGGCAGGGTTCAACTGGAGGCTTCAGTGTGTTACAGCTACCTCCTGCTTAAGAAAGAATTGCTGCAGTTCTACTTTCTTCTCTGACTCAGAATGAATCATGTCATGAACAAGAAATAAGAATCCCTAGACGGTAGATATAAACCTTGAGAGCCTTAGTGCTGGACTGGCATAAGGACCAGACTTGCAAAATCAGTGTGCACAAGGTGATTCCAGTGATATCTCTGAAAGAAAAAGAAAACCCCAGCATTTTCTTATCTGGCATCTGGAGCTGGGCTAATAGTTAATTTGTTTCCTGTCAGGCTTCTGTGCATGCCTGTTGCTGTCTTCCATAACATGACCAAACACTGCAAGTTTGGTTATCCAGTGTTCTTAAGTCAAGTGCCTACACCTGCATGAGGCCCTTGAAATTATGCTCACAGCAGGTCTGGAAAGCTCTTCTACTCCATGTGCTTATTTATCTAGACCAAAGCAAATATATTTGGGAAAAAAAATTCACAGGTAAGATTGGGGCTGGGCAAATTTGGAAGAGTAGTTTTATTCCTAAAGCATGGTTACTCTGATTGTGGTAAATGTTAACTTTTTGGTGACTAGGTACACCTTTTCATAACTGGTGTTTGCCTAGAAGAGAGGGCCTGTGTTTCTACTGAACTGGAGGGGGGAGTTGGACAGGGGAAGTGCTGGTATACTGATGCTTTCATTTTGTAATGAAGGTTTTACATAAACTAGATCCTACCTTAGCTATACTCAGGTACTGATTCCAGCAAAACAAATGTTGTCTTGCATACAGAAGTGAAACTGTTCTAAATTAAAGTATTCAGCTGCTTCTGGGGGAATAAAAAAAAGGAAGTTAAAAATTCTACATTCTGAAATACCATTTAATTTGATGACAGCCCTGTTGCAATTGTGAGGTTCTCCCCATGTATTGTTGAGTTTGGCACAGTAAGTCCTAGAACACTGCGGAAATTAAGCACTTTAAAAGACACAGGCAGAGTTTGTTCTGTTTGTTTCACCATGGAAACAGATAATTCTCCTGTAGTGTTTTTAACTTCGGAAAAGTGAATTCAAGAACAGTTAGGTAAATTAAGGGACTGTGTCATGGTCTGGGATTTCAGCATTAAGTCTGTGGTTTTTGGTTGCAGTTTCAGATCAAAGGTTTCATACCTGCTGAATGCTTTGTTTTGGAGTGAATTTTCTTGTAGCTAATAAAAGAAGTGATTTAGAAGTTCTTGCAATATGAATGCTGTATTTGAGCTGTATTATTATCTGTTAGACAGCAGTGGCCTGTTGGAGTTCTTATAAACAGATTGTATTGTGTAAATTTGTGTTTAGGGACATTTTAGAAACAAAACTATTTACCCAATTGCCCAGCACATCTCAGGTGAATGTGTACTCAGGGACTTTTAAGCAAATTAATATCTGATGTAAAATATAATGTGCAGAATTGTATACTGTATAATGCACACTGGAATAGTCTAAAGTAGATCTGTTGCGCTGTTAGGAAATATGACAGTGATGAGACTCAAGCTTTTGTCTTACTTACGTGGTAGTTGATTTTCACATCTTTGCATTTTGGATGCTTAAATATGGATATCAAGATGATTTCTGAAGTTCCTTATACAGTACAGTCTAAGCAAGCACTGCCAAAGAAATAGATTTTTTTTTTCCCCCCTTAGGATCAGACACCACTCAAGAATCAAAAGGAGCAAAAAACTTTCATTCCAGATTTAGTTTAGGAACATTTAAAGAGATTGAAAATGTGTTTAGAGTAGGGTGGTGAGTTAGTTTCTGGATGTGGTAGGAGACACAAGTTTTGCTATCTCCCTGAGAAAGCCAGCAGTGCAGAAAAGTCCAGTGTAGTTCCATATGCAAGTGATAAAACCAGACATTGGCAAATTAATCTCTCTTATTCACAGTGTAGGTTGTTAATTGTTCTCTCTGCTGGCTGTCGATATAATGTGAAATTTTCATTCCCCATTCAAGATGGAAAAAGTTGTGGCTGAAAATGTTAACATTTGCATTTTTATTTGTTGATTTATTTAAAGGACAGCCTCTCTTACAGCAATCCATCACTCAGTGACACCCCAAATATGAATAATGTATTGTAGACTTGCAGTTACAATGTGTAATAAGTGCCAGAGACAGTAGAAGAATGTTAACTATGCTGCAAATGTAATATTTATCGACTCATACTTTATTGCTTTCGAGGTTCAATAGTACTGACCATAGGACATTAATATCACTTATCTTGATTTTAGTTGGGCACCTCTGTATGTAGAAATAACCCATCTATATCATACTTACAAAATAAATGTGAATTTTACAGCTCTTAGTAAGAAATGCATTGTAGGTTTCTTGGCTTACTGCTAACAGTTCTCCTTTTCTACCTTCTCATTTACTTGTATCTGACACTGATCCCCCTGGTGTTGCTTGAACCAGGTGGTAAACACCTCAGCACTCTTCTAGAGGCTTCATTTACTGGCTGCATTGTGATCTTTTGCCTCAGACAGGATTTGGGCTAGGTCTCTTTTCCTGTTAAAGACCAGTATGAAAAGAGTTTTCTATTACTTCTCTCTGAAAAGACAACAGCTGAGAGGCTAAAACAGAAATACCTTCTCTTTTGGAAAGAGACACACAGCAAATCTAGACAATCTCTTTGAAGATTATAGAATTATTCAGAAAGGACGTATTTAATAAGTTCCACATCTGTTATAGACATGGAACTTATTTTCAGAGAAATTTTTACTCAAGGAATGGAAATATGTTAAAGCAATTTGAGAAGATTGAGATTTAAAATTCAGTGGGTTTGAGAACCAAAATTTTATTGATAACCTGCTTAAGGAAAGAATTACAATAAGATTTTGCTACAGTTGCAAGTCCTTCACTAGTGATTCCTGTCTTTAGTAGATGCTCCAGACTTCTGCTGTGGAAACTGATATCAGCTGTGCAAATGCTCCTCCTTATCTGCTATGTTCCCTTACAACCACTAAAAGCTTTGAAGTCTCTGGGAAAAATGCAGATGTGAACCCAGGGCTGGGATCTAAACCAGATTTAACAATGGAATATTTTAAGCTTGTGTTGGAATCAGATTTCCTGTGAAGCCTGGCTCTTGGGAAACTTGGAATTGGGCTCGGCCATGAAAATGATAGGCCTTGATTATATTTTGTGTTGTAGACATGAAGTAAATTTTGAAGTGACATTCTGTATTTACATCTGAGGTTATCAAATTCAACACATCATTGGCTTCTTTCTTTACTGTGAGTAACAGAACACCTATTTGTGTCAAAGCAGCCTACCTAATAGCTACTTTGCAATAACAGTTTCGGTGTGTCCATTGCTGACAATGAAAATCGTATTGGGAAATTCTGATTTGCAGTGCAAAAGGATTAATGTTAATTACCAACTGTTGGCTGTAATTTTCACCCTCATTAAAATGCAGAATTATGTATTTCTTAGTTATAAATAACCCTTCTAATTGTACTTGATGTATGCCAGTTTAATCAAAAAGTACACTTGCAAACAAGGAGATATTTGCATTAATCTAGCACTGGATCTTTGAGTCTTTTTTGATCATCTTTTATTCCAAACTCGTCTAGCTGGGGGAGGTCTATTACAGCTACATATCTTTTACACTTTTTTTTTTTTCAGCTCCATGGATCTGGCAGGATTTTGTATTAAAATGAGGGGAAATGTCTTCTGGGAATGCTCAGTGCAACAGAAAACATGTCAGTTTTGAAGTAGTTGGCAAGGTTTCCATCATTCAGTGGTATGACAGTAACTTGATTGTGGTTTGAAAGTAATAATAAGCAAAGGAAAATAGAGTACCGATCATGTTATGAAACTGTCTTAACTCTTTGCATCATTTTCATTGTTATTTTAATTACTATTTTTTACAATTTTTCCCCATGTGTGTCGCTGTTCGACACACAAACACACACACACTCACTTTGGTGAGAAGGCATAAACTGTTTATTAAAAGATCTGACTCCACTTTTTCAAGTATTTTTACCAAGGCTAGGGACTGGGGGAGAAGGTTGACACCTCTCCCCATCCCATTGGTTAAGACAACTGTTTATCAGCTGTTCATATCTCTAAGACAAAGAATGTAAACTACCTAGATTTAAGGAAAACATTGATTTGATTTGTAACACCCATGTGTGAGAAACAACCTAAGAACTATGAAACTGTGTGACACAAGGAGAAGGCTGAAAATCAGGGCAACACGTGCATTTGCAGGTTCTGAAATACCATGTCAAATCTTAAGAGAATGTTGGTTCATTGGATGTGATTCCTGTTTGCATTTGTAATCACAGCAATGAACACAGCCTCAAAATATTTTCATGTTCCTCTGTATTTTCCTCTACTCTTTTGTCAAATAAAAAAAAAAATTACTGTCTCTTTTTTTCTGCATTGATTCCTTGAGTGTTCTGCCCTGTACTTTTAAAAACTTTTTTAGAATTACTGCAATGGCAATTTCTACAGAGCTTGGCAAGGTTAAGATCTGTCTTGATTCCTGTCTTCATGGTTCTCTAAACTACTGTTCTGTTCCTGGTACTGTAGTACTTTCTCTTCTCATCTTTCTGAGGCATTTCCTTGTGTTTTTTGGAGGTTTGTTTTTGTTTTTGAGATGGGAGGAATTAATGAGGAATATATTCAGGATAATCCCATCTTACTTTAAGAAGTCTTTATCCCAGAAGATGTCTCTGCCATCTTACCACTGTGTTGCTTATGCTTAATAAATTTCCTTTTTCTTCTCTCCTTCACTTCCCTGGGCCTTTCAGGCTGTAAACTCCTTAGGGTAGGATCTTGCCACAGCACATCTTTGTGCTTGGCTGGTCCATGCAGTAATGATGTTTAGCTGTGATGATGGTATAGTCAGCATGGAATTTCTCTTGCTTATCTTGAGATAACTGAGCTAGTTACCCTTACTATTTTATTTTAGAACCAGCTAAATATTCTTTTGATGATACCTGTTATCCTGTGAGCTGTAAAATAAGCCTGGAGTAACACACACTGACACCTTATCCCTCTTGTTTGTAGCTGTATATGTGGAACTAAAAGCGAGTTGTCATTCATATTTTCATTATGGGTTGGAGGCAAATGCAGTGTTAACCTGTGTGCTGCATGGTCAGTGCCCTGATTATTAACATACTTTTAATGCTTGCATTATTAATCGAAGGGCTTAGGTATCAAAGATGTAAAGCCCTCCGCTCTAGGCCAGGGTGTGTATATGTCTGATTGTAAGCATGCAGCTCTCGTTTAGCAGGACATGAGCTTGTAATGTGGTAACATTTCCAGTAAAAATCATGGCTGCTTTGGAGGGTCCTGTTTTGAACTCTTATGACCTGGTGATGCCCTGGTAACTCGAACACCAGTGACTGTGGTACTGCAGTGATTCTCGGTCTGGGCAGGGCCTTGCATCAGTCCTGTCCCATCCCTGCCCGTCAGATAGGCTGTGCACCAGAGGATGGTCTCAGCAGGTAGACACAACTCTGTCTCCTCAGGTATTTCGTCAGTTATTTCCAGCTGATGAGTTTCCTACTTCAAAAATAAATTCCTGTGTCTCTGTCGCTTAAGGACAGTAACCAGTGCTTGGTTTATAGTGTCTGATTTGCCCCATTTCCAGTGTTTAATGTACATTTTAAAGCCTTTGTGATATTCTAGTTTTCTGCCTCAATAAAGGCATTCAGCTTTTCTTTGAGCTACCATGAATAGGGTAGTATCATCAGCAAGCATCTCTTCCTTATTTGTCCTTTCTCTAAGCCACTTCTGAGTGCATTAAAGAGTTCAGGTCCTCACAGATTTCTGTGAGCTCCACTGGTGACCTCTCTGGCCTCTTTATAGCAGACCAGTTTTAATGTTTTCTCTTAATTTCCTGAGTTTTAGCCAGTTATCTATCCATTAATGGATTTTTCTCTTAGTTTGTCAGCTTTTAAGTCTTTGATAATAGATTTTGCTGGAGGACTTTGGGAACTCCAGATAGACCATATAAACTATACTGTACTTTTTTAGATGCATAATAATCCTATGAATCTTGTAGAGGTCCCCAGTGAATGAAGACTTTGTATTTAGTTCCAACCAATAGATCAAGTTTATTAATTCCTTATTATAATTTCTGTCAGTCTGCTTGTTCATTAGACCTCTTCATTTGCAGATTTCTACATCTTTCCAGATCACTTAAAAAAAAAAAAAATCCTGCATTTGCCCAGAACTGAAGCAGTTTTAGGCAATTAGTTACATGCTACAGTTAATAGTTCAGCTGCTTCATACCTGAGCTCCTTCAGAAGTTTGAGTGAGTACCAGCTGATCCCAGCAATTCATTATTGTTCATTCATGTTGATTTGTTCTGTAATTCATTTACAGAAATCTCAGCTACAAACAGGTCTTCCACTGTGTCCTCTGTAGCTTCAGAAACTTTGTAAATTCTCACGTGGTGAATGTATGTTCATCTCATTGAGTTTTTCTCCTGTGGCTTTATCATCCTGTTCCTTTTGTAACTTCATTTCCTTCTAGCTTTAACTTAAACTTCCTGTATTTTATATTCTTAAAACTGGGATTTGTTATTGGACCTAATGCTTTCAGCAGAATAACCCTTAGTCTTTGGCTGGAATTCTTTGTGGGGTTTGATTTTGTGGAGTATTTGGTTGTGAGTTTGTGGTATTTTTTTTTCTTTCCTTGAGCTAGCAGTTTGTTCCATTTTCTTCATTTAGACCTGTCTGGATGACAGTTGACTGTTTCACTTAAACTGGTATAGTTTCCTTTCATCCTTTTGAAGTCCTTTTCCACAGGTTGAATCTCCATTTTTGGAGCCCTAGTATGACTCTTATTTTTAACCAGCTTTCTCATTTTTATATTGTTTTCAATTCCACAGTGAAAGACTGCTGTAGCAAATTTTTGCTCAATAGTGGTTACTGTGTGTTGGTTGTCACATTTGGGCAGTGCAATGGATTTCTCTCAGATGTGAGAGAGATTTTATGGAATGGGCATCACAGCTAGGACTCTTCAGCATGGAAAAGAAGTGGCTAAGTTTAGGATACCATTAGAATTTTATAAAATTAAAAGTGACCTGCAGAAAATGAGTAGGGAAAAATTCTTTATTGTCTTGTCTGCTGGAAAAACTGGTAGGCATCACACAGAGTTGTGAGATGGCTTATTCAGATGGCATAAATGAATACAGAAACCAGCAGTAAGCTTGTGTCCTGACCTTTTATCATTGCTTCATTTCTAAACTCCACACATTTCAAAACAGTTATTGTAATTTCCTCTAATTTATACAGCTTTTTAAAGTCACTCTTAATGTATGGATTATAGTAATGATTTTTAAATAGCTTTCTATTTTTAAATAACTATTGTCTCTTATCATCCTTGTTAAGACATTTCTGATTGTGAAAAACCCAGTAGCTGGGCTTGTGTCTCAATCTTACCATGTTACATATCTGTCATTAGTTCAGTAGGACATCATAACAGATGATTTGGGCCCTGTTTTTTCCTGGGTAGGGTAATGAAAGAGCCAATGTATCTTCCACGTTTGTTTAGGGAAAGTAATGGTGCTGTTTCAGTGTAAAGAATATTGAACTTTGAACTACTAAACTGAATATGTTTTTATTTTGTTGAGTTTACTTTGGGGAATACTGAATTAGGTAACATGCCTTTAGCTTTCTGATAACAGAGTTGAAAGAAACAGAGAGTGATGTTGTAGTCTCTGTTTACAGATCTTTATTTAAGCTGAGGGCACCAGTTTCTGCTGTAGGTATGACTTTTTTCTCTTCCTGAGCCACATTTCCTTTTCAAAAACACATGCTATTGATCATTGTTAAGGTTAGTTTTGTGATGGGCTGTGACTAGAGTGCTGAAGCTCTCTCTTCAACATTTAGATAATTGTGAAGGAAAACAGTATGCTGCTGGTTTTTTCACCATTTATTTAATTGTACATACTGATTATATTTAACGTTTATATTTCTCCGTGCAGCATGTTTCAAGCTCCCCAGTAGTTTGGGGCCATGTATGTTAATTTTTATCTGTTTTGTGTTGTTTTTAGGATAGTACTTAGTTTATGGCCATCTGAGGGGGGAAAAATGAATTATTTCTTTTAGCCTGAGTGTTTGGGAGGGAAAGCATTTAGAAATATGATGGAAATCTAAACCTTTTACTGAGAGTAATATCGTATCTTTGTTTTTGCCCGGTACTAAGTTACCTCTCTCTGTTTTAATGGTGGTGACTTTAGTGTTGTTTTTCACCTTTGTTTCTTTCCACCTGTAAGTTTTGAAGTATTTTGCTTTGTTCCTGGAGAAAGCATAGTGAAAATTACCTAGTTTAAGATGTCCCTGCTTATTACAGGGGATTGGACTGAGTGACCTTTAAAAGTCTCTTCTGACCTGAACTATTCTATTATTCTCCGAAAAAAAAATTGTTGATACAGTTCTTTTTTTTATGTCAAAACAGTCAAAGACATTGTAGAGTACTAATATATAATTTATGTATTTAACAGCTTCTGAAGTATATTCTGAAAGCCTCTAATGCCATTGTACTTTTAACTTTGGTTTTTGCTTCATCTGCATTGAATCATCTTTTAGTACTTAAAACAGAAATTGGGTTTATTGAAACATTTCAGTTCTGATTATTTTATAATAAAGATGAAGAAGTCTAACCTAATGAAATCACTGGAATGAAATGAGAAAAATTAAAAAAAAATATCAATAAGCTTAAGACTTGAAGTTTTTATTAAGTCACATTTGACTGTATGTTTCTCTGTGTGTACCGTCTTGGATCACTAGGATGAGAAACTTGTCTTGTAAGGAATGACCTTTGCACTGTTATACTGACTTTCTCTCTTACATTTCCAGAGGGTTACTGGAAAAACATTGCCAATAGTTCTTGCATGCATTAACTTCCGTGCCTTTGATCACAGAGCTGTGGTTTGAGATGAGCAGTATTACTGAATTCCAATTCTCCCCCCACAGAGTTCAGGTCTGTAAATATATTTTTTAGAATACATGCATGTCTATCAGTTTGTTGGGTCTCTGTGAAATGTCCTAATGTACAAGCAGCTTTATGATTTATGACAGACTTCTCCATACTCTCAGAAATAAAATGCTTCCTGCTTCTTGAAGAGTATCTGACGATTCCCTGTGGGACTGTGTTGGTGTATCTGCAATCCAAAGGTTGCTTGCTTTGCAGGTACCACTCTGATGGATGTGGCACGGTCTTCTAAAGCATCTGTGCCCCTGTGCCTGGTTCTGCTCAGAATTTTTCAAGTTCCTCTCCTGTTCTGATGACCTTGTCCTTGCTGAGGAGCCAGTGTTCTTCCAGCACTGCCTTTTCTTTTTACTGTAACAGGTGAAGCAATTCCTAGAAGGACTTAAACAGTGCTTCAGCTGCTGCTCATCTCAGCTTCTGCTTGACTCTGTTAATTGCTCTGTGCATCCCTGTTCTTATCCATATGCTTGGAATTTTGAACCTGTATATCTACCTCATTTGTAGGCAACAAACTGACCTCATAAGAGAGTTGTTCTCTCCCTCCCCCTTCCTTGCCAATCTTGTTCTTATCTCCTAATGGTCTCACCACATCTAGATTTCTAGACATGAAAGATAAGTGTGTTTTCTTAACTCAGCCTGCACTGACAGCCAGATTCGACTGTGATGAGCATCTTAAGGGGCGTCTGGATCACTAGAATGTGCAGATCTATTGTAATTAGCTGCACCATTTTCTTGCTTTTGCCTCTTCTGTTTTGTTATGAACTTTTTAGCAGCGGACCCTTTCTACCAGTGCACAAACCATAACATCACATGACATTGACTTAACTCAAACCAGAAGATTTTTGTGCCAAGGTTGTAACATTGTATCATTACTTCATTGTATCTGTGTGAAAATTTTAATTTCACGCCCTGTGGACTTCACTGTCTCTGTGCACTCTGATCGTGTTGTTGCATAGAAGGGCAAGTCCCTGGGTCACATTCATTTTGTAGTGTTTTTTTATTTTTTTTTTTTTTAAGTTCTGCTTCCCTTAAGAGCTCTTGCTGTAAAGTTAGCTCAGGAGTTCCGCCAGGAAAATATTGGCAAGCTTAAAGGGAGGATACTAAAACTATTTTTTGTTAAGTTTTTTACAGTGTGGCTATGACCATCTTATTAAAAAAAGAAGAAGAATATGTACAGAGTTTGGGCTACACTGCGATGAATTTGCATGTGAATAGTTGCAAGTGACTTGGTGAAGTATGTGGGAAAGGGAGGGAAAAGCCTTGTTCAAATATATTATCAGGTTTCCCATAATCCTGGTTTTCATGAGTTGCAAACTTTTCTGAGCAGAAGTCCTTGGTTAATGTTTGTATTTGTTTCTGGAGATTCCTGGTTTGCAGGCATTGATTGGTATTTTAAACATCCCTGTTTCTATCATGCCTGCACTGCGTGCATGGTAGGTCAGCATCCAGTCCTTAGTAGTCAGTCTTTGTCCTTTTGGTCTGTGTGAATGAACAGCCTCTCCGGGAAGTCTGTGCCCATGTTCAGCCATCTTCATAGCCAGAAAACTTTTTTACTTCCATTTGAATGGAATTTCCTGTATTTCAATTTGTGCCCATTACCTCTTGTCCTTTCACTGGGCACTCCAGAGAGGACCCTGGCTCTAGCTTCTTTCCTTGCCGTATCAAATATTTATACCCGTTAGTGAGATCACCCTGAGCTGCATTTGCTCCAGGTTGAGCAGTCCCAGCTTCCTCACATTTTACTTTTGTGTCAGATAAATCAAAGCCTTAATCATCCTCAATGGGTCCATGGCTCTTATACTGGAGAGTCCAGTACAGGGCACAGCACTCCAGTTGTGTCCCACTGGTGCTGAGTGGAGAAGAAGGATCAACTTCCTTGACCTTTCAGCAGTTCTGGCCTTTGCTGGCTTCTTTTCAGGTTTTTTTTGTGTATCAGGACAATAGGTATTCAGGTCCTTCTCTGCAAAGCCGCCTTCCAGACAGTCAGACCTGCCATGTGCTGGTGCCTGGCATTATTCCTCCCCAAGTACAGGACCAGGCAGTTCCCGTTGTTGCACGTTGTGAGATGCTTGTGAGCCCATTTCTCCTGCCTGTTGAGGTCCCTCTCTGTACACTTTCTGGTGTCTCTCAGCCTAGAGTATATTCTGAAGAATATGGGAATGAGAGATGTAGCATGAGTTTCTTGAGCTGTTAAGTGCCCTGCCTTATTTTGTAGTGTATTAATGACCTTATGTAGTTTCTAACAGAATCGCGGACTGTTCACAGGTGTGTGGTTATCAAAAAGTAATCCTGCAGCAGCCGAGATCATCTTTGCTAGTTACTGCTGGGAATGAACTAACTAAAATTTCACTTCCCTGCCCATCTGTTCAGCAGCTGAAAGTAGGTAATTTATCTCAGTGGGACACCTACCACCTGTGTAAAGTTTTTGAAAGAGGTTGTTAGTGTGTTATGACTATAGCCAAGGGACACTGGGCCTGAGTGCCTCATGCTCCGTGCTTCACTGCTGTTTTTTTCTGTAGGGTGCCTTGCAACCCAGTACTTGCCCAGTGCCAGACCTGCTCAGTGGCTGTGTCCCTGTGAAGCTTACAGCAGCTGTGCCTGCTCTGCCACATGACCTGCTCCGGTGCCGGCGGTGTGCGGCTCCTTGCCAGCAGTGGCCCCTCTTTGACATGCTAAACCAAGCACCACCAACACGCCGTATTTTTTACAGCTACTGTTTTATCTCTGTGGCTCCTCTTGAATTATGTATCCTCATCTTTGATGTATGAAATCTCAGCTGATTTAAATATTACCCCAGAGAATTCAGCACACCTGGAAATGAACAAAGTGACAGATAGTCCCAGTCTTTCCACACTGGAGCACTGAGTGGGAAGTTTTACAGCAGTTGGTACTGGAATACAATTTTTATGAGAGCATTGTTTTTTCACATATGGTCTGCACCCAGGCAGTCAGTACGTTGGGATGCCAAGTATTTGAGCTCAGTTGCAATGTTTGTTCTCAGGCAAACTGGAGGGAATGAGTTCATATAATGAGCTGGTGCATAGGGAGATTGTGGGCTGTTATTCTGTTAGGAGCTGGGCACCAAAGGTTTCTCTAGATAAGGTACCCAAAATTGTGTCTGCCTGTCACTGGGAGGTGAGTAATACAGAGTAAGTGAATGCAAATCTGGCTGAAAAGCAGTTGCTATCTGATGTCAGGCTTCTGAACATGGTATGAGGATAAAAAAACAACTGAATATAAGCTACATATATAATGTCAGCAAGATACAGAAATCACAGTGTAAGCACTCTAGCCTGTGAAGCATACTGCAGATTCTTTTGTGGTCACTCTGCTCCCTTCAGGGATTAGACTTTAGGTGAAGTGCAAGAACCTATTCATCTCTCTCGTGCTAGCATAGCTGGCATGAAGATGATGCCAGTTACTATGTCATTAAACAAAGTGATACCAGTACAAAGCTGGGAACAAGCAGGGCTCAAGTTTCTAGTCCAGTCTGGTCTGAAAAATGGACTTTTCACAAGACAACTATATTCAGTCGTTGTATTTTGGCTGTCAGTATACCTCAAATTTAAATTACTCTGGGTTTCTACCCAATTTCAACTTACTAGCTCTCCACTGCACCTCACTGTGTGGTTACTTCTGCCCTTTCTCTTTTTCTATCTGTTCCCTACCAAGGGACTGCTTGCACAAGCGCAGGGTCTATCATCATGGCCTTGCTTACAGGGATCAGAGGCTGGGAGATGTTTGCATTTACCTCTGGAGTGTAATTCTGACTGATGGGTTCTTATCAGGTTTGTGAAGTCCATGCATCCAATTGTCTGTTTCTGTTTTGAAGACCAAGCAACCATAAAGTTGAAAACAGTGTTGTATTTTTGGAATCTGAAATTTCAGACAATGCGTTTATGAATTATTTATGAGGAATGTGTTTTCAATAATGTGCGGCATAAAATGGAATGAATGCGTATCCATACTTGCCCTGAACTCTCCAAAATGCATGCTAATAAACAGAATGATAACCTACCATCACATCTGCCCAGTAAGATTTACAGTGCAAACACTTTTTTCTGTGGTTTAATCCAGTTTGTCAAGTTAAAGCTCTAGAGTTTTGTTTTAAAGTACAACTTGGTGAGTGATTTTCTATTAATTAAAGAATTCTAACTGCTTTCCCCCTCCTTCTTTCAACTAGAGTTATGGTCTAAATTTTTCTAGTTGGCATACAGCCACTCTAAATTACCCTTTAATTCACAATTAGAAAGGAAGTGGTAACCGTGCAGAGCAGCAAACCTTTCATTTAAAATGGCCATTATATAAGATCATGATTCTCCTGAATGATTAAGATATTGAAGAATAATTTAGATATCCTTACGTTTTTGGCCATTTAGAATTGCTAGATTTATTTAATTTTTTAAGCCTCCCTGAAACAGCTTTTTCCATAATGACAGTAATGCAGGACTCTGTATTATCACAACTTGATGTTTACTTGTATCTGAATTGTCTAATGTCAACTTGTTTTCACTGATACAGCTGACAGGGCAGAGATAATTAAGAAACAGAAGAATTTGAGTGCTAAATTTGCTATTACACACTCCATGCCACAGCAGAAGAAATTAAGCTGATAAGCAGGAGAGGAAGAATCATGCCAGAACCATGAGAAGAATTGCTGTTTAGGTACAGAAATTGACTGTATGTAAAATATTTTACCAGGATAGGGAAAAAAAAAAGGAAAATAGAACAGCAGAATAAACTATTTCCAAGCATTCTGAGCCATCTTATTTCCAGGGTGTAAAATAGAGAGCTTGCAATATTTAGTCACCCCAGCACCAGAAATGGCAGGGAAGAAAGCTAACTCCAGTGAAATGGGGGTGGAACATCCATTGGCTTCCATAGGGTCATGATTCCACCCCAGTATATACTTAAAATTACTGAGGTCTGATTTTGCTGCTCTGCTCAGTGAGGTTTTAAATCTTGCACAGCTACTTGTAGTTCTTGCCACAATGGTTAGAAAGTCAGTGAAAGCTCACAGTTCAATAACTAAATGACAAGGTAAGAAACTTTGGAATCATAAAAAGGGCATAAATGCTTGACCTAAAACTATGCAGATCTCCCAATGACTGTACAGCTGAAGCAAAAAGTTGATTTATTATCTGTCGGCTGGGACTTTGGACTGAGTTTGCGAAAAAGACAGGTTGCTAATCCATGTAAATGGTGATAGACTTTCCAAGCTGTATGTGGCAGGGTTCTTTTTCCCTTAAGCCATGGCCCTTAAAATTGTTGTGTAGTTATTTGATACTCACAAAGTTCTAGGGTGAGGTAGCCCCAGCTTTGCTGAAAGTGTGCTACGAAGAAGAGATGAAAAGTGGTAAAGAAATCAGAACTGAGGAGCAACACTGAGGCTGGCAGGGAGGAGGTGCAGGATTGTACTGTGACTTACATATGCAACCCTTTGTCAGAGGCTTTAGTACATTATAAAAGAAAAGGCACAGTTTTGAAGATGATTCATTAAATTAGAGTTTTCTTTGAGGGGAAGGATGCTTGGGGACAAACTTGAAAGTAAAAAATTGAAAAGAAAGGCTTTTAAGGCAGGAGATGTAGGGGGATGAAGTATGGCAGAAAAGATGATGACAGCTTAGTTTTGGCCCAGAACAATAAAGTGGGAAGATCTTGCTAAAGATGTGCTATGATGACAGAGTGCTTAAAGGGAATAAAAGCTAAGTGTGCTCTGAAGTGCAAAGTTGTTATGTAATAGCACAGCAGAATCAGGGCCCCAGGTGTTGTATATACTCCAAGGTTCATTTTCTGATCTGAATAGCTTTCAGACTTGATGACACAGAAGCAGCTGTGGGAGGGGAGAGAAGGACAATACAAACAGAGCAATTGCAGAAGGTTGTTGTTAAACTCTGTGGTAGTTACCTGGTTCTGTAATTTCTCTCTTTTGTACAAAAACTTCATTCTAAATTATTCTTCTGTCACTGGCAGATCTGATTTAAAAGGTTTCTTTACTTCCCAGCACTCAGGTTGTCATTAACCCTCCCCCTTCCAGAATTATTGCAACCTCAGATATGCCAATTCAGCTGCAGCCTGCAGCCATACCTCAAAAGAAATTATTTGTGGTGTTTCTTAATCTTCATCTTTAGTTAGTTAGTTAGTTATTATTTAGCTACTGAAAACTTACAGAGAGAAAAATAGTGAAGCAGCACTTTGAATTTTATCTGGCTGGTTGGTAACAGGGCACCAAGGTCTGAGTCCAATGAGGAAATAACAAAGGCTGAGTTACCAGCAGCAAAATGGTAGCATAACTGGATTGAGAGCACTGAGGTGGGAGTGTGGAAAAGTGAGGAAAGCAGGTGTTGGTCTCTGACGAGCAGGTAAATGCAAATATCTTGCTTGTGCAGCAAGGAGGAATGAGAACAGCAGTAACTTTTGTTTCAGTAATTACAGCTGCTTGGATGCTATCACAGGTGAAGCCAGGGTGAAAACTGGGGAAAAAAAATCTCTTTATCAGCTCTGCCTTAGGGCACAAGGTTTTTGGGATGCTGTTACTGGATCTGGTGTCCTTTAGAGCACTGGCACTGCTTGGTATACAAACAGCCAGGGGCAAACCAGAGTCCTCAGCCTTTTTCAAGTCCAAGTTCTCTTTAGCTCTTTACTACCGTTTACCATGCTGCGGAGGGAGGCTCGACCTGCACAACTGCCAAGCACAGCACATTTCAGTTAGCAGACGTGTGATAGTGCTACTCAGTTCTGCTGCTCCTCTCCAAATTCCCCTGTGCAAGGGCTGTAATGTTCGATGCTGATTTCCACACAATTTGATGATAATTGTTAGTAGCCCCAGAAAATGAGACATTGAATTTACTGCTCTGCAAGACCTACAGGTAAGGGAAGGACCTATGGAGCAAGGAAGCAGCAGCAGAAGGGTTGAATGTACACAGACAAGCTTTGCATGAGTGCTGGAGGGAGTTGATCTCCTCTCTGTTTCTGTGCAGCCCCTATAGAGGATATAGTGCTTATTTCTGGGTGATTGCTTACTGGAAAATATTGTCAAAGATGGAAGGAGAGTGGCAAAATCTGTTACAATGCTGGAGGTATTGATTTATGAGAGAATATTAAAATATGTGTGGCTCAGATAAATGTTGACTGAGACTGGAGCAGAACGAAAAAATGTAACATTGTTTAAATACTTAAGGTGTATTTGCATCAAAAAAAGATGGATTTCTCAATACCAGGCCAGCTCTTTAGCCATAACTAATAGGATGAAGTTTGGAGGAAGAAAATCCTTTGTTTATCTCTAGGTGACTATCAGAAAGATGTTCTTATTCATGACATATACCTTTTCCTCCCACCAAACTCTGAAGCAAAAATTCATGGAACATTTGTGGCACTTCCCATACTGTTCCGTTCTCCGTAATGGTATGTTTTATGTTTCCCACTGGGCTTCGGCTTACCTCTTTTGACTGTGTGCTCTTTTGGAGAGAGGAGTACTCTTACCAGTGGTACTAGATTTGGTCCCCCTGATCCTGGTCAAGGCCCTTTAGGTTATACCATGGCCTATAAATAAGTAATAATGGTAATGATAGCATGAGATATATTTGGTTGTGGAATGGCTTCCCAAGGAGAGTAGCGAGAGGCTGATTGTTAGCAACGAATGTGAGGAAGCACACTGTAGGGAGCAGTTCTGTCAGCAGGGAGAGAGCTTGATGGTCTAATAAGTCTTTTCCTTCTCTAGGTTACGATTCTGTGAATACTGCCTCAGAGAGCTCTCTAAAAGTCTCTGATAGTGTAAGCTCTCTATTACGTGGGTGTGGGTTTTACAGCACTCCGGGAGGCTCTTGCTGAGGACACTGTATAAATATATTCTGTTTTACATTGTGTGATATATTTTAAAGAAAAAACTCAGATCTTTTTTTAATTGCTTCGAGATATTCTGCAGTCTAATCTTTTTCTTTAAGAATTAAGAACCTCTGAAATGCTTTCGGAAGATACAGATCTGTTGCAGGTGAGAAGTGTGTCTCCACCTGGACTTGGTTTAAATACATATCTAGCATTGTTCACTTAGCCTCCTCCTATATCCCACAGTGATCTGCTCTGAGTTCCAGTCTGCTTGAAAGTAAAATGGGACTCTCAGACTGTCACAGTCCCTTTGTCTCTAATTCTCAATTTAATCTTTTTCCTTCTTTTGGTGTTTCAGCCTCATGAATTGTCCTTCATTATGTTGTGGGTTGTTGGTTTGTTGTTGTTGTTGTTGTTGTTTTGTTGTATTGGTTTTTTTTGGGGTTTTTTTTTCTGATTTGGTGTCTTGACATTCAGAATATATTCCCAGGGTGTGTTTTGGTGACTGAAGGTGCAGTTCACACATGGATGACAAGCTCCGCTATCCTGATATGTGGCCTTTCAGGGAGTGACTGCAAAATCAGCTTCTCTTTCTCAGCTTTCATTTCATGCCCAATCAGCCTCTAATGTTCATTGACATATTCATCTCTTGTTTCCTGGGCCAAATAACCTGCTGGTTAAGACTTGGATTATTCTCACAGAGCAGGGAGTGGGGAAGAGAGGATCTGAGGTATCAGCTGAGCCCCATGGATTTTCAAAAGACTTCTGCCAAGGTTCCACACCAAAAGTTGCTAAAGAAATGAAGTTTCTGTAGGATTGGAGGACAATTCCTTCTAGGGATTTACTGCTGGTTAAATGATAGCAAGTGAAGTGACTTAATGTTGATTTTTTTAGAGTTAGCAGAGGGATCCCCCAGGAACTCACTGGACTGGTTCTTCATCAGTGACCTGGAGTGAGAAGTGAACAGCAAAATCTTCTGGGTGACCTAATAAATTCATGTGTTTCGATACTAAGTTCTTTTAGGTAGTCCAATGATATGTCAGTAGCAAACAACTCCAAAAAGGCAAATCAAAACTGAGCAAATGAAACAGTAAAACCTGAGGAAGAGTCATCAACACCATGCCTACATGATACTGCACTCAGAGCAGGTGGTTAGATTTGTGGAGTTTCAAACCTTTCTGAAATTTCTCAACAGCTTGTGGATACATAGGTATTGCTGCACTCACATTTTGATTCTGCTTGATCTTTGCTTCTCAAAAAAGCTGTAGTGGAAGCTAGGAGGGGTGCACAGAACAATTCATTTGATCATCAGAATGAGGCAGTTGAAGGAGAGACCAAGAGGCAATGACTTTGGATAGGAAAAGACTGAGAAAATGATCAGGGGTGCAAAATTGTAAAGGTGGTGGATAAATTGAATGTGCAGCTGTTTTTTACCAGATTTCCCCACTTGAAAGAGACTTACTGCAGTCAATCCCTAAGGCAACAGTAGCAAGGTAAGAAAACAGAAGACAAAAGTATGTCTGTCAACAGCAGTGAACTTCCTGAGCTTGCTGACACAGGACATTGTGGGAAGTGCAGGTTGAAAAAACAATCAGGCAAATTCATGTACAGTGAGTTGGTACATGGATGTTGAAAGGACAAGCCATGGAGATAATCTCTCATCCCATACGCTGTAATTTTGTATTTGTAATTACGCTGTAATTGTGGATGACAGACTAAAGATGGCAGAAGTTGCTTGGGACCCTTTAATTTGGGTTGAGTTCTTCCCTTCACCTGTAGAGCTTGGGTTAGCTTGCATGTGGGTGATTAGCTGTTTCTTCCATATAACCCCAGGCTGTATCACTAGTGTGGTGTCTTCATGTTTCAGGTAGTTGGAAGTTGCTCAGGCCACTTGTTATGTGCATCTGTTTTTTCTCCACTTTTATTTGCCCTGTTTGTTCCAGTCAAACAGTGATTTGATATTTGCTCTATCATAACAATAAACTGTTTAATTTTCTGTAAAATGGATCTGTTCCCTACCCCTTGAATGTGTTTTTAGCTGTATTTAGCATTTGTAAAGTGCTTGGGGGCAGGTGGTGTTTTATGAATACAAAATAGTGTTAGGCTTTGTACTTAGGCATAATACTGTACCGTAATTCAGAGGCAATTCATGTAACATTAGTAAATCACTTTGAACTTTATGTTGAAAATATAAGCAGTAGTATAAAAATAAACCTTTTTATTTCCTCTGGTATATACAGTTAAATAAAGTAAGCCGATACAACCACAAAACCGTATTGCCAGTATGCTTTGTTGAAATGCCATCACTTTGCAAAGAGACTTTCCATGTGTTTTCTATATGTTTATGGTTGAAGAATAAATTTTCAGAGACTGTAAATAAAAAGATGTCTCTAAATGTAGTGATCAAATATTATCTGACACTGCTTGTTTAAAGAAATTTACATATATTTTGCTGCCAGAATATTTATGACTCTAATAAGTTTAGTTATTTTGCCTCATAAGGAGGTCCCTGCTCCTCCAAATAGCAAACCTGTTGAAGTTCTGCTGTTTTTTTTTTTTTTTTTCCGGAAGGAACAAATGGTATTATTAGCTAAATGGGACTGCATGATATGAAAATACAATAGTGTAGTTTAAAAAATGGACAGTGTTTAAGAAATATATTTTAACCATCAGTGGGAAATAAACAAACATTAAAAATCCATTGGCATATCCTGAATGTCTAAATAAATAAACATTACTCTTCAGCCAACTGAGGCAAGTAGGTGTTATGGTTACCTTCAAGAGCACTGTCCTCTCTAGTATCCTGCACAATTATGAGTTCTGTGCATCACTCTTGCATAATCTAACCATTTTTTAGGTACTCTACATTGTGGGACTGAGCTCTGGTTGCCCTGTAGGTTTTATCAGAAGGAGTACCAAGTGGTTTCAGGTGTTTTCTCACCAACCATCCTGGGCATAAGTGGTCTTATGGTTCCCAGAGCATCAGCCATATTTGTGTGTTCATCATAAAAGTGTGAAAGCCTTCCTTCCCATTCAGTTTGTAAACATTGGACAAAGTAGGATTCACCTCTAGGTGTTCAGAGAGCTGTATTCCTGCTGCATAAGCAGTGAAAAAGACACACTGGGGAAAGAGGGATTTGTGTGTGTTCCATCTTGTGTTTATTTTTGTTTCCTTTTTAAAATGTGAATGGTTAATGATGTTTTCTGAATCAAAATGGTTTATGATGTTTCCCGTTATCTTAGTGATAGATTACAAAACTCTTTTTACATTTAGAGTTTATAAACACTACTAGATACTTGTTTAATTAAGAGCCAATGCTGAGAATTTCTAGCAAAATTTCCAAAAGGGTTTTAGTGGCTGAAGTGACAAATTTCTAGCAGCCTGTTTTACTAATGCAGAGGAGATGAAGGGAATGCTTTCACAGCTCTGTGCAGTGCCCGACCAGGGTGGATTTTGCTACCTGAATCACAGTTCTGTTCTGATCCAGCTGTACCAGCTTGATCCCAGTGGTACCAACCTCCCAGATTGGGCATCTATCTCTGCGCTGCTCTGTTAGCTGTGTTTGGAGTATTATGTTCTACAATAAAAGCCAAGGTAAAAGTTCTTCATTGAAAGAAGAGTTTCAAAGCTTACTATGTCTAATCTCCCTACTCTCATCTCTATCCTCTTGTCCATGGCTCTGCCTTCCGCTTTGTACACTCACTAGTTCTTGGTGTTTTGTCTCTGGATGAATTTTTTTGAGACTTTAGAAGATTCCTTTCACCATACTTTATCTGTCTAAATAGTTAGACTTCTAATTCAAACTTGTAGACCTTACAAATTTTCTTCTCCCATGATGAAACATGCTGATTTTCAAGCTCATTAAAGTTAGATGAAAAAGTATACATGGGGGAAGTGTCAAAAAAAGATTATTTTCCAGTCTGTTGCAGAGATGATGTGAGAGACCGGACTGTTAATGATTAATGACTCAGAACATTTGCCCATTTGTGGAGGTGGCAGAGTGCTTTGTGGAGGCCAGATTTGCATCTCTTGAGGGAGGAGCTGGGTTTTTGGGTGTACATATGCTAGTCTGCTTGAGACAGAAGAGGTGAACTATCAGGGCCTGGATCCTGCAAGGCAAGGTGGTGCTTCTTGCTATGCTAATTGCTCTTTCTTACATAACTCCCTAATTTGTTAAACTGCCCTCTTCCCCTGGGGAAGTTCTGATGGGGCATTATTGGTTCAACTGAGAGGCAGTCCCTGAGAGCTGATCATAAGCTATCAAAGACTCTCTAAGTGGCCCCAGACTCATTCGTGGGGCCTTCCAGCAGAGCAATGAAAGCTCCGCCCACCCCTCTCAAAGGAGGTATCTGGACCTTCACACTGAGCCTGAGTATATTTTAACCCATTGGACTATGTGACATTTTATTCTAATTCACTCCAAGGGATCCATTAACAAGAACCTGGGTTACACTCCCCTTGCTCACTGACCTTCCAGCACACTGGCAAATGTACCAAAAAAGTGAGGACACACTGAATTATCACCATCCTTAAAGGGACAGTTGCCCACGCCATTTTCCTTCTTTTGGGAGGGCAAAACCTATCAAAGAAAATATGTGTAAGCACCAGCACTGATGGGACATTTGGTTGCTTGGTTGAACATCTATACGTGAGGAGTTTCTGTATGTGGCTTAATATACAGTGCTGGTACTTCTGCAGAATGTTTGGGATTTTTTTTTTCCTCTGGAAGCGGGAACAATACAAGGGGACCCTTGGCCCTTAGTTTGCTTTAAAAGAGCATTCACTGTTCATTAGCCAAGTTTGCCAAATCAGTTTTCCTGTTTTAAAAGTTCTGACTCTTGGGTGGTTGATCCTGTAGCTTTGACTTCACTGCAGCCATTGAGTGTATTATTATTATTATTATTAATAATAATAATAATAATAATGCCTGGTTTTACTTATGTTTTAATTTAAGACATGCAAAGAAATACCCTGATTTTATAGAAAGTTGCATTTCAGAATTCAAGCATTCTGACTATGTCTCTTTAAATATTAGGATACAAATAAATGGTGAGAAAATTGTCTTTGCAAGTTTCATTCTAGGTCTACTCTGTTGCCTCGAGCCAGATGCTGTCTGATGTTACTTAGACAAACCAGGGCAAACCATTATCCTGGGATTAAACACTAAATACCTGCAAGGAGCATTCTCTTTATCAGATAGTGCTCTGTTAGCAGAGTTCATTCACTTTATTGCATATGAAACTGTGGTGTCAAATAGACTGATTTACAACACCTGGTCTTTTACATAATCTTTGCTATTTGCTGCGCTTGTAATCTGCCAAATCATTTAGCCTTCCTGATAGCAGAAATGCTGTAAAACTTAGATAAACTTGCAGAAGAAATGAACTTGAAGGTGCTGCTGCAATCTAGGGCCTGCACATTTGCTGTAAATGCACTGTCTGGTTTCGTTCCCCCTGCCTAATCTGTGATTGCATGTGGCTGCTGGAGAAATTGAAATTTTATGATAGCACTACTGTCAGAGGAGATAAGCATTTGTATGCTAGACTAGATTAATCTAAAAAGAAGTTTTAGGTGTGGCTAATGAAAGCAGTGTATGTGTTAACTGGGTTTCTTTGGGGTTCAAACCATATGTGTGTATCTGTATAGAGTCTAGTCTTAAACTTTCTCCGTGTGAAAAGTCTCATATATCTGTCCTCTAGTTCTTGCTATCAGTGCAGTTTATTCTATTTTATGTTCGAGATATCTTTGAGAAGTTTTGGTTTTTAAGGGTACTTTCTGAATGCTAGTACAAACAACAGATTTCTCTAGAATGGCCTGGTTTGGCTACCCAAAACTCCACATCCTTCTGAACTTTTACATAATTAGGTTAGGGTAACTAAAAGACATCACATTTGCTTAGGATTAGCCACAAACAAGATCCAATTGAAACAAAAGATGTATTTTTGCATTTTGAGCCACTCATTTTTTTGCTACTTAGGCAGATAATAGACATGTAGACAAGCTTAAAATGTGGTAAAGAAATTTGCAAATTGGCTTTTTGATTATGAGATTAAAGCTAGCACATCTGCAGGAAAATAAAACAATCTGTAGTCAAACAGGAGAGAACTCTGTGAGGCAGTAATGTCAAGTCAGACTGTATTAGAAATACACTGACCGTCAGATTGGAAGAAACAATAAAAATTGAAAGAAATAGCTTTTATAGCATAATTTCAGTAGTCACCATTAATATTGGTATTAACACATCAGCAGTGCTGCTGACTTCTTTGAGCTGAGGGAGTAGCTCTGCGTCTCAGACGTAAAAATGAGTTATTTTGTTATGGACAAAGTAGCCTGTCATGTCAAGCTCTGAAATGGGCTCCCCAGGAAGGTGGTGGAGGCACCACCTGGTGCTTTCAAGAAATGACTGCACACAGCACTCGGTGCTGTGGTCTGGTTGGCAGGGCAGAGACCAGTCAAAGGTTGGACTTGATGGTCTTGGAGATCTTTTCCACTATAAATGATTCTATGATGGTGTTCTGATGACGGATGCGATGTAGCACTTACCTGTGGAGATAAAGAAGGGAGTTTTTCATGGCGTGGCTAGTTCAGGGTAGGAAAACCTTTCACCTGCTGCTGCTGCACCAGGCTGTTGGACAGCACAGGTGGGGATCTGCCTTTAGGCAGTACATTAGCCACTGCTAATCTCTCACATCCATAAATCAGTGCAAATATTTGTTCTTAAAAATGTTACATCCCATCTGAGTGAAGAAACTTTCCCCAGCTGTCTTAGTTGCGCAGGCTTTCTAGATTCTTACAGTCACGAAAGTAGAAACAGAGGATTTTCTCAAAGCAGAGAACAGCTTGAGATGTTTCCTCATGCTATGGATGAACTCTTATTTGTTTAAAAGAGAGGTACTCTATGGATCCAATCATCTGTGCTGATAGTTTCATTTAGGTGAATAATGTGAATAGCATTTTGTTCATGAAAGTCTTTGAATGTGTGAATCACTTCGGGGTTGGGAACATCAGGCAGGTTGGGGCTAACAACAGCATGGAACAGAGACCTCTGGGTAAAACTCTGGAGTGGTATCTCTTACATGTCACTGAGAGATCACTGGAGAACAGGCTCCCTAGGGAAGCAGTGGAAATGGTATTGTTTAAGATATTTAAAATTGGACAGGAGGAAGTATATTGTAATGATCAATCCTCTACTGTTATTTAGATCAAATCTTGTCTCCTGTGAATATTAACAGGAAGTCCCCATCTCAAGTACCTGCCATTATTTAGTGAGCATTACCAGATCATCCTGGCTTGCAACCTTCCCCCACGTCTGTACTTGCACTGAAAGGACAGCCTGAGTGATGCTTGGCACCTTTGTCTTTTGTCTTGGTGCCTCAAGTGTTGATTTTGTATTGCCTTGCTTAGATTTTATTCCTTCAGTGCTTCCACCAGACAGACTCCATATAGTACTCAGAGATTTACAGGAAGCACATGTAGTTTGTGGCAGTAATAATAAAGTCTCCTGTTTTCAAATCCCTGAGAAACTAAATCAAAGGTAGAGGTATATTCAAAAAGGGGGGAAAAAAATAAATAAAGAGTGCAGCATGTGTATAAGTCACTTTACCATTACCGGCATGGGTCTGCCTTGTTTGGTGTATTTGACTGTCATCTCTCTGAAGTCTGTGTTCAGTCTCCAGAGTGCAACTAAGACAATACACACCTCAAATGGAAAAGCTGATGAAACAGCCTAAAATAACCTGAGCACCCATGCTTTGCTTGCCTCTTTTTCAGTACCTCTGTGTACTGAAAAAATTACTGACAGGAGTCCATACAGCAAAATTTGTTCTGTGCTGGTGGCCCCTGTCAGACAAATCTAGGTCTAGGCTGATTTATGGAGGCAGGAAAACTGGATTCAATTCTTGAATAGTGCTGTGATCTTAATAGAGCTATTTTCTTGGTGTGTTGCTGTAGGTACGAAGCCTCTCTTCTTGACCTGGTGGAAGCTGTGAACCCAGTATCAGCTGTGGGACACCTCTGCCAAGAACCTTGTGACAAGAACAAAACGCACCAGCCCTGCTGTTTGAGCTGTGGGCTGTCCTCCTCTTGGTGCCAGACCCCTTGCAGCCCCAGGAGCAGAGCAGATGAGCTGGAGGAGAGTCGCCTCCTCCAGGAGATCTTCTTCATTTGACACAACTCCTTGGTCTACAGCTACTCTTAAATTATTTGAGTGATCACTGCTTGTTTTCCCTCTTCTAAAACATAGCTAATTAGCATCCAGGTTAATTTTGGATTTAGTAATTATGATGCAAGTATATGGTTGAGGTACGCCAATCAGAAAGTGTTAACTTTTTCCCTAAACCTTTCATGTGCCAAGAAATCAATTTTAAATAGCATTTTTTTTTAATCTACAACATTTTCTAATAGATTGAAGTCACAGTTTTGCCAGCCTTATATCGGAAGTATATTTCATTATCGATTTTTTGGCTCTAAAGCAGTTTGCAAGAACTGCCTAACATTCAAGAACCAGCATGTTCAAAGTAGATTATTTTCTAATTAAACAAGTCTGTTTGAAACCTGGCATATTATAAAGGTACAAGCACTTTAGTACTTCTTCACTGATTTTATGATCTACTTTTTCCTTCAACATTCTGATATTTAAGATGCTGATTTTTTAGGGGATATATTGTAAGCTCAACTCTACAGTGTCTGATAATATTAATAGATGATGTTGCAGGTTGATGTACTGGGCACAGGTTTGAATTATCTTCCTCTTTAAATCCGTGCTATTTGACAGAGTTTATGTGCTGGGTAACGTAACCCTGAAATAGCAGAACAGAGTCAGACACTGTAGAGATCCAAAACCTATTTGATGTACTTTTCAAGATGAAGTACATATTAGTGCTGGTATAAGAGCAGTCTTAAGACATTTTCACTAACTTGCACTATTTTGATCCTGTATCCAGGCTCCACTGTAAATAAGACAAATCAGTAATTATTTCCACTAGCAGCTTACAATGCACACTTTCCTGCCAGCTTTAATTATTCATGCTATATCTATTTCAGTTTATTTAAATGCATTTCCATCTACTGCATGTACTTGGTTATTTAAAGAAATGTGCCGAATTGGTAAAAATGACTGCACATTACAGGATTAATGGTCATTTTCTCCACAATGCAGTGTTCATATTTTATTGTAACAGTAGCCACCGGCATGTGTTCCTAGAAATATGAGACTAAAATACTCATTTTGCGCAGTAAAATTGCAGCGAGGGGAAGGTAGAATTGATCCAGTACGGGCAAGTTCTAGGCCATTTGCTCCCAAACACCACTTCATGGGCCAGTACTGCTTTTCAGACAATCTCTTTAGGCAACCCTGCTTATCTTAATGGCTGGATTGAGTTGCTGTACTGATGCTTGGGGTATGGCTGCTGCCTGCCTCCCCGCGCTGCTCCTGTGCAACATGTGATGCTCTGCAAGGTGGATCTCAGACAAGAGCCCCACACCCCCTGGCAGCACTGTGCTCCATCAGTGAAACAAAAGGAGAATGAAGGGGAAGAAGAACCTCAGGTTACTCAGGGCTGCTTCATTCAAACCCAGTCTTAATCACAAATTGGATGATATCCTTTCTGTGCATCCCAGCTGAATTTTAAAAGCTGCTTGGAGGAGTTTAAAGGAGGAAAGCAGCATTGGTGGACCAGAAAATTACTGCTGTGGAAAGTCCCTCCATAGTCTGTCCTGCTTTTAGTGAAGTATTACAGTGTTCTGGAATATGTCCATCTGCTGTTGAATGTCCCTCATGTTCTACTCCCTGAGCCTGTGAAGGCCCAGGTTTCTGCTAAGAGCCCCAAAGATGTATTCAGTGCCCTGGCACAAGTAAAGCAGGTGGGGACATAAATTTTCTTATTCTGTTGGCTGAGTAGTCTGCTGCTTAAAGAGGGTGAGAAAAAGGAGGAGAAAGAAGAGAAAAATATACAAGGACCAGCACAAAATTAGGGGATAATCGTCACATAGATCTTAGAGTTTGGGGTTATTTCATGGTGTTTTTTTAGCTTTGTTGGTGGTTTTTTTAAGTGTTGGCATTTATAGAAAAATAGTTCTCTGATTTCAGTCCAGTTGCTTCGTGTCTCTTTTCCAGTTTGACTGAAACTTTAATTGCCTTTTCTGATAAATGCTAACTGACCTTTTAAAACAGCAAAAAATACATACATGTTTCTTGAAAGGTGCCTTTGTGTTGAGAACACTCAGTGGGAGCAGTCTGTTCCTTGATTCTTTTGTGGGTGCCAATATTTAACTGCTTTGGGATTCCTTATGATCACTTAGTCTGTAAAAAATTCTAATTCTGAAGGTGCTTTTGGCTTGAATCTGTATTTTTTTGGTTGTAGCTCTTTCTAAAAGGACATTGTCAGGGTTGTAGCCTCTATGCTCAAGGCGCTGTCTGTCAGTCAGACCTACGCAGGGGGCACACCTTTGTGAAGCAAAGTTTTCAAGTAAAAGATGGTTGAAACGCCTGGTGGCTGAAGAGCTGTATGCTTTAACTCTCTGTGAGATGTGGACAAAAGAAAAAAGCTATTAATTTCATAGACCTTGTGGAAAATAATTTTTTATAATGCTGGCTCTTGCTCTGCTTATCAGCAGTACATTAGGAATAGTGTTTAGCAGTCAGTGCAAGCAAAGATATTTTGCCATGAGGCACTACAAAATTGAAGTTATTAAAACATTTATAGCCTTAGAAAAAAAAAATCAATGATTATCAAATAGGAAAGGACAAAATCAGTAGTTGGTACTGGGAGGGGAATTGTTTTCCATCTGCTAAAACAGTAGAGGAAATGCAAAAATTAAACTAGCAAAAACAATGGCATGGCAGTGTCCTTTTAAGTTTGAGCGTCTATATTGGGGGCTGCTGCTGGAAGTTGGTCCAGCATAGACTGTTTGTCTAGAGTGTTCCCAGTGAATATGCTTCAGCTACACATCAGGCTGTGTTTTCCATGAGGCTTTGTGGAGTAACATGACAGCTGCTAAGGCTCCTACCCATGCCTTCAGTTTGTGTCCTTCCCATGTGGTTTGTGCACACACACCTGCTGGCTGTTTGTGTAGTTACTGCTTTTGTGCACCTTGCACATCACAGCTCTATAATAATCACACTCTTTTCATTTCTAGCTTTTCCAGTCTTGCTATTGAATCCTGTCTCAAGGATGTATTTATATGTGTATGTGAGGTCTTAATCTAATAAATTATATGGGGGTTTAATTTGTTCTTCCAGACTTTTATTTGGCTTATCTTCTGATTTTTGTCTACCTCAGATGTCAATACTGCCATTGACAATGGGTTCCACTTCCCACAGCATCACATCATATTATGTTGTGAGTCTCCAATTTACTAAGATGGATGAAGAACTTGTTTTAAGCCTTCTCTTCCTCTCCAGGACATGGGTCTCACTGTGAAAGGAAGCAAGGCCTCCTTTGGAGCGTGAAGTAAGAGGGAGGTCAAAAATACAAAGGAGAAGATAATTGGAGAGCCAGCACCATGCTTTGGGGTGAAAAAGTGAATTAAATAGTAAGGAAGAAAGGGTGACGGTGAAGGCAAAAAAGGACAAAGATGCAAGGCAGATAACTGTACCAAAGGTGGAGATGAAGTGGGAGTGAGCCAGAAGGCAGAGATAAGTTGTTAAACTAGAATAAGCTGATGAAGGAAAACTGTGTGCTTGTATCTTAAAGTGAGATGTTTTCAAACACTGGTTCCCATAAGAGCCTTATGACTCCACACCCTTTTCCAAATCATGTTCCTGCATTTGAGCAGCTACTGTCCAAGGCATGCATGAGGGAAAGAAGGAAATTACCTCTAATAAACCTCAGAATCTCCTCTTTAGAGCAGCTGGACAGGGAGCACATGGAGAGCAACTGTGCAGATCCCAGGTATAACCCAGGGCACAGACTGAACTTAATTGCTCACAAAGGATGGTGACTTAGATGGCTGAAGAATAGGAGACTGGAAAGCAAGAATCAGAAAAAGCGAACAAAATTTGCAGTGATCCAATGAGCTGTGGAGGTTTGGTGCCAAGGAAGGAGACAAATGGGCTTAGCTACGCTTCAGAGAGATTGAGCGTGAGATATCCAAAAGACAGCCCTTGAAAGTGCACATGAGCCTGGGGTTAAACTCTAGAAGTTGTGGCAAAGATTTTCTAAAATACAACCTCCAGGCTGTATTTGAATTTGTACCATATGTGTGGGAGAGAGCAGAACCTGGTTAGTTAGAAACCTCCTTTTTCACTGTTACTAAATTTATGAAATTGTTTACTAATTAGTGTATGATTTATAGATTTACATAACTGCATGCTACATAAGACAACACAGAATATTGAATGAAGTGATTTAAACCAGCAGAAGCAATGTAGTCTGCTCTGACTGGGTGGCTTTCCTCTGGAAAATGCCTCTCCCAATCCAGACCTGCTCCCTTCATCATTGGAAGGCTTGTCTGCTCGCAGCAACAATAAATGTTTTACAATATTGTGACTCCATGTAGCTGAAAGACACCTACCTTGAGCATCTCTGGTATAGCTGTGTAGCAGAGCTTTCATGGTGATCCCTGAGTAGGGTGTTAGAAAGCAGAACTCAGCTAAAAAAACAGCAAGAAACCTGGCCATTGTTGGTTCTTGAGGACTCTTCCACCCCCTTAAGAGGGATGGAAGAGCCTCCCAGCTGCAGGAAAAGGATGGGCTGGGGGGCAACTGGATTTGTTTTCCAGCTCTGGGGAAGCCAATTTGCCTCACTCCACAGCATGCTGTGGGTTCTGTGCCTGAACTGTGTTTACCACCACATCTCAGAGGGGCTGTGACCTTTATCAGTGCCCACAGCAGAAGGCACTGGAGGTACCCACCAAAATATGTCTGCGAACTGTAAACCTGTAAGAGCAGAAGCATATGGGCCAGACATTGGTATTGAACAGAAGCTGAAATGCACAGGCTTCATGTATTTTGAGGCTTGAAGTGGTCATTCCAGGCATTGGGGAGCTAAACTGGAGAAACTCCAATGTCACTAAGAGGTGAGGTCCTGAGATACATGAGGTGAGAGATGCCCAGGTGGTCCCAGCAGATGAACTAATCCATGAGCTGCAGTGAGAGCCTAGTTTCCTTGATTCAGGATTCATCCTGAATATGTAAAACTAAATAATTTTCACTCAGAGCATTCAATAACCAGTGTGAGTTCATTCTTTCTGGTCTCCTGTCTACAGACAAGAGGAAAGTGAAAAGCTGACAAAAGGTATATTTCCTGGTTCCTTACCGGCAACTACATTAAAACCTTGAAGCATGGGTTTGATTAAAGCACTTGCCCAAACACAAAGTGTTGAGTACTGTGAGCATTAAGAACAGAGTGGTAACTCCTCTCCTCTGCTACGCCTGATTATGAGGGAAAGAACAAGATGAATTCACAGACACGAAGTCTAGTTTGTTCTTGAATTAGAGATGACTGTGAGGAAGTTGCACTGAAATTTTAGAAGAGCCTTGTCAAAGTCTGCCAGCATGCAATTATTCTTGCTTCTTCAGAAGGGCCTTATTTTGAGACTGAAGTTATCTACCTGAAGTTCCAGCTGCTGGACTGTGTTGTGTCTCGTGAAGCAGGATTACAAAATTTCCATGTTGCCAGACTGAGTACCCCAAAGGCAGTGATAAACTCCTGGTCGAGCCTTCTCTTTGTTGAGATGTCATCCTTTATGCTTTGTATCCTGATGTCTTTTCCAGCCCTTGGATGATCTAGAGGGCCTGTTTCTGAACTTTCTCTAGCATTTACGCATCTTGAAGTGTTTACATTAGAGCAGGATACCCAGTTCCAGTGCTGCTGATGTGAAATGTTGCATCATTTCTTCACAGCCTTCCTTTTTGCCACTTTCAGAAGCATGTTGAGGGTTTTGTGTGGGTTTTTTTGTTTGTCTGTTTGGTGGTTGTTTTTTTGTTGTTGTTGCTGTTGTTGTTGTTGGGGTTTTTTTGGAGGAGGTGTTGGGCTGAGTACCAGGTCTGGTTGCATTTCAGATCGTGGTTCTGTTTCTTGAAGCAAATTCTGTAAGAGACCCTGCAAAATTTAGAAGAGTTGAGGAGGAAAGAATAATGGGAAGTAGAAATACCAAGTAGGAAAGAAAAAGATTGCAGGACTCAGTTTGGGATGGAGCATGAACTTGTGGGTGCAGTACCTGTGAATTCAAACACCTTGATAACAATCTGCCAGACACATGCTTGATGGGATAGGGGACACCCAGGCAACACAAACTCTCAGAAGGAGAGGAGTGAACAAAGCACAAGGCGGTGATAACAACAAAAATAGATGAGGAGACTTTTGAGCTGCAGGTGGGGAGGCAATGACATCTCTGAATTGCAGAGGAAATAGCTCCTTTTCAGTGGAGCTGATGCCCCTCTACTTGTGCTTGTGCCTTTAGCACAGGGATCTCATTACCAGAGAGCTTACTGGCAGATTGGAGAGATCTCAGCGAGGAGTAATAAAAATGATCAGGCACTTCTATAATTGACATAATGAGGAAACAAGATGAGAAGAGTCAGATATTTATAGCATGGGTGAGAGAGACAATTAAAAGTTGGGGTGGGAGATGGACTGGATGACCTGAAAGCCTTGTCTGCTTCTAATAACTCCTTGTCATCTGCCGTACAGAGGACTTGAATTTACTGAGGCTGTCAATCTAACTCTTAACAGCCCTAACTTCCTGTGTTGAAAAGCTCAGGTGGGTGTACTCTGGCTGTATTGGCACTGTCAGGATGTCACTGGTGCTGTACTTTGTTTTAAAAAGTAGTCATCACCCATGTTGGGGAAAAAAATAGACATGCTGACAGTAAAGAGGAAAAAAATAGGCCTTCATAAAGTAAAAAGCCATAGAAAACCTTGCTAAGGGAAGGGCTGCCTGGGAAGGGCTACCTGGTTGTTCAGCTGATGATGCTGAGCTCTTCCTGCTGCCTGGAGGGTGGCCTGTGGAGGAGGAAGGTCCATGGGGAGGGAGAAGATGTGAGAAATTTTCTCTGTGAGCTGGCACCCCACTGTGCATGCAGCTGAGCAAAAGCACTGCTCCCCAGGTCACACGGATGTGCGCAGGCTGTTGTCCCCAACAGCTGCTGAGCTCCACAGACAACTCTTGGAGCAAGTTCTGGACCAGACAAAAGCCTGCCAGTCCCACTGATGGCTACAGCCGCATGTGGGATTTTGCTTTCCTTCCTAGTTTATCCATGTGTGTCCTGCACTGGGGCTAGGGTCAGTGTCCAGGTAGTTTTTTTAGAGCCCCAGGTTTTCTCTAGACTTGGAAAGCTGCAGCAGGGTTGGAGGCAGCCAGCTGGAGACATCTCAGCTCATGGGTTCCATCAAATTAAAACACTGCAATGGAAAGCAGCGGGGCTTTGTGTCTTGGAGACACTTTGGGGAAATATCAGAGTGGTGCTTGTTGAGTCTGGTGGCAGAGTAGCTGCTCTGTTTTAATGATACCTGTGTGCAAAGGCCACAGCTGCTGTCATCCGTTTCACATTAGTCTGACTTTCACAGAGGAGACATAGCCTAGGGTGGTGGAAAGGAGAGAAAGGTGACCAAAAAAAGCCATTCATTTTTCACCATTTTTTCCATCCCTCTGAGCTGCGATACCAGTCTGTGGCTGAGCAACAGTAATCTTAGCAAGCGTACTGTTGATTTAAGCCTCTTGGATTTATATAACTTTGGAAATGGTAAACTATATTAATTTGCTGTGTTTTCAAGGGAAAGTTATTTATTGAGAGACATTTTTAACTCAAGTGCCAGGAGCCTTAAATCATTATAATAAATTCTTGCTATTCAGGGTTTCTTACATTGTAATAAATTTGTTTTAAACATGAATGAGGAGATCCATGATTTCTTTAATATACTGTTATGTATTTCCTTTCAAAATGACACAGCTCACTATATCAAGTGGGAGAATAATAGTGAGAGATTTACAGCACTTAAGAATAACACAGCCTGGGAATGTGACATGTGAACCAACATGGGGAAGGGGGGCTGGAAGGTGTGGAGAGCCCACCAGTGCTCTCGGTGGCCCTGCTGAGGGTTAAACAGCAGCAACGGGTCAAGATCAGTGAGTGAAACCACAGCCTGGTGGGAGGCTCCCTGCAGGGTGGAAATCATAGCACAGCCTTTTATTTACTTCCCATTTTAATGTGTGATGTGCCATCAAAACACCTGAAAGGTGACAAGGACTGCCTGCCATGATCTGGGAGGGTGACTGTCCAACAGCCGCATGGCTGGGATGTGACCAGAGCCAGAGGTTTGCTTGGTCTCTTTTGCCAGGCACTCATCCCCCACCTCTGGCTGTGCTGGTGTGTGGGGAGTAGACCCCTCGGTGGTGGCCAGTGGTTCTGGGGTGTGGCGAGGAGGCACCAGGTAAGCACTCAGATAAATTTCAATCTCTGTTCTTAATCCCTGACCCCCCATTAAACCCCTGCTGACCCTTTCACTCACTGTTACACACATGGACAACTGTGAGCACAGGATAATAAAACTTGAAGCTGGCTTTACATCAAGTCCTCTCAGCTTCACAGGGAGGAGGGGTTGGCACAGACACAGCCTCAGTGGCATCAGCATCTGAGGGCTGAGACAAACCCACTTTGGCAGCAGAGTTCTGGCTTTTTTTGGGAAGCAGAGCCCCTGTGCCCCATGCAACATCTGCTGAATTTGTGTCCCAGCTTCATCTCATCATGGAGTGCTGCAGAAATGAGGTCTCATGTTTGTGGTGACCTTGGGATCAGGGTTGACTGAGGAAAAGCATCATAGTGCCCAAACTACAAAGGCCAGTTGGTTTCCTAGTGTCTAAAGAGAGCAGTTACAAGACACCTAAAAACTTTCCAGCACCTCAAGGCACAGCCTTGCTGTAGAGACTTAAGGAGTTGTCCTGCCATGATATGAAAGTCTGCCCCACCGGATGCCTGTGCACGAAGCCAAGACCATTTCCCTGGCTATGAAGGGTTAATGGGTATTTGGTGGGTGTGGCTGTAGCAGAAGCTGATTAAATGCTGTTAGTTCCTGGGGATGAAGAGGATGGTCTTGCTGCTGCTCCTCGCTTGGCTGCAGGTGAAGTGTTGGACGCTGACGACTTCAGCTGCCCAGGGAGGGAGCTGATGGTGCACTGAGGATGTTTGTGGGCTACTGGCAGCACGGGGTTGGATAGCTCAGAAAAGAGGAGGAGGGGACGGGAGAGGGCCTCTCATGCTCAGAGAAGTGATGGCAGGACCTCATCTGTCAGTGCAGAAAAATGTCTGGCTAATAAACTTGCCAAACGTCCCTAATAAAGGGCTGGATGTGTTATCATGTAGAATGGTTTTATAGGGGACAGCCATAAAACGTGCACATTGCCCTTTAAAATGCCAGGACAAGGATTGATTCCAACAGGGTGGAGGGAGAGGAGAAGGGAAAATGAGGCTAATTGGAAAAGGGGGATAAATCCAGGGGCTCATTTCTCTGCCGTGGGTCTCCAGGGTGTCAAGGAGTAGTAACAGAGTGGGATTCACTGCCTTATGGGTTGTGCCCAAGCCTGGGCTTTTCTGCTGTGTCCTCACCACCACGTACAGTGCTGTTGTGTCCTTTCTGGCATCTGTTTCTGCTGCAGGACTCTTGCTCCTCCTAATACCAGCCGAGGGAAAGCTGTAGAGATGCCTCTATCAGCCTCCTCCTCATTTGTGCTTCTCCTTTTAATCCCAGGAGTCCAACACCCGTTGTTTCCTTCTGACAGTTCTGGTAGTTTTATCCTGCCTGCCCAGTGGTCCCATCACTTTGTCACTCCCTCTCCTTCCTGGTGATTTTAACTCCCTTTTATATGGGAGTGCATCACTACTGAGAGGTAAAACAGAGGTTATGGCAGCAGTTTTGGGTCCCCTTTTCCATGGACAGGGCACAGCCTGTCCTGGGGATGCAGGTGTGTGTCTGCTTTGAGCTCTATGAATAAACAGGAGAAAGGAAGCTGGAGGGAGGCCCAGGGTGTGTGTAGTAGCAATCAATAAATATATTGTACTCCAGCTCACTTTTAATGCTGCAGAAAACAGGCAGTGATTTCACTAAATAAATGTAGACAGTGTTGCAGAGCTATAAGAGCATCTATGATGTGAGACAGAATTTCTGTACCATAGGGCTGCTCGTGACCACTTCCCAGTACTATCCACAGCTGAGGCCCATCAGCTGCCATAGGCAGAGGGGCCAGCCTCTGCTTTTTCATTTTCTTTTTTCAATTTCCCTGGACAGAGACACTGGGCAGCCAAACTTCCATGAGATCTGGCAGAGGGAGAAATAAAAAAAACCCAGTCTCCTCAAAGTCACTGAAAACCTTTTGTATTTGACCACCAGGTGGAAGATGAGCACGTACTGGAGAGATGGAAAAAGAGTGAGCCATGAGAAGCCAGAATTCTTTTTGGCTGGTACTGCTCCAAATAAGTTTTTCAGTGTGGATCTGTTGGTATGTGCCAGATCTCACTTGTCTGCCCACTCTGTGCTTGTGGCACTGCCAGATTTCAAATTTGCAGAGTCCCCCGACAATCCCCATTGGAGCTGGAGGTGACACCCCTGGGAGGGTGATGGTGCAGGGAGGGTGCCTGCATCCCCTGGCTCTGAAAGTGCTCTTTGGCTGCTCATGGTGATTGACAGAGGTTTTGAATTCTCCAAGCTGAATGGTGCTCAGGTCTAGGTCTTTGATTCCTGCTTCACAGTTGTGAAGTTCAGAACAATGTCCAGGCTTCTGAGGTCTGGATTTGCTTCCTTGCTCCCTCTTGGCTCAGGCCCATCTCTACTGCACTCACCACAGTGAAATTTTCATTGAACACAGTTTTAGTTCTGGATTTGTAATTAAATTTAAGGGCTGATAAATTTTGCTATGAACATTTTTCTGGCTCCCTTCCTGAGCATTTGGTCTGTACAAATAGTACTTAGTGTTTTGCAGATGCTGTTGGATGTTACACTGCCAACCACAAGTATGAAAAAAATGTGTGATTTGGAAAAATACTAATCCATTTGAGGTCTTGTTTTTGTTTTTATTATTATGCTTCAAAGCTTTTTTTCAATGTTTTTTCAGTTATAAACTTATGTGGCATGTGGGAATATCATCCTAGCACTGGACTTCAAGAGCTGTGACCTTTCCACTTCATCAAACTTAGGATCAAAACATGGACATGGCAGCACTGCCCACAATTGCTTTCGTAGTCAAAACATTTCCTCCAATCTCCAATAATAAGGAAAATAAAATCTTCAGGTGGCATTTAGTAGTTCACCCTGAAAGAGTTCCATCTCTTTCTTAACATTAAACCACGTAGTGATTTCTGGGCACCTCTCTGCTTTGTGACCCATGGGAGAATTAATTCAAATTCATTCTTAAAGGGGATTAATTAAACTGAATCAGGACTCTTATTTCAACATTCAGAATTAAGATGAGTTGAAGCAAAACCCCTTTAATTAACCAAAAGAGATGAGAGACCTTTTCGACATCAAATGAACGTGCCTGAGGAGCTGCTGGTGTGGTGTGACCAGTCTTTTTTTCCTGTTTTTAATTCAGACAAAATGACCTCGTGTAGACAAACCCTGGGATGTTAAGATTGGCTGTGATCACACTGGGAATATCCACCTTACTTGGTGTTTTGTGAGGGGACAGAAGGTATGTAAGGCACAGGTTGATCTATAAAAAAGAGACAATTTGTCTTGGTCTGTTCAGAGTCCAGTGACACTGTGGAGCTTTTAGAGGTTTAGCAAAAGACATACTCCTTAAAAAAAAAAACCCTTAAAAAAAAATTGCAAGTCATTAGTCAAGGATGAGAAATCTCAATAGAGAATGTAAGCTGGAGATTAGAGCCCCAAAACATTTGTTTGACCAAGTTTTGTACCATATCACTTCGACTGGGGTCTCTTTGTTAATGTATGGGGAGGGGAGGGGTTTAAGTTTAATCAGCTTTTATGTACATTGGGAAAAATGTTATTTTAGCTAATTAGATACCAAGGTGATGCGTACACTATGTACACTTCTGACAGTATCTTTTTCTTATCTCTGCCCTCAGTTACTTGGCTGTGAAGTCTGATGTCCGATACTCTGCCAAGATTTGGAATGGAGTCTTTCATGTGGGATTTCTCCACCTTTTAGTTGCCATTTCAGGTTGTAAGGAGTTTCTGTTTACTTTTATCTTTTTCTTTCCCTCCTTTCTGTTTTCTTCCTACTGGGGATCTGACACATGATTTAATCTCAGTGTCTTGGAGACACTCTCTAAGTATCCATGGACATTTCTTTTTAAGAGGAAAACTGTCCAACTCACTTTTGTGCAGCAGAGGGTTCAGAGTGTAGTGAGAGTAGGGGAAGTTCATGAAATTGTTCCTTCAAGCTTTGTGCCAGTGTGTATTGATATGGGGTTTTCCCAATATCCAAATAAAGCTGTTTAATTCTTGAGTGGGGTGTCTGAGGAGCATCCAGTGGCTTGGAGCTCAATATCCACCCATGGCACAAATTTTCCAGTCGGCCTCAGTATAAAGTCCAGCTGGGAAAGGAGAGATTCCCACCATGCCATGCCAAAACCCCCTTGCATGTCTCCTGATCAATAACCCATCAGGCAGTGTAAGACACTAGATGTCTTGCAGAAGAACTGCCTAACTACCCCCAGAAAATGCCAGGAAGAGATCTGGATCAGCCTTTGTGGTCCTTTGGAGAGCTAGGGCAGCCAAGGTGGGACATGCCAAGGCCACTGGGGAGCTGTGCTGATGGTGGGGTCTGCAGGGTCTCTGAAAACCCTGAGTGGGGAGTGCTGCACTGACAAGTTCTTTGAGGGGCTAAGGGGGGATGCTAAGGACAGCATGATGTGCTGGTTATCCAGAGTGATTTGCTATAAGTCCTTTAGCAGGTCCTGGGGGAGCTTGAGCAAACCCCACAGGTCGCTGCCTGCTCTCACACAGGCCTGAGGGTCACACAGCTGATCCTGGGCCAGTGCTGTTGAGCTGGTGCAGTCTTCTCCCACCACAACATTGAGCCTGGGACTGAAGGACATGTGAGGATATCCTGTGGGTGAGAGGAGGTGCAGGAGGAAACTTCCCAGGAACAGCCTGAGAATTTGTGTTTTTGCTGGTCAAGGCAAGAAGGCTGGGGACCTTCCTATCCCTTCACTAAAGGAACAGCACAGAGTTTTCTGAGCTGGAAAATTAAACTCTTTACATCAGAGAAATCCAAAGCCAGGAATTAATTTTGGAAGAAGAGTTCCTTATTTTACAAACTCCAGCTGCATCTGAACAGGTTCAGTGTGGCTTTGCTAAATGCTTCTCTGAGCCCTGACAATCTTTGGAAAGGAATGTGGTCCTCCCCGCCAGCTCCCCAAGAAGGTGAGCGTCAGCATGGGATGTGATTTCTACAACTTCTGCACAAAGCAGCTTAGCAATGGGCTCACTGGCTGGTGCAAAAAGCTTCTGGTGCTCCACTTCGTTGCTCTTTCCTGAATGTCAGCCACAGCTCTGCAGAGAATTGTTTGCTAAAAGGCAAATGAGTCCAAAGAGAACATGGTAAATGTAGCCTTGCATTATACTGGGGATTTTTAGGGTGAATGTATTCCTCTCTCTCTTATACTAGCACTGTCCTGGGCAGGGTGTGCTCTGGGCCATATACTTCAGGGGCAAATTCATAATTTTCCCACTTCCCATCACCTGTGCCTGAATGGGATACACCTGCTTGGTACATGGATAAAGATAAAGCATGAAATCCTACGCATGAATCCAAAGTTCATGCAAATACAACTGGAGCCAAAATCTGTTGTTTTTACTGTTAAAAGCTGATGTTAGTTTTCCTTCCTTGCAGAAGCAGTTCATTAACCAAAGGCTGCTTACATGGAGTTTGCTTTGGGATGAGGTTAGAAAAACAGAAAGCCTGGACAGGGCAAGGAGTTGGGAAGCAAGAAGAAATATTTTTCAGGCTTGCAGACTGGGATGTGAATTGCTAAAGATTTTAGGGGCCTTGCCGTTAAGAGTAGTCCTCTAATTCTGGCATCACTTGCGAATTCTCATCCTGTCTCCAAGTTGTAGATGAAGAAGTTGATCCAGACTGGTCACAGAACAGACCACTCCAGTACTCTTTTTGTCTCTGACACTTCAGAGATCTGCTTGAGAAATGGATTTTTTCCTTCCGTTTCACATGCTATGGGCTGTGGGGACACCCCAGATGTTCATCACATGGGATTGGCCCATCCAGACAAAGCTACAAAGATCTTTTTTTTGTAGTAGTTAATATCCATAAGAGCTATCCACCCAGCTGAAGGTGAGGACTGTTTTCACCAAGTATTTGCTTCTCCTCCCTCACCCTCATTCCTTCTGCTCTCCCACCAGCAAACAGAGGGAAAAGAACTGATCACTGGAGTCCAGCTGGGGAAAACCAGACTGAGCCATAACTAGATGAGGCAGTCTTTATTGGGATCAGGGGGTTATGGAAAACAGAGTGCAGAAATGCTAAGAGGAAATTACAATTTCTCTCTTTTAATTTTTTTTCTCCCTCTTCTGTCACTGGTTTTTCCTCTTAGGTATTGGGGTCTTTCCAGAGGCAATCGTTAGTGTTAATGATTTTAGCTTGTTAGCTATTATCACATTTGTGCCTGGGGACTGCAGCTGGCTATCTGGGCTCTGGCAGGCCTTGACAGCAATCAGCTCCTTCCAGCTTCACACTAATTTTCTTGGGGGAGCTTAGAAGAAAATACTTTTTCGTTCATTTTCCCCTCTCTTTCTGCATGTCCCTCCTGTCCCGGTTTCCCGCCTCCCTTTTCTGGGAGCTCTGGCCCAGGACGGGGGCACACAGGGGAGTCTGGTAGAGAAACCCACGGTGAGGTACGGGGCATTTGGATGTATTAAGGGGGGGAAACATTTCCAGGGAAGAAGCGCCCTAGCTTTTGTTACCCAGGCTCTGTTTGGGCCCAGGTTTGCACCGCTGCTGATCCCCCAGCTGTTACAGAGACAAGGAGGGATCATTGCAGTTATTTCATGAAAAGTGTACGTGGATCTTTTTCTGTGGCTCAGCCTGAGTGCACAGCTTTTACAGCCTCGAGTTTAATATTCTCTTTTTTCCCTCCATCATCATTTTATATTATTCAAAGCAAATCAGACAGCCTTTGAAGAACGGCTCAAAGCCTTTTTTCTTACTNTTTTTTTTTTTTTAAAGACAGGAAAGAGTGGGAGCCACCTGGTACATTTTCTTTCTCAATTCAGTGATTTTATTCATTGGGGAAGAGATCACTTTGCATCTTGTTCTTTAAAGGAGTGTAAAAGGCAGGTAAGATCTATATTTCTAAAAGCCCCAAAAGAGAGTGCTTTTCTCTAAGGGTGACTAGCATCTTCTTTGCACTGAAAGCAGCCTAACTGGTGAAAATGTGACTACTCATGTGGGGAAGAGCTCTGGTCTGGAACCACTGTCACACTCGGAGCTGCTTAGCAAAATTGTTGCTCTGGGGCATTCCAGTGACTGTCCAGACTATTCTGGCAGGCTGAGAGTCTCTAAAGACCACTGAATCTGGTGAAGGGCTCATCAGGAAACATGTTGCCCTTGTGTACGTTGCCTTTTGGTGGGTTTTTGGTGATGGGAACAGCACTGGCAAGGAGATCTTATCCAAGGAAAAGCGTTTTTCCCACTGGGGAAGTGGAAGCAGAGATCTGAGGATGCAGCTTGTCAGGTGTCAAGATGTCTGCTTTCACAGTTGTCCTGTTACCCCCCCGCCAGGTGCCTGGTAAAACCACCCCCTCCACAGTGTGTACGTGACAGCTTTTGTCCCTGATGAAACTTGGGGTCATAAAGGCTGAGAGAGGTTCTGCAAAGGGATTTTTACCCAACTCCCCACTGAGACCACGGAGACACCGGTGCTCAGTGGGTATTTTCTCAAAAGTAACATTTTCACCTCAGTCGGAGTTAAAACACATTCTGAAATGTAACATTTTAATGAGTTTCCAAACACCATACTGTACATCGTCCCCTACCCCTTACTGGTGGTAACGGCACTGTGTAGCGTTGTCAAAGGATGTCCTGCTTTTGTTTAGTTGCCACCCTTCCTTTCTCCCAGTTTCGTGGAGCAGAAAAATCCCTGACAAAGAGTCATGTTCCCTACCAGCTCTCCTCTTCATGCCTTCTTGCTCCCTCTTAAAAGACCCCTACTTGGGGCTGTCCCAGGGCACGTGGTGACTCCACGTAGTGGTGGGGGCCAAGCAGAGATCACCAGTGCTGTGTGCTGAAAATGTGGAGATGTGGAGCTTCCTCTGGATCTTCCCAGTGCTGCTCAGGACCTTCCAGACCTGCCCAGTTCTGCTGCTCTCACCACTCTGAGAGGTGCATAAAACAAGTCATCAACCCCAAAGGTAATGGCCTCTCTGGGCGGGCTGCCAGTCATTTAATGTCTTTGGTAATCATCTAGAAGTGGGAATAAACAACATGTTAATGAAATGTGTGGGTGAAGCTAAACTGGGAGGAGCTAGAGGGGCTGGTTTGGACAGTGGAAGGAAAACAAAAAGATTTGGGGAGGCTGGAAAGACAAGGAGGGAATTATAGCCTGATATTTGGCTTGGGAATAATGTGATACAAGTGGGCAGAGAAACAGAGATAAAAGGCCATGTGAGGACATTAGGTGCCTGGGGGTGAAGAGCAAATGCAGCTTCTATCTATCACACAACTCTTGCTGCACACTTCCGAAAGTGGGGACACAGCAGTCTGTGTCCATGAGTGATGGGCACAGCAGGATACCTCTGGAACAGTGTGTGATGCCTTTGGCCAGGAAGGTGTGGGGAAGACAGGCAGCAAGGTGGAGAAAGAGTGAAATCACAAAGAATTTCTGAAACAGTACAAAAAGGTGCCCCACATGAGTGGCCTTTGATGGAAGGCCTTTGAGTGGAAAAACACTCAAGTCTGTCTGAAATAGCAGCACATCTGGGGAGGGAGTTACCTGAACAGAAAGGAGGCTTTTACTCAAATTCATCATGTCAGTTCCTAATGACAGGATCTGCTGACCGTAGGTTAGAAGAAGAATCACTTTACTTCAGATAGAGAGAGTCTAAAGGGTTTGGTTTCCTTGACCCAGCTAACTGGGGTCCAAGAGGGAACCCAATGATTCCCCAAAGATTCCTCTGTGGGCAAAGTGGAGGAAGATGCTTTGTAGCAGTGCTAGAACAGGAACAAACTGGTGTAAGTGTGCCTTGTGTGAGTAATCTAGAGGTAGTTTTCAGTCTTTTGTGATGATGGCTGGGAACAGCCTGATCTGGAAAAAAAAAAGAGCAAAGAAGGAGCATGTTCTGAAGATATCCTTACTAGCAAGAATTTTTACAGTGCTAACAGCAGGTCCCTGCAAGTCCTGCGTGGACAGGACAATCTCTGTCCAAGGAGGAGATGACCAATGGCTCAAGGGGCCGGTGTGGAGGCACTGGAAATATGAACAGAGATCAGTCAAAATTATCTGAATTGGAATTTTCAAGTGACATTTCTGTTGACATTTTTGCCAGATATTGGAAGATTTTGAATTTGCCAATTTCTTTTCACCCTTCCTTCCCTTCAGCTTTCCCTGGCAGAAAAAGAAAAAAAAAAGTCATCATATTAAAAACAAAATGGATGAATATTTAATGAAAATGTGCAGCCAGTTCTCTGCTCTGTTCACTACAGAATAGCTGTTGCAAGGCACCAGAGCGCCTTTGCCCTGGTCTGAGGTTCCTCCTGCCTTCATAGATTGCCTTGGGTTCATTTCATACTTGGTCTGGGTTACTAAAAAGATTTTCTGAGTTCCTGAGTTGAATGTAAACTTTTCCCACACCTCTGCAAAGTTCCTCAGAGGAGTTTTCTGGGGGAAGCATATAACAATCTCAAGAGTCTGGGTTGTGGAGATGAGTTCTCCTGCAAGGGGTTAAATCCCTGTGCAAGAGTAGGTAAGAGGACAGACTCAAATTAGTCAATAAGTTTGTTGGCTCTTCTTTCAGTAGAAAAACAGAAGGAATTTGTGATACAAGGGGCTTGAAAGGAGATTGACCTAAAATTCAGTCCCAGATGTGGACTCATTGATTCCAAACCAAGCGATTTTAAGAGGGGTGGCAAAGTCTTATTTCAAGAAAATGGACCAAATAAAAGTATCAGAAGCATGCCCATTAGAGAAGGACCTACATGTGTGAGGAATTTAAAGGAAAAGCAGAGTGGGAGATTTACTGGCAAAGGCAAGAAAGCTGCCTCTCTCATCTCTGCTCCTGGCTCAGGTCTTTCCATGTCCACCCAAATCTGATGCTTTTGTTACTCTCTCAGGGAGGTAAAATAAAACAAGTCATCAACCCCGGAGAGTGCAGCCTCCTGGGCAGGCTGCCAGTTGTTTAATATTGCTGCTAATGATCTACAAGCAGAAGTAAACAGCATGTTAATGAAATGAGTGAAGGAGGCTGAACGGGGGGAAGCTGCAAGAGCTGGTTTAGAGAGGAAATTAGACACAAAGGTTTGGGGAGGGCAGAAACTCACCAGGGAGAATCAAGACAGAATTGGTTTGGGGGCGGTTCAAGGGGATATAACAGTTGGAAGGGTGAGGAAAAGAAGGATGAAACAGTGCTACGAATTTTGCCCAAAGCAAGTGGCTGGCGAATGCCCCTCAGTAGGAATGAGGAGACAGCCCTGGGTGAGAGATCAGGAGAGGAGATTGCCCATCAGGAGTGCAGCCCTGCCTGCTGTCTTCTCTCCACCGTGGTGACTGCCCATGGATTTACCTCTCATGGGAGAGAGTCTGACTCTGAGCTCAGCCCAACCTTGCTCTAGCCCAAAGCTCTTTTCCGTAAGACAACCAAAAGGAAATGTACTTGCCCAACATGGTTGCTTGGGATTGAGTCAGGGAGTCTAGAGCCTAGCCCAGGGAGCTGGCTGTGAGGAGTGCAAGCTTTATATTAACATAGCAGATCTGGAATTCACTGGATTGATGGTTCTTGCTTGTCTTGAGTACAGGTATGGGAGATGGAAGCTCTCACCAGTGCCACTACCCTGAGCCAGCAGTGGGATGAGTTTGTTAGCATCCAGTCCTTGTATGGCCTGCAGGGAGGGGGAAGTCACTTTGAATAAATGGTCCCCCCCAACATTTCTTTTCTCCTGCTTCTTTTTACCCCTCCCTTCTCCTCATTTGAAATTCATTGGCTGTAATTGCAGAGGTAGTCAAACTTTGGCTGCTTCTGAACTGCAGGTCTTTGAGGGGACTCACACACTAGACAGTGAGATGAATGATTTATTATTATATTATTATTTATTCATTTAAATTCATGAATGCTTATCCAAATCCAAAATTGCCCAGTTTCATCCAGATCTGAATTTATAGATTTTCAGACCAGATGGGACTGCTCTGATCCGCAGTCTGACCTCTGGCATTGTGCAGGCCAGGGAACATTCTCACAGTGAGTGGAAGCTGCACCACTCTGTAAATCAGCATTATCAAGCTCGGTGGTTTCTCTGAAATGGTCTCTAGTGGAATCTATGCAATTGCCTGGTGGTTTGCAGCTCTGCTTCCCAGGATGTGGCTGTGCATCACTGAAAAAGCAGTTTCTGCCCTGCTCCCCTATCTGGGAGACAGCTGTGGGGAGGGATACTAGCAGCAGGTAAGGGCCAGGGGATCAGACACTCTTCACCACAGCCTGGGATGGAGAAAAAGTGCACAAAATTAATCAAAGTCCCTATAGTGCTAACATGGAAAAAGTTGCTTTGGCTACAAAGGCTTCCAGGAGCCCAGTAGAAGTGAAGTCCCCAAGCCAAGCATGGTAGCTGCTGGCTCAGAGGAAGTCTTCATGGACATCTGAGCACAGAGAGCTGTGGCCTTTACTGTTCCCATTTCTTGTCTCCTCAGGAATATCCTTCTCAACTTCTTGAATTGTTTCATTGCCTGTGTTGAAGTCCTGAAACAGTGACACACCACTGGAACCTCAAAAGCCAGGTGACAGTTTCTGTGAGTATGAAAGGAGTTTGGGGTGTGTTTGAGGAAGAAATTGGGAAGTCTTACAGGAAACAAGGGAGTGATTAAAGGCAGATAAGTTTTATAGGAGGCAACTCATAATGGGAACCAGCCTACATCAAGGAGTGGGATGAGTACCCCATTTCCTAGAAGTTCTTTAAAATGTGTCTGTCTATACCCCAAGGCAATGTTAGAAATCTGGGAGTAAAAACAAGATGAGGGAAACCTCACAGAGATTATCTTATTTTGTTTCCAAAAATTCTGTGGTTTTGCTGTAAACCAACTACTTGGAAGGATTTCCCCCCTCTCCAGACACTGAAACATTGATTCCCTTCTCTTCTTTCAAGAAGGGTCTGGGAAGAGATCATGTCTGCTCACCTCTAGTGCCGCAGGTCCTGCAACCCTGGATAGCAAGTTCCGGCTGTGGAGTGGGTAGGCAGGTTGAGCAGAGACACCCGCTCTGCCCTCAGGCAATGGTCCCACCCTGACAGAATCCTGGTTTATTCCGCTTTAATGAGAGGAAAATGCCAAAGTGGAGAGCTAGGTTTGCACACCTAAGTCATCTTTTGTAAGACTGTATTTATTCTCCCAAGTCCATTAGATCTTCCTCATCCACCCAACTTGTGTTCTTAAAAAGCACAAACTGCAAAAGATCTGTGCTACACAGGTTTGTAGGTGGTTCTCATGCCTCCTTCTTGGCTGAGATTTGTTGCCTGCCACATGGCAATAATGATTCAGGTTGTTTGCTCTCTCTGGTCTCGTGGTAACTAGAGCTGGCTTGCTGGGCTCAGCAAGAAAGACACGGCAGCCCTGCAAAATTAATAATTATTTGGAATATTTTTGCATAGATGAAACACAAGCAAGATAGAAAGAAGAGACTCAAGTGGTTTATGCTGCAGTCACATCTCATGTGGCTCTTCAAAGGAGCTCCAAGGACTTAATACACTTTAACTTTCAGAAGTTCAAAGATCACCTTATCCGGGATCAAAAGACAGAACCATTTCAGAGGTCCACAGATGTAATTAAAGATTAGAATAATTGTGGCTTTCTTTTGCAATTCAGGCTGGTGAAATTGAAAGGAGGAGGGTGCAATCATTGGCTGGATGCTGTCCAGAACTCTAAGGCTGCATCTATACCTGTAAATTAACTGTAGCTAGGTCTGCTCTCTTGTGCAGAGGCCAGCTGGCACAGGATATCCTGCATCTGTACTACTGAATACTCTCACCTTCCAAAAAAGGGGGATTACATCCAAATTGCCTACTGAGAATGGGCACTAGTCTGTGCTAATTCCCAAGCTGTGTCTAGGCATCATTTAGGAGCATCCTAGCTAGCTTGTGCCAAAAACCTGCCAGGTAGTGTTTTAACAACTTACGGTACAGAAGATCAAGTTCTAATGTCCAGGGACATTTTCACAACTGTCTGTTCAGGTGGTAAAGATATAGTATAGGAGTTTATTTTAATGCTTTAACTTGACTATCTCTGGGTTCTGTGACTACTGCTGGTTGGTCTCTTGGCCTCAGGACCCCTCCGGAGGTCAGTGCACTACTGGGATCTTCTTCTTTGATCACAGGTTTCCTCGGATCTCCTGGTTGTGGTGCCACACATGCTTTTGCCATGCTGTGGGTAAAACAGAGGCAAAGGAGACTCAGAAAAGAATCTGGCATTGTAAAGTACTTCTGAATAGCATTGAGGCCACAGCAATTATCAGATACTGCCTTTCAGATCTTCAGTGCCTTTCCAGTCTGGTTTACGGAGAGACCTGGAGAGTGCTGAAGTAATCCTGGGATACAGAGGTGTCGTGGAGGAAAAGAAATAGAAACTGTCATTGCTGTGGAGAAAGTTCATACCATAAAGCCATCCACTCCACAGATTTGGTGATTGTACCTTTATGTACTGTCTCAGAATTCTCCCTTCCAAGAGTGTTTCCTGTCTTGTAGGGGAAGCTGGCATTATGATGCTGGATGTGGACTACAGTGTGCTGTAAGCTGATGGTGTCTCCCTGGTCCAGACCTGGGGTCAAACAAGGGATGGGTCACATATTTTGCTGTGAAAGCTGTGATGGTGGCTGTCAAAGGCTTTTTGGGAAGGAGTGGGGGGTGAGCCAACCCTCTCACCCTTGCTGTCACCCTGTGCCCTGCTAATGGCAGCCAGGATGACTTTCTGCTAATGTAAATGTTCACAGCTGTATGCTGGATGTTGCTGAGTGGATAATGGCTGATGAGTTTGCCTGTAGACAGTCACTCCACTACCAGTGTGTAATTAATTGCTATGTAAAGTGCTCTGAGATGCAGTGCTGCTGAAATGCCGGGTGTATAAATGCCATCCCCACACAAAAGGGAACAACATGCAAATTCTCTCAATATATTTTTAAATACGAGCATTTTTCAGCTGTTTGCTCTTTTGTAAAATTTATTAGGCCCCCTCCTGGGAACAGGGGGGCAGCAAGGGCAGGGTGCATGGATGAGCTGGCTTCCAGGGGCTCCAACTGTTCATGCTGCTCAGCCCCAGACTCCAGGGGGTCATCTGTTTTTCTTTGCCTATTCCCTTAACCACCGCTTAATTTTTGTTTCCCCTTTTGTGTGCTTGCTTGCGTGGCGAGCTGCTGCCTGCCTGCCTGGGGAGGGCAGCAGGGAAGGAGGATGCTGTTTGTGCAAAGGGCAGAAACTTGTAAGGGCTCCAGCCTCTGTTTCCTTGTGAACCAGAGAGGTTCATGTCCTGCTTCCTAAGGAAACATGTTGTCTCAACTGGATGCAACCCAGACAGGGGTGGTTTCAGGCCATCGGGAGCTGCAGAGGCAGTGTGGTGTGATGTCAGAAAAGGACATAGCCCTGTCTGGCTGTCTGCAGACATCTAGCACCAGCTCCAAGGAAAGAGTTGGAATGATAGAATGTCTTCCCTGAAAATAAGTCTGGCACAATGAGGCTGACAAGTCTCAGCAAGGTGGCCTGAACGGAAGGCTATGAAATCTGGAGTGCTAGAGATTACATGAAGAAGGCAAAATGTCTCACTTCGTCTGTGTGGCATAAAGGAAAGAACATCCAGTGAAAATACCACACAAAAGTTTAAAACAAAAAAGGGGAAGTAGTTTTTCTTGGGGCATAAAGTCCTGTTGGGAATTAATTGTGGCAGTGAACAACTAACATGCAAACAGCTTAAAAAGAAGTAGAGTAATTCAGGTCTATTGGTGACTGTGGGACCCAACAGTTTGGGTTGCCATTGCTGCTCTTAAACATCCAGCTGTCAGAAGCATGGAGAATATGTGGAGGTGTGGATGTGTTGCAGTTCTTGCAGTCATTTCCTAGGTCTCTGTTGCTGTTAAATGGAGAGATACAGGACATAAAGGCTATATGGACTGGAAATCTGTGTTTCTTTTATGTGCTGATATTTGACAGGTTGAGCAATGGGTAGTTGACAGATCTTGGACAGAAGTTATGAGCAGGAAATCTGTTTAATGAGCACTTTCCTATGGCATTCCTGAGAAGGCAGTCATAACTTAGATGCAAATTAATGTTTCCATCAATGGTTTAGAAATACATAAAAACAACGCTGCTGGCTAAATTGAACAGATAACCTAAAGTTTGGAGGAGCGATTAATATGTCTTGAGGATGTGTGTAAAGGACATCAGCAGTCTGGGCATGTAGAACATATATTTTCACAGCATCAAACCAGGAGAGAGAATAGGAACCAGGACAGGTGGAAGTATAGGTTGGTGAGCATCAAAGAACAGCTGAAGTTGGAAGGGTTGGAAGGCATCTGTGGGGATCATGTGCTCCAACCCCTTTTGCTCAGAAGAAGGGCAGCCAGAGCAGGTTGCTCAGGACCACATCCAGTTGTGTTTTGAATAGGTACAAAGATGGAGACTCTACAACCTCTCTAGAAATTTGTTGTTGTGTTTTAGCATGATCACAGTTAAAAAGAGCTTTTTCTTGCATTTAAATGGAATTTCCTGTATTTCAGTTTGTGCTTCTTGGCCTTTCCCTGGCACCACTGAGAAGATTCTGGATCTGTCCTCTTTCCTTGCACCCACCAGGTATTTATACTTTTTGATAAGATCCTCTTAAGATACCCTTTTCTTCAACACACTGGCCAACGCCACTCTCAGTCTTTCCTCAGACATCAGATGCCCCAGTTCATTTGTCATTTTTATGACCCTTTGTGGGACTTGTTTGAATATACTGTTCATGGATATTGGGGACAGGGCTGGACACAGCACTTCAGGCCTGTCTCAGCTGTGCTGAGTAGAGGAGAATCTCCTCTCTCCATCTGCTGGCAGTGATCAGCCCAGGAGCCTGTTTGCCTTGTTGTGACAGGGGCACATTGATGGCTTGTGGTCAACTTGGTGTTCACTAGGACCCCCGGGTCCTTCTCTGCCAAGCTGCTTTTCAGCTGGCTGGTCCCAGGGTGCAGCGTGCCTCTGGAAGGCAACGTCTCTGAAGGTGACTAAGAAGTCCTAAAGGAAGGTCCTTCATCTGGACCTATATCTCAGTATGGTGGTGGGACCAGCTGATGTCAGCTTGAAGGAGACTAGTGAAAGGACAGATTTCATTTTAGCTTTGGAAGAGGTTGGACAACAGAAACCCATCTCCAGTCTGGGGACATGTGCTTTGTTAAGAAAAACAAGAAATTGGAGAGGATGCAGAAATGCACACAAATCTGGGCTGGAGAAAATGCTTCCAAGAGAGCAATTTGTTCAGCTCATCAGCAAGCTCGAGTGGCAGCTTGCTGTGTGTGTGCACCTGCTGTAGAGGACTCTTAAACCTCAAAGAGAAAGAAAGGCACAAGACAGACCAGTATGCACAAGCTGAACGCACATACACATAAGCAGGGATTCAGGCACTTTTTGTGTTGGTCATTGTCTCTAGGATCAAATTGCCAAAGGTCTTGGAAGAGATTTCACCTGCTGAGGTCTTTGAAGCAAGGCGGTGTGGCTGTAGTTGTACCAAATCTATCAGGTGGCTCATGGGGGTGCTGTGAAGCCCAAATTGAAGGCTGGGCTCCTTTTGCTGTGGTTTTTGGCTCTGACTTGAGTGTTCTCTGAGGGAGTAATGAGCACAACACATGATGTATGTCCTTTGCTTCCTCTCCACACATCAGCCAGGCCATGTTTAGACCCTCTTGATGTGTCTTTGGCTGCACAGGCTGGGATTTCAGGTGGTTTAGCGGGAGGAATAGCAGGTGAGTTTGGTGCGGAGGGTGGATGTTACTTGGAGATGGAAGAGATTCTGTCACTCACAGAACAGCAAGAACGCTAAGAAGGTTTCTTGAGCACCTAAGCGGGCAGCTGGCTGTAGTCCTGTCTCAAAGGACAGGGAGACCAGTAGCAACAGGCTGCCTTTATCTTTAGGCATTGATCAGGCTACTGAACTTGAAAGGAAGAATCAGTGGCATCTTCACATGGCCTAAGTGTCAATGTATCACAATCCTGGTGGATTTCTCAATTCTGTCATGCCTCCTTTCTTGGCTTTTCCCTGGGATGTCTGCTGCTGCTGACAGTATCAGTGTCTATGGCTTGTAGTAGGAGTCCTGTGTAAGGAAGACCATTTACCCAATGATAAGTAGACCCCAAATTTTCAGCCAAGTGTGTCTTTAAGTCAGCAAGGGCCATTATCCATAACTGCTGCTGTAGCTTCCTGCAAACAAAGCAGAAATAGAGTTGCAGGACTATGATGGGGAGAAATCTATAGGCATGAATGTATTTTCCTTTTTCTAAGCTTTTACTCATCATGCACAGCAACTTCTATTTCTATCCCTGTGCTTAAAAAAACCCAAAACAAACCCCTGAAAGTCAATATTTATTTTTCAGTCTCCCTCTCCCCTGCTGTTCGTCTCTGAATTTAATGCTTTTGAAAGGTGAATGATTGACGATTTACTGAAAATGAAGTTAAAATATAAATAATTCCATGATTTTGCTGCTGTATTAAGCAGGCATATGAGAAAAGCCCAGAAGACCAAGGTTGGCTTTTATTATTAACAAGGAAAGAAATTAAATTTAAATAAATGTAATATTTATTAAAATTTCCTTTCACGCTGTTACCTGAGGTTCATAAAACTTTTGAGCTGTGTCAGCTTTGCACTCCCCAGTACATTGAACTCCAGGGAAAACTATAAGCAAATTCTTAAGATCAATGCAAACTACTTCTCCATTACTCAAAAAAGGGAATTTTAACTATTTTTTGAAGGCCCCAGGACTCCACTAATCCAGATATAAAGACTTTTTTCACCTTCAAACTTCACAGTTCCAACTACCCTTTCACCTTCTCCCATCCGCACCCCAACACACACAGCCCTTTACTCACTGAGAGTGACTAGACATCCTTTAACTCAGTTTCCATCTTCCCATGGCCAGTTGCTGAATGAAGTCTGCCAAAAGGTGGAGAAAGCCACCACTCTGAAGCTGCCCCTGTGCCTGGCCTATGCCCATGGCAGTACCAGTGCTGAGAAGAGATGTAAGGCTCTGCTAGGTGGGGATTACCAGGTTATCCAGGTTTAGATTTTAAAGATCCTGTGGGACTTGCCTTGGTGTTTTTAAAGAAAGCAGACCTGTATGAAGTAGTCTTGTCTGGAAAACAGTTGCAGACCAGTCTGGGCCTTGAAAACTTTCCTACCTATGCCATGCAGACACACTCATGTTTCTAGAGCTTGATAGAACATGGTTGGGTGCTTCCTTAAAATGGAAGAAATCAGGGAGAGGAGGAGAATTTTCAACAGCTTTGAGGGTGTGGGGCAAGAGGCTTAGACCTGTTCTTGGGTCTAAGTTTTCTTTCACCTCAGCTGTGTAGATACCTATTGCTGGAGTATCTGTCCCCTGAGGGGTCCTGGGGGCTACATGGGGAGGGAACAGCAGGTTTCAGCATCTTCAGCACTGCCCTGTTATGTGGGTAGGGAGGCTCAGCTGTGCCCAGGAAACTGCCCTGGTGTGAAAGGATTTGACAATTGCCTGAGCCCTGGCTGCCTGCAGTGCAGTGTGGTAGCTGCAGGACCAAGCCTTCAGCATTTCTGTGGTGACAACAGCCAGAGCAAAGCACTTGTTTGTCTGGGCTGAACATGCTGAATGCAGCCTATGAATGCAATTCAGCATGAACCTCTGGTTTGGTTTGGGAGGCAGGAGAAATTCAAAGATGAGGTAGCCATCAAAACTTAGCTTAGGCACAGTGTAGTCTGCAGGAATATCAAATACAAATGTCCTGTCTCAGAGGGATTCACCTTTGTTTAAGGGATCTCAGTCCCTGTGTTAGTATGTCAGTACTACCCACATTTGAAGAATTCGCACACAGAGGCAAGTTTTGCTCCTGGTGAAGTCTCTGGGTGTGGAGAGAAATAGTAGCTTGGATTTTGCAAGAGTGGATTCAGAAGGAAAAAACTGAGCTGTAAGAGAATGTGCTTTGATGTTGATAAATGTGCCTTGTGAAGGTGCTAAAAAAGAGAAAAAGGGAGAGAAAGAGGGATGTTGAAAAGGATGATAAAGCAAGAAAAAGATCCATGGGATTTGGAAGCATTTGAAGAAACCTTTTTATAAAATTGTGCTAGGCACGTCCTGTCAAATCTCCCCTGCTGTGAGGAATTTTCATGTTACTTTGCAGATAAACTTGTTGAGAGCACGCTGTCTGCCTCCATGGTGACAGAACAGCATCTTGAAGGGAATGGCCCTGCATCATCATTTCTCCTTCAGTTCCAGGCAGCATCTGTCACTGCAGAGCTGGACTGGAAGCTGTGAATTAGGCCCATGTCTTCCCTGGGCTAGGAGTGCTAAGTAAAGCTGAATTTGGCTCATTTTAGCCTGACTGTGCCAGGGTTTCCTTTGGACTTGTTTGGGCAAAGCATCACTTGTTCATGAGGGACTTATTGCTTAGGTCTCTGTTCCAAAACATTGCTCCTGATTATCTTTTTACTGCTGCTTTCTGTCTCAGGTTTGGGTGGGAGGAAAGGAGAAAGAGGTGAGGCTGACATAGGATACAAGATAGCCCAGGTCTGGGCTTGATCAGGCAGCATGCATGAACTATCAGGCAGGCGGGGGGGATATGTGTCACCAGGGTCTGGCTTCTGAAAGGTAAATGGAATTGTACTTCATGTGCTGCTGGTCGGTGCCCTTCTAATGTTAACTTTTAACTCCTTTGAAGAAGGTTTAGGTAGAGGAGAAAGAAATCTGAAAGTTCTAAAGCTCCTGTGTGTTTTGTGAAGAGAGGTATGGAGGAAGAATGTCCGTGGAAGTGCCCCTGATGTTCATGGTACCCCCTCATGGGCCCTGGTAAGCACAAGATGCCTATGAAACAAAGAGACAGAAACACACACGCACACACACGTATGAAAGGATTTGGCCTTGTGTCATGGGAAATCAGTCTTGGTTGTGCAGCTCACAGAAATTTTGGGTGGCTCAGCTGAAAATGAGGACGAGGAAAAGGAATAGCAAAAAATGAAAGTGAGAAGAAACAAACATATAATAGCAGAAAGTGAGGAGAATATTTTGGATATCAGAATAGGTGAGGTTTTTTTCACTGGAAGGGACTGGCAGCTCTGGTCTTGTCCTACACGTTTTCAGCTCACATCTTTTCCTGGCAATTGTGCCAGTTTTCCAATAGCCTAGCATTGTGGGGGATAAGGGTGTTTGTCTTTACCAAGGAGTTGTGTAAGCCAGCTGGATGTGTGTCTTCAAGCAAGAGGCAGTTCACACTCTATCTGCCTCTTTCCTGCTCCATCCTTTTCTATCTCACTGTCACTGTACTACCCTGAAAGATCTGAAGCTTTTTCTCAAATAAAGGTTTTGTTAAGGTCTGGTAAAATAACGGTGTTGGACATCTTTGTGTTCCTGCGTGGAGCTGGGCAGGGCTTACCTGGCTGGGAGGCAGCTGTTTTCAACTGCTTTGCCTTTGGGCTGTTCTCTCATGGTGATTTATATCTGTGTGATCTTGTTACTGCACCTACACCCCACTACTTGTTACACTCAGCTCTTCCCAAAATGACACCCCAGCTCTGTCAGAAAAAGATTTCTTTGGTTTGGTCAATGGTTCAAAGGCAAGTAACAGCTCACAGCCCTGACTGAATTATATCCCCTGAAAATATTTCTCATTGGAAAATTGACTTCTTTTCATTAAATGGAATCTTTCTATAAAACAGTATCTGGTTCTCTAGAATTTTTCCACTTTTTTCTTTAACAAAAAGGTTTTCATATTTTTGTATTTCTTTCCTCTTTTGCTAATTTGAAAACCCTTTTTGTTGTTCAGTTTAAAACCGGAAAGCCCTACAGAAATGTCTACCTGACAGAAGTTCTTCACTTTTTTGTTACTTTGGATTGTAGAACAGTGAATAGGTCACGGCTGCTCCCAATATAACACTGGCCACTCAAAGAAGAATTCACCTTCACTTGGCCAGTCATGTGCTCCAAATAAATGAATGAGGCCATTAGTTTAGTAGAATTCTGTGTGATTTTGGGGGGATTGCTCTTGAGACTGGGGGTTCAAATCCTCCTTTGGACTGCAAGACATTTGAATTTTGCATTTCTTCTCAGTTTAAATCAGTACCCTACAAAGGAGGTAGGCAAAGGGGGAAGGGATATGGCAGAGAATGGGAGAGGAGGGGACAAGAAGAAGAAGAAGGTGAGCCTATGTGGGAACTCCAATGCCAGTTTCATGATTCCTCCAGCTTGACTTTTAAGGGATCAAGTCTTCCAGTTCTTCCAGGATAGTCCCTGAGGCCATGTTAAGTCACCCTTGCAATTACTATCTTTAAACAGAAAATTTGAACTGCTTTAAGAGCATATTCCCTCATATTAAGATACAGTACAGATATGAAGCAATGTGCTCCAGTGAGCTGGAGTTAACTCCCCATGTTTCCACCTCTGTGGCTCTGGTACCAATCTCTGGTAATTTTGCTTTAGCAGCTCTGCTGCAGCGCGTTAACTTCTGCTCTGTGAGGTGAGAATACAGGTATTGCTGCGGACCACGGCGCTCCCGCAGCTCTGCTGAGCTGGGAGGGGCTGCAGCTTCTCCCCACATGTCAGACAGAAGTGTTTCAGGCTAAGCCTTTATGATAAATTAGGGAATGTGGTCAGCCAGAAACAGCCGGAGTGCTGTTTTATTAATCTGCGGGTGGATAACAATAAAAATGATGAAAGATCTAATCAGCTACATTATTACCTGGAGGTTGGTGGGGCCAGGAGAGAAGAGGGGTGTGTGGGTGATCTTGGTGCTGGGGAGAGTTCAAAGACAGGGAGAGACAAAAGCATTGTCGTCAAGCACTGTCAGACAGTAAAATTGAGGGGTGAAAACCTCGCTAGAGATTATTCCTTCAAAATTTTAGCCTTCAGCACCCCTTTCTCCTTTGCCATTTTACAGCTTTTTAAATCTGGGATATTTTTTAGCAGACAAGTTGCCTATCAGTGCTTGATGCTCCCTGCCTCAGTTACACCTTCCTCCAGCTCCCTTGGGCAAGGCCATGCCAGGACACCAATAAGACATTCCCTCCCTGTATGGCAGAAGCTGGGGAGATGCCCTTTTCTGTAGTGAATTCTACTGGTGTGTCTTTAAGTTCTTCTGCAGTACTTGGGAGACTTTGGTGGTAGAAATTAGAGGGGTGGGCTACTCAGGCCCCTTTGTCATTCATTATTATCTGGAGGGGTGTGTTGTACACGGTGAGTGGGATGCTTATGGTGATAGATAAAGCCTTTTGTGTATTCTCTGTGTCCCTTTTCAAATTAGGTACTTTTCCTTTTAGTGTAGTAAGGTAAACACAATACAGGGGAGTCCTAAGTGCCTGCATATGGAAGAATTTGAAGGCTCCAGGTCTCCATTAAAGCTTTGATTTGGCAGCATCACAAAGTCTTGCAGTCAACACATCTGTATGTAAATGCATTATGAACAGATAAAGAGCCTCTGTTCTTCTCTCTCTGTCATATTTTGCGTATTATTTGCTTACAATTCATGTCTGTCTCATAGTCTCTGTGGTAAAAGCATATTGAGGAAAGTCATCTCCTTTCCCAGCAATTTTCTCAGCTTCTCTTGATCATTAACATGCTGGAAACCACTTGAAAGAAACACTGCAATTTTTTAAGGGATTTTATTCATTTATTCATCAAGGTTAAGGACCCTGAAAAACTGCTGTCTACATCTTTTAGCACTTACTTCTTTCAAATCTCATATACATTATAGTCCTCAATCTGGAGTTCTCTTGCTATGGGGTTTTCTCTGCCCGTATCTTCTGTTGCAGTCTGAATATACAATAAACCCCTTTAAAATTAGTAATACTGCTACAGTTGTCAGGAGAACTCAAGTAATCTGATGAATTTAGTAAGAATTCCAGGCTGTGAAACAGACGCAATGGAATTCTCTCCTTCAGCCTTCTTGCCTCATTATTAAACCTTCAGTTTATAGTGTGCAGACAGTCGTGCACCATAATTGAGGTTGAATTGCCATTCTCATTATAAATCCCCTTTTCTCCTGTGCTCATAACTTCAACCAACACATGGGCTGAAACTGTGTGCTCTCACTTTCAGCCCACAGTAGAATATTTAACTCCATGATCTACGGGCTTTAGCTCTGCTGCCATGGTCTGCTGCCCCATATATTTCACCATAACAAGAGCTTCTCTTGAGGTTAAAATACAAAAGTTGAACATTAACAGGTGTGCCTGGCTTAGGCACCAGACTTGCAACTGTATTTTCGGTAGCTATCTAAGAGGGTGGTTTTTTTTCAAGACCCTATCTGACAATTTCAGTAAAAGATATCTCTCTGAAGCCATAAAAAGCCGCTGTTCCTCCCCACTGCTGCACAGGAATTTAGGTGTTTCCTTCATTCACTGCCTAGAACTTAGATACCGGTGAGATCCAGCAAAACTATCCCCCTGCTTCCTTCTTCTCTGGGTGTGAGGTCTGCAAGCCTGGTCTGAACCTCAGTAGGGGATCCAAAACTGTTGACTGGATCCATTTGGACTCTGAGCAACTCTTGTTAAGCCCTCAGTGCAAGAGCAAGGAGCTCCTTTCCTCTCTATATGCTTGTGTGTTCTGACTCCCCTCTGCTTTTCTGCCAATGCTGGCTTGTGGAGGAAAGCACTTTGATGCAGTTTCACACACCTTGGTATCAAGTCCTCTGAGAAAGGATCAGGTCAGGCGGACAGTTCAATGTTACATCTCAGTCTGCAGCCAGGAAGAGGAGAAAGGAGCAGGCTCATGACTGCAGCATTCAAGGAGGAAGCGAAGGTTTGGGGTTTGGACCTCAGTGCTGGTCTTTGTCACAGGTTTTGTGCATGCAATCTGATGATCAATCAGGTCTGATAACTAGAGCTCTGCTGACCCGAACAGTGATGATCTCAGGCTCAGATGTTGGTATTGGCAGCTAGATGCGACTGTTTCCACTATAACAATGACTGAAGTGATGCCTGCAATGAAATAAAACAGAATATCTGCAGAAAGGCCATGTTGCAGTGTCCTGGGCACATGCCCACTCCATGTCTTGTCCCCTCTTCACAGGTGGAGGAAGAGTTCCCCAGCCCAGCTTCAACACAGTAACTTCTCCCAGGGTGCTTCATGGAGAAGATTCAAGAACTGAGCTTTGCCAGAAACTCTTGTTCAGAGTTTGTTCAGAAGAGTGAAATGTGAAGGATAAAGAAACACTAGTATTAAACAAAAAACCTGAGCCAAAAGTATTCACGTCAAGAGCTGGTTTTTTTTGGTGGGTTTTGTTTTTGTTGGTGGGTTGTTGGTTTTTTTTTTTTTCCCCTCATGTATTTACAATGAGGGGAAGGAGGTGGACAAAAGACTTTTGCTTGAAAAAGCATTTGTCACTTTGGGAAGTATGAGGCAGAGAAACAAAATGACATCTTACATCCAGGGGAACCATGGACCTAGACCAGTCCTGTCTGAAGACAGCTGGCATAGGGGAGTGTTTTTGATGCCTACTGTCACAGAGGCCATGGCATTTCACTAAATCTCTCCCTCTGCCCTCTCTGCCATGGTCCAACACCTGCTCAGGGAGTAGACAGAAGCAGTGAGGGAAGCTGCTGCCATTTATCCCCACAGTTTATTACCAACACTTCAACCCTTCCTGCAGCAGCAGGAGGAACCTCTTCCTGTCACTGGAAGTCTAGCATCATCAATTTTCCTTGGTCTGTGCTCCAGACTCCCCTCCATCCACCTCGATGTGAGAGGGTGCCATGACAGGGGCTGAGGATGCAGGAGCATGTGGCAGGACCTGAGGGCACCATGGCAGTGTTTTCAGAGCTCATTTGCCAGTGCCCGAATCCCTGTTCTACTCCAGGCAGATGGCTCAGCTTTCTCACACCTCTCCCCCACTTTCTTTGCTCTCCAAGTGCTACTTGTGGGAGTTGAAAGTGAAGTGACAGAGCCCGAGGGAAAGGGGAAAATACAGTCTGTGTCTCTGAAAATGTAAAAGGAACCCTTTTGTGTATTTTGTTCTACTCCTTATACTCATCCCTATCCCCAGCTGAACTGCTGTGACCAACTGCACTGAGAATTTTGCTCCAAAAACAGTGGAGATGAGAAAAAGGCTACGAGGTCAGGGGGAGGAAAGTGACTCCTATGCTGCTGGCATGGGGAATTTTCTTTGGAATAAACTTTATTTTGGGTGACAAGACTTAACATCTTCCTTAATGCTGCTTCCTGCATTTCAGGTCCACTCATTGGAGGCTGCACTCTCTGGAAGCTAGTGGGGTTCCCGTGTGGTATGTACAGGTTTTGTGATGGTGTCAGGCATCCTGACATTTAAGCAAAACACTTTCTAGTGCTGTTTCCCCCCTTCCTAGTGGCAGGAGAGGCTGGGCAGGAGCTCTCCAGGCTGCCCTCTATCACTGGGCTTAACAGCTCCTTTCAAATCCTTCCCCTAAGAAGTACTTCTGGCAATCACTGTCTACATGTGCCTGGGCTGGACAGGGTTTTAAGAAGTAGGTTGTCTGGAATAAGGTAGCTCTGAGCTTTGCTGACAGAGTTATCCTTAGGAACCATGTGAAGGTTTTCTGCAGCCACCAGAGCTGGTCTGAATTTTTAATGAATTTGAAAATCATGCCTCAAGCTCGGTCTGTTCCAGAGACAGTATGTAACAAAGAATCGCCTCCATTGAACACCCAGCCCAGAACATGAATAGGGGGTGTTTTGAGTAAGTTAAAGATTGTCTCTGTTCAAACACTATTGCTAAGAAAATTCTGCTGCTCTCCAGTTTTGACCATCTGATGGGAATTTATGTGCAAGACAGCTAGGGGTGAGTGGTTGGCTGGACTTGTGTGTAAGTTTGTAGGTGTGGGGATATAAAAAATAGATGAAGATATGTGTCAACATAGAAGACAAAAATTTCTGTGGAATTCCACTCACCCATCTCCACCTTATTATTATGTTCAGCCTTCCTCCAATGAACTAACCAATCTCTGTAGAACTGTGGTCGTGAACAGGGGGGCAGAATATTGTGAGTGTTGTCTGTCAGGCACTGTCATTGAGCTGACCTGAATAGTTGTCATGCATTGGTTTTGTTTTTGTTGTTGCTCCCCATCTTGATTTTAAGCTTTGTGGACAACACCATTTTGTCTGTGTTCCTGCAGTCAAGGATTTTAGGCACACACACAGTGTGACAGGTCAGATTATGACCACTAGAGAAGGACAAATCTTTCCTGTGACATATTTTTCACAGAGCTCCATTCTGAGTCCTTCTCTATCCTTCAACTCCTTTGTAATCACTAGTAAGAATAAGCATTTAATTTTGAGCTTGCTGGACTTAAAGGACTTCATTATTGGTTGTACATGTCAAGGTCCATGTGAATTGCTGCAGTATCTGACAAGACTCAGTTTGATAAGCAATTCTTCCATCCTCTCATCCTGTGCCATTGGTTCTTTTCCTTCACAAAGTGCCATTTCCCATGAAATACTGAAATATCTTGCTAGCTAGAAACTTTCCTGTCAAGTTTTGCTGCTTTTGATTGAGCAGTTTTCTCCATTAAAAGTTTATATGTTTTCAATATTTTGGCCCCATTGGGGCTGAAAAATGTAGATTTTGCAGGCTGGAATTGTTTTTTTCCCCCTCACTGTGGTCTGCTATAGAGATGTGTGGGAGATTTGTCTCCTTTCTTCTTTCCTGGCAAAGTTCAAGTAGGTCAAATGCTACCATCGATGTTCTAACTTTATCTTTACTCCTTTAAATCCCCACCAGCCTCCTGGACTTGACTTTACAAGTCCTTTCATGTCACTTCAGACTGTAGTAGGAGGAAGTGAAAATTACGGGCCACAGGCAGGGTTCCAAAAAGTGCTCTCTCTCTCTCTTAGAAAGGGGCTGGCATCTTTCCACGGGCCTTCATTGTATTTTATAGCCATACTACAGTATTTAACAGCATAATTTAGTAAGTGTCGGTACTCTGTCGTGGAGTGTGGAGAAACTGTCTTATTCAACCCCTGGCGACGTGTGCCGATTCAAATAATGCACCGTGAGGTAAAGTTAATGTTTTCTGGAAATGGAATCAAAGTCAGAAATGCCCTTTTTGACCATCAGCATAAATACTGTTGTCATCCTGATCAGCAAGCAGAATTCAAAACCTTTTGCCCTTAAAAGGTGACTCTCTCTCATATTTTAATTAATCCCCCACCAACATATGAAATAATTAAAGAAAATCAAAGTCTTTGCCATGGACTAAGAGTATGCCCAAAAAGTCTCTGAAGACCTACTGCACTACAAAATCTTACTGAAACTGTTTCTCACCATTTTGACTATGGTGCCTCTACATTCCTTGTGTACTTTTAAAGTTTGAGGGAGGATAGGTCTGGCTGGGATCCTAGATTGCCATCTGATTTAGGGATGGGATGTCATAAAGACCATTTCATGTTTACCTCGGCTGTGCAGCTGGCATTTGTGTCTTACTTTGATTATCAGGAAGGTCAGCTGTCAAATGGGATAGGAGGAGGCAACAGTTGTGTAAGAAGCTGGTCAGATATCATGTCCTGAAGAGATTTTAATATTTTCTTCAGACCAAAAAGCTACAATAGTCTATCATAATTTCTATTTGCCATACTGGACTCTCTACTTGGATTAAAAAACTCAGCAACCCAAACATCAAATTCTTGTAAAAATCATTCATCATGCTTTCAGTCACAATGTCAGGCCTTTCCTACAGAACTGGTGCAGTTTGGTTTATGCTGTACTGATTTCTGACTTGTAGCTAGGTTTAAGTTGAAGTTTCCTCTTCCCGTCAGCCAGGAAGCAGTGGGAGTTCCCTTAGCTTAGAGCTGAGCATTGTGCCTAGAATGTGTGAGTAGCTCATGGATGGTACAGGTGGACCAGGCCTGGTGAGGACAGCCAGTGGTGGATTATCCAGGGTTTGTCTGGAAAACCACCTATTCTCCACTGGGTGGAACTGGAGCTGCTGTGTGGGGTGGTGTAGTTCCTCATAATGTGCACTGAGGTCCTGGTCCCTCTGCATACCCCAATATCTCTCTGTCTGACTGTTTTTGTGCTCACCACTCACTCTACCCACACTGGTTTTCCTCGAAGAGAAACCAGTCCAGAGAGGAGATGGCAGCAAACCCTGATCCATCTACCAGGCTGGACAGTGGTGAGGAGAGGGGCTGGATTGGGTGCCAGTCCCACCACCACTGAGTGCCAGCGTAGGTATGATTGTGGTCATACAAATTTACCTGTGTAGCCTTTAATAGCTTTATTTTGTAAGAATAACAAGACATAACCAGAAGGCCCAACCTGATTTCAGTAGGAGGCTGCATGAGAAAACCAGAGAGGTCCTTCCCATCAGCACTGCCGTGATTTGGAGAGTACATCTGCTCTCATGGGGAGGTTCAGAGGGTTTGTGTCTATCATGGTAACATGCTTACACATCTGTGCACACCTACAACAAGCACAGGAACACAGAATCATGAAATATCTCCCGTTGGAAGGGACCTAGAAAGTTTATGTGATCCAAGTTTTCATGGGAAAGGGATCTTAGAGGAGATTATCTAGCAGCCAGTGGAACACAATGGCATACTGAAAACTTCCAGTGACGGAGACTCTACCACATCCCTGGGGATGTTGTTCTAGTGATTCATAGTTTTCATGGTAAAAAAATGTCTTTCCTGTGTTGAGAACAAACTTCTGGTGCAATGTGTACTTGTTCTCCTTTGTCTTCTCGTGAGGCTCCTTGTGAAGAGTGTCTGTCCTCATTACAGCCACTTTAAATTAATAGCATAATTCCTCTCTGGCCTTCACCTGAAATTGTCAAGGCAGGCAGGATTGTACTGTAACAAGAATGAGCTAGCTGAGCAACCGACTCTCTGTTTTTAGAAGTGTCCTTTGTAAATCTCAAAACCAGTATGATGCAAAGGCATATGCCATTTCACAAATGGGTAACATGAAGTGGTGCAACCCAGAAATGGTGCTGAGCAGCACTGCCACAGGCTAAGCACTGGTCCATAACCTCCTCTCAAGATGGCATGTGGCTTGGTAACTGTCCAGCTTCACCATCTGCGGAGACTGAAACTCAATTGCTGTTAACGAGAATGAAATTATGGATATTAGCATAATTAAAATGAGAAGAATCCTAGTTTGGGGATGATTGATACCCCTGGAAAGCTTTGGATGGAGGCAGAAAATGCAGGTCCAAGACTGTTGGCTCAGATGTTATTTACCTGCATGATTTCTCCAGGTGGGGGGAGAAATGTCCTCAACAACAACAACAACAACAAAGAAAAAAAAAGAAAAAAAAAGAAAAAAAAAAAGCTTAATGTGGCTAGTGACTGGTATTAAATAAATGATGCATGTTGGCAGAGCGATAGATGAGAATAGCGGAAAACACATTGTGAAAGGAACCAGAAGAATTGCTGTCATAAATCTCCCCAAACTATTGCCATCTGAGAGAGGCTTGAAACTAAGCAGGTTACTAGGAGCATAAGGAAGGGGCTTTAGAAGAAACCCATGGCTCTCTAGGTTCATTGACATAAGTTTTGCCCACATGTCCACCCTCTTAGAAGAGAAGAAATGCATGGCCAGGGAAAGGCCATGGTTGTGGACATTGCTACTTGGGTTGTTTGTCTCTTGGGTTTTATTTTTTATTTGAGGCAGGTTAAAAGAGCTCCAGGTGTTCTCTCTAGAAAGAAAGAGATTAGAAGGCAACATTAATCAAGTTTACAATATATTCAAACAAGTAGATAAAGAGGAAAGAAAAAAATACCCTGAAATGCTTTTTTAATGAATGCATATTTTAGCTGAAGAATCCACAAGGGTCGACATGTATATATGCAAAACTAGGGTTAGAAGACAAAGTGGGATTATTTTCAAAGTTCATAAATAATTTAACTGTTGGAAGAAAAATGCAGAGGTTTCTGTTGATCTTATTGCCAAAGAAATGACTGTAGACCTGATAAAGCAAAGGGCTAAAAGTGTTTTCACACAGAAGGATGACGGAGCATAGCTGTTTGTCTATTACAGCTTGTCACACCAATCATGGATTTTATTGGGTAAAAGATGGGCGTATTGGGACAGGATATTCTGGCTCCTTTGACACACTAAAATTGCAGTTTCTTGTTGACTTTTGTAAGGTGTTCACTGAAAGCAGTTGTAAATATTCCTATTAAATTATTCTGCTGCCAAAAGAGGCCATTATTGAATGCTTTTCACAACCCCAGTTGAAAAGGCATGGGAGGAGCTTTGAAAAAGAACAGCCACTGGAAAAATCTGTGGAGCGGTGTGCCTTCTTCATTGGTGTTTCCAATCACCATGAAAATGGTGCCCCTTGACAGTGGCCAGAGCAGGTCATACAAGAACATTGTGATCGGTTTAGCATGTGCAGTGCTGCATGCCACCCTCTCAGTCTCCATACCAGTCACAGTTTACTCTCACAGTGAAATGGCTGAAGATCTCAAAGTCTCTGTTCCATACCATTCTGTTCTTGCCATGTGGTGCTGACTAATAACTGTCCCTCTGACTTGAATTCCAGTTTTGTCCCTCTTCTGTATTTGTCTTTGAATTTATTTTTCCAGAGAGTGGGAGAAGCTGGATTGACACCCCTTGAATCCTGCTTTCCTGTGAACCTGTGGCCTGAAGCCTGTTGGCTGGAAGTTGCTGCTGCTCAGCTCAGGGTGCAGAGAAACACCAGCGCTTCTCTCCTGCATGCAGTACCTCACCTTGTGTGCCCTCTCTGAGGCTATTTCAAATAGTGAGTACAAACCATGGCTAATTTGTTTCACTTCACTTGGCTTCTCTCAGTCACTACCTCCTCAATGAGATTTACTGGTTTCCATCTGCATGGAAGCTGTTTCCTGATTTAGCCAGGTGTAATGCTTGTCCATGAGCATCCACCTGGCACCCTTGGTACAGGAAAGGCAGCTCAGTGTGCTCAGGCCTTGGAGGACCAACCACTGAGAAGTGACATCTCATGCTTTTCCTAGGTTCCCAGCTGACAGGGCAAAAAAAAAAAAAAATACCAGCTGGGCTCATGAGCAGTGATTGGGACCCCTCTGGTCCAGGACCACCAAAGACTTCACATGATCTGGGTGGAGGCAAAGCATTGTTCAGTCAGGCCAAGTTTGTTCTCTCACCCCAGCTGCAGACCTTTGCCTGCTGGGTTTTTTTTGCTATTTGTGGGAAGGAAATACTCCTTTAAATCTGATGCATGAAAACCTGTCCTAAAATTTGACATTTGGTTGTATCCACCCCTCCATGGATGGAAAAATTCCCCAGTCTCCAGTTAAACTGGATTTGAACTGTAAGTCTTTCAAGCAAATGTGTTGCTTTACGTGGATTCTTTACTTCTAGAAAAAATAAAACACCTTAAATGTCCAGTATTTCACTCAAACTCAGGCCCCTCCTAGCATTGCAAAAGCTTGATAATCAAGGAGAGAAAATAAATACTTAGTAAAGTTTTAGGATCAGGCTTTTGGGATGGAAACTGAAAGGTGTAAATAAGCCAGATACAGGACAACTCCTGCTTAAGCTACGAGTTTAATCTGCAGAACCAGGTAGCTCTCTAGCTCTTTATCCAGGTTTGGCTTGGGTTGTTCTGTACAACCCATAACAGGATTTTTGACTGAGTGGAATGCTTAGGCTGGGCAGAGAAGCCTGATGACTGTTCCCACCCGTAGGGTCAGTCTGCTCTCCTCAGTCTTCTATATGTCTCAGTCTAAATCTCATGTTTCATCTCTTATCCTGCACTTGGCTGCTTGCTGCTAATCAGCCATCAAAGTTATGCACAGGGACTGAGACCCTCTTTGGCATTTAGGCTCTGGAACACAATTAGAGGAATCACAATTTGAGATAGCTGTCCCTTGGAGTTAGGAGAGTTGGGTCTAGAAGGGAAATTGTGTCATATCAGTCTCCTGGTTGCCAACCCTCAAAACAAATCAGCCTGCACCCCAGAGCAGCCCAAATCTGCTGCACTTGTGTGAAATGTGGTGTAAAGTGTCATTTGATGGTTATTGTGAGAAATCTCTGTGGTCCTGCATGTGCTGGGGTTGCTACAGGAAGCATCAGTAACACAGCAGGCTGAGTGGAAGGAGTTAAAACAAGGATATGTTGGGCTGACACTTTTCATCTATGCTTGTGTGCCATTGTAACAGTGGCTGGGGGCTTGACTGGCTTGGCTTAAAAAAGACATTGCTAATGTCTAACGCTTGATGACAGATGGTTCACCAATGCTGCTAGGCCCATTGTCTCACTTAATAGCTCTTTGTTCTAGCTGAAAGAAGGTAATCTTTTCTTGTTGGAGGTGGTAGGAGGATCTGTGTACAATATGCCTCCTGACAACCATTCCAATTTTGGAGCCTGTTCTGTAGCTCCCTAAAGCAGAATCATCTCTCACCCTCTGTAGGAGGGACTCACAAAGGAGACTTCACAGTCATGATGTCTAATTTGTGGGTGTTTTTCTATCTGGTAAGACTCATCACACTGGATTAGGCAATTGCATTCTCTGTGCTGTGTATGGAAGAAATTAAATATGTGATCTGATCTGCCCCAAAGGGTGAGGAGAAATTTAGGGCTTCTCTCTCTCTGGAGGTGGGGAGAGGCACCCATTTTTGGGATGTCAGGCTGTGGTTCCCCTCTGGGGAGAGTTAACCTACCTGCTCACCAGCTGACTGCAAACCTGCATGTTTATATCTCTTCTTTTTGAGCACTGAAAGCAATAGCTGCAACCCAGCAATGATTACACCCCAAGAAAAGGTCATGAGGAGAAGGCTAAGGAGTACCAAGGTGGGTGCCAGTGTCCTGTACAATCAATATATGTCATATTCAGGAGTGGTGTTAGGAGCCTGGATCTCTTTGGAGAAGTTACAGAGTCACTCACCTCCTGATTCCATTTCTATTTCCACCTTTTTAAACAAATCAAGGCATATGAATGAGAGGAGTTGTGAACACCTCCCTGGACTGACCTACCTATTTTATTATCAGGACCATCTTCTGTGTCACAGGAGTCTCGGGGGAAACTTCAACTGGATGGGGAAGAATCTAAACCTGCTCTTCTTGTGTCTCATGTGAATGCATTGCACCCTGCAAGGCTGCTGCTTACAGGAGGAGGGTATGTGCTTACCTATACCTGTGCAAGGAGACACCTTTCCCTGTCTTGCTTGCTGGAGGTGGCCCATGCCAAGTTCAGAACTTACCAGATTGAGACCCAGAATTCAGGATAGCTCATGAATGCCATGGTGAGAGGATGTTTGGTTTGAGGGTGTTTCTTCTCACCACATTTGTTGTGTGTTTATCAGTGCTGACATTACAGAGGCTCCTCAGAGGCAGTGTGGTTTCAGGTTGTGTGGGCATTAACAGAAGCTTGCACAATGATGGGGGCAAGTGTGCAGAGGAATGAGGTTCTGAGCAACCTGATCCAGCTCCTGCTCACTGCAGGGGGATTGGACCAGATGACCTTTAAAGGTTCCTCTCAACTCCATTCCAACTCCTCCCAACTCTATTCCATTGTTCTATGAGGCATGAGAGTGACCTCATACCCTTAAGAAATGAAACACAAGGGCTCTTATTTGCAACCTTCTGAGTGCTTTTTGGGGATGTTTTCACTCTAATGTGAGCATTTACTGTAGTGAGAGAGAAGCTGTGGTATTGAAACCTGTTATAAGAACTGATTTCCTCAACAAGTAGACAGCAGTGCTATTCCAAAAGACATTTTCAGGCTCAACAATTGGCTGCCATGGCTTTGCAGCCTATTTCCATTTCATTGGTTCTGGAGTGGCAGATCAAGTCAGACCATTTCAAATAAGCTTTGGTAAGGGGCATTATAAGGAAAAGGATCAGCAGCTTCCTTCTCCAAATGTTGCAGAGCACAAACTTGCACAGTGTTGCACTGAAGCACCTGGTGATGAGTTTCCGCATCTGCCAGTCCCCCGTGACGTGTTATTTCTGGGTTCATAAACACCTTGCATGGCTCTAGGCCTATGGGACAGTCACTGCCCCCAGGTCATATCTAGGACTGGGTGAAATGTGCTGTTGAAAAGTGAAATATTTGAGGTGGAAAAGTCCTGACCTTGCTTTGCAAGGACATTTCCAATCATTATTTTAATATTTGTTATACAAAGGGAAAACAGGTAGAACTTTGCAGCCTTGTTCAAAGTCCATATTATCCTTTAATGAAATAAAGTTTTCTAATGGACATCTGCCTGGAGTGGGAATGGGATGGAGCTGGGAAGAGGAATGATTTCACCTTGCATGTGCAAAGAGAGAGCAGCTCAGTGAAGAAATGCTGATATGGAAAAGTGACTCCAGGAGGATATGAACTGTTTTTTTAAGGAACATGAAAATATGATTATTGGTTGAGGTGTCTTTATGGGACTCCTCAAAGAATGACAGCAAACCATGCCCTGTTCTTGTACCAAAGATTGTCTTGAACTACTCATGGGTATGGGATTGAAGTTTACTATAATCACAGTGGTACCAAGGAGCACATTGGTGAAAAATGAATGTTTTGACCTTTAAAAAAACCCCCTTTAGTTTCATGTATTGTGACTTAGCAGTACAAACTGGAGAGAGAAGCCACAGCATCAAACATGCAGTGGCTTTTGAACCCTTGTAATAGTGTTCTGTGTGCTGGCGTGCACAGACACGCAGCTACAGGCTTTCAAGTAGACCTGTTTTTCATTGCTCCAGATTGGGATGTTTCTTTGGATAATTGCCTATCCCAACAACAAAGTTGTATGCGAAACAGGCTTGTGCTTCAATTTGTTTTGCTTAACAGCACCTGCAGTGTAAATGGATGAACTTCTTCTGGAGAGAAGCATGGAGTGTCTCTGAGACAAGCACTTAAATCAGGGATAGTGGTCTGTCTGTACAGCCAGGAGAAGGGTGTTGTAACCAGCCATAAGACCATGTCTGCATTTGTGCTTCAGCCCATTCTGTTCTAGTCTGTGCCTCTACCACAACCAGAGAGCTGCATATGACAAATACCCATCACTTGGTTTAGGCAGCAGTGTGGTGACAACAGTGCTTTACTTCCCAGCACACCAGTGTACATGAACCGCCAGTGTAAATGAACCTCCAGCAGGCTGATGGCCTTGTGGTGCTTCCTTATTCACTGGCAGCTGAACTTGGAGATTTAACCACTTTTTGAGCTGGCAGTGTAATGCATGGGGATGTCTTTGGAGAAAGGTCAGGATCAGGCATGGTCTCTCTTGTGTCACTGGTTGTCCCTGCTGGTCCTCATTTCCAGTTTCCCCAGTCCAGTAACCCCAAAGGTGTCTCTGCAAAGTGAAACATTTCTGGGATAATGACCCAAGTCATAGAGTCATCTTTAATAGTGTTTTCTGGTCTCCCCTTGGGAGCTGATTGCCCTCCAACACTGGATATTTTATCTACTGTGTATTGCAGGGTACCTGAAACAAGATGAAATCTTGTCTCACAATCATCAGTCAAAAGCCCCCAGCTGTATCTCATTGGCCAGAAGTGTTCCCAGCTGAATGCCCCCGGGGTGCAGCCCATCCTGCCTTGGATGACATGGATGTGTTCTTGCAGATCCATCAGGATGTGACTCACACTGCAGAGACACAGCATCTACCTCAAGCAGGGAAGAGAAGAGCTCTGGGGACAGTGAATGTCACAGAGGAGGGTATGGAAGGTGGCCTGAGGAGTGGGGGGATAATCAGACAGCACCTTTTAGTTCTCCCTTTGCTATGCCAGTTTGGGAAATTGAATCTTCCCTGTTTGTTGTGAAGTTTTCTTCCTTCACGTAGTGATTTTCATCAGCCCTCCCCCACACTTTATTCTCAACCTGGCACAGGTAAGTGCTTGTGCTTTTGTCGGTTCAGCCCTGCAGCTCAGGACAGGATCCTGAATAACTTTTGGAATAGAAACCTCTTCTTACCAGACATCTAGTCCTCATTTCCTCTCTCAGTGACATCTGAGACCAGTTCCCACATTTCCACCCTACTCTGTCCTCTGCAGAGCATCTTCTCTACTGAAAAGCAGGGATGGGTTTGATGTATATGCTCTTCTGTATTTGCCTTTACCTTCAAAAGCAAATAGTGACCATGCTCCCTCCTTGTATTCTTCCTCTTATTCATATTTCATTTACTTCTACTGCCCTGAACAGACATGAGCAACTGATAGTATTAATTATAGGCGTTTCTACTAACAGAACTCCTTCAAATGGAGTTCAAATTATGGACAACCACATTAGTCTCATATAGAAGTGGATTTAGCCTGTGCAGCTTTCCCAGATGCAGATATGGCTGCAAGAATCAGAGAGAAAATGCAAAGGCTCCTGATCTCAGTCCCAGCCTCAGCTCAGCTGATCTGGTACAGCCATTTCAGGGGAAACAAAAATAACCATTCAAAAGACAAGATATGAGGGAGGCTGAGGAAGAAATTGAGCTTCATCTCTGGAGGCTGCTGAATTTCACAGGTTTTTCCCAAAGCAGCAAAAGCAGTAATGTCCCGTGCTTTGGCTCTATACTTATCAGCATGAAAAAATCATGAGTGTGAAATCAAACAACAGGCTTCAAATGGGAGCTACAATGACACTAATTTGTATGTACCATTATTTGATCTTCTAACCTACTAAGTTTAAGGTAAACCACACTGGAATATCAAGCAGACGTTAAATGAAACAGTGTCATTATTCAATCCAATGAGATACGTTTTATATAACAAAGGGATTTGTTCTGATACTCAAACAATGTATATTAATGAAAGAGTTGAAATAGATTCATTTTGTTCTCAAAGCAAACACATTAAGAAAAGCCATCAAGAAGTAAAGAACAGGGCTTTTTTTTTTTTTTTAAACTGTGCTTTATTTAGGGCTAAGCTGGAAAGCGTCATTCAATAATTACAGAAGATTACAAGGAGTTTTAGGGAATTGAGAGTGAAAGAGCAGTTGTATGGAACTGCAGCTGCGTTACACATCTGTACTTCCTAGCTGTGGGCTCAGTTTGCTTCAGTCCTTGCTCTGGCAAAATGCTCGTTATATCCCCATGAGAGTTTTGGAAGAGTAAGGACTGCACGGTCAGGCCCAATATGTAATCAAAATTAACATTTAAAAAAAAAAAAAAGGTAAAATAAAAAGCAACAAGGAAAAACAACAAAGAAAGAAACTTTGAGATTGAGATAAAAAATATTGAGAAAAACTAACGAGCATAAACCAAAAACAATTGTATAACCAAATAAATAATCAAAAACAATTATCACACTGCTCAATCAATGCAAACAAGTGTGAGAATTATGTAAATCAAGTTTTAAGACTGTGAAAATAAATTATAATAAATATGATATACTTTAAAATATATGTGTTCTTAAATAATTCATTGTTTTTTCTGAGTCAGATTTTTTAAAGCAATGTCTTATTTTTAACTGCTCTAAAGTCATTTACCAAAGATAAATATCGTGCTTTCATTAAATAGTTTTCCTTGTTTTTTCTCTATCATTACAATTAAAAGTCCTACAAAATATGCAAATTTATTTACAGAAAACAGAGCCAGCATCTTTTTTATTTTTTAAACATCCCCCTGTTTTTCAAAATTCCTTGTAAACAGTTTCAGAAATTCTTCAAAGAGATTGTTTCTTTAGTTTACTTTTATGGTTTTTTTTTAGGTTTTTTTTTTTTTAGTTTTTTTTTTCTTTTTCTTTTTTTAAGATTAAGGTACTAGGCTAATCCCTTGCCCTGAAGGTTTCTAGAGCAAATATGGAAGCTACTGAAGCATAGGATGATGGGAATTTTGCGGACAGCAGATCATGAAGACATGAAGCGTTTAGCTGTGTTTTGTTGTTCAAGTTAGAGCTAACGTCTGATAAAAAGACAGTTGTTGTTTTTTTTTTTCCCATTTGCATTGTCTACAGAATTGAGTCTTGTCTTGTTTATTTTTTAATCGCTGGAATGCTTGCAGTTAAAAAAGCTGCCAAAATAGCCATTTGTCTCCCTTTTCTCCTTGATAAATAACAGCATCCAACAGCAATTGGCAGAGAGTAGGAATTTATGCTCAATCTAAACTCTACAAAAAATTACAGTTCTACAACATCTTTGTTTTTAGCATTAACGCTAACTTCTATGTAGTATTTTTTTTTGCCTTTTTTTATTTTTATGTTGTCTAATTTTTTTNTTATGTTGTCTAATTTTTTTCTATTATATAGGTATTTTAAACTTTCTTTTTTTAAATTCTGTACAACTATTAGGATTTTAAATGGGGAGAGTTAGAAGCATTTACAAACCTTTTTGTTTTCCATTTAATATCATCCATCTTTCCTTTCTCTTTTCTATGCCTTTTTATGTACTTAATTATGTATTTATTTATTTACCTTTTTTTTTTGCTTTTCATAGATATCCATCTTACCTGCCTTTAACAACGCAATCCTTGCGTATTATACAGAAAATCATATGAAAGCTTCATAGACTCTAATTAATGTATAACCAAAGAACCTCCCAAAGTATCAAAGAGCTATTATCTTGCCGTTTCAAAAGCATTTAAGCATTTGTAATTTTTTTGTGGTTTTTTTTTGGTTTTTTTGTGGTTTTTGTGTTTTTTTGTGTTTTTTTTTTTTTTTTAAGTTTTACATGTTTCATATAATCGCTCTCAAAAACTGTTTTAGGAACAGCTCAGAGAAAAGGAAAGAACTTCCATATTTTACATACAGCTACAAGTCTGCGGTAAAAAGTTTTGTCCTTTGGTCCCTATATAGCTAAGGAATGACAGATAAAGATGCTCAGTGACTGTTACCATGGGTCTCGCATGGTAACCGCATCCTTGGTGGCAAACAGGCACTCCTTTGCCAGAATCCAGGTTTGCATCTCCTGTTTGAAGAAAAGCCGCTGTGGTGATATCAGTGTCTCTTCAGAAATCCCGGTTCATCTTCCTCC
>WBMY01018009.1:30566-46873 GCA_013397315.1 Donacobius atricapilla | reverse complement strand
GCACCCCGGCAGGTGACCCCCACACCAAGGCACCGGCTGGGCCCCAGCCGCCCTTCGCCCGCTCGCCTGGTGCCAGCGTATTCCCAGGGAGCCAGCCCCCCATGCGCTTCACCTTCCCCCCGGCCGTCTCGGAGCCGCTCAAGGGCTCCCCGTCCCACCAGCCCCATGGGATCAACAGCCATTACAGCTCTGGGAAGCCCCAGAGCTCGGCCTACGCCTCGTCCCCCAGCTTCCACCAGGCCAGCAGCCCGCTGGGCCCTGGCACTGCCACCCCTGACTCCTACAGCCTCTCGCCCCTGCGGCCCCCATCGGTGCTGCCGCCGCAGCCCTCAGCTCCCCCACAGCAGCAGGACCCTCCTGGAGCCTTCCTGCCCCGCACTGCGCTGGGACTGACGGCTGACAAGAGGGAGGAGGTGGCTGCAGGGCTCTCGGCACCCCCAAACCGGGACTTGGCGGAGCTGCCTGGTGGCCAGGATGGGGCTCTCGGCACCATGAGCCAGTCGGAGCTGGAGAAGCAGCGGCAGGTGAGGTCTCTCCTGGGATCCGGCTGTATCCACTTGGGTTTGGGAGAGAATGAAAGGGGAAAACTGGGACTGTGGAGGCATCAATGGTCACTCCATATGTGGTTGGTTTTGCTGGTCTTGGTCCTGATACCACTCTGAGCTCTAACACTGAATTCTTCTCAGCGCCAGCGGCTCCGGGAGCTGCTCATCCGCCAGCAGATCCAGCGGAACAGCCTTCGACAGGAGAAGGAGAGCGCGGCTGCCGCCGCCTCCTCCTCGCCAGCTGGCTGGGCCCCGGAGGCCGGCGGGCAGAGCTTCGAGCTGAGCCGGGGCATGGCCCCGTACCAACCAGCACAGGTCGGAGAGCTGGGGCACGGTGTGCGCGGGGCGGATGCGGCTGATGGAGGGGCACGGTGTGCACGAGGGGAGAGGCGGCTGATGGAGGGGTGACTCTCTTTTTTCCTTCCCTTCTTCCAGGACAAGGCTCTCCTCGGGACTCTGGCCACAGCAGCCGGCGCTGGGAAGCTGCCTGGCTCCGTCATGGTGCAGGCGGCGTTCGCGCAGGACGAGCGGCTCTCCCGGCCCCCACCGGCGGCCACGCCAGCCATGCTGGACATCAGCGGGCGGTGAGTGCCCCCTGACAGGGCGGTGGGCTCAGCCTGCAGGGGTGGGAGCCAGCAGATATCACCCTGGGAGCGTGTGTACTCCCAGCTTGGGGGGATCACTCAGGAGGGAGGAGATGGCTGTGGGTTTTCGGGTGCTTGGCGCAGTCTGAGGCGGGTGGGACGTGGTGTGTCAGGGCTGTGCCGAGCTGGTGCCAACACCACGGTGTCTTCCAGGGCGGCGGTGGGGCCCCCCCAGGCCTTCTACCCCCGTGGGGTCTTCCCATCGCCATCCCCGCAGCAGCAGCAGCAGCACCTCTGGCAGCAGCAGCAGCAACAAGCGGCCGTGGCAGCCCTGCGGCTCCCTGTCACCTCCCGCTTCGCCCCCCCGACCACTGGGACCCCCATGGGCAGCCTGGGCACCCGCCTGCCCACCTCTGCTGAGGCCGTGCCCCCGTCACCAGCCGCCCTGGGCGCTCCCTTCATCGAGCTGCGACACAACGTGCAGAAGGGACCTGGGGGTGTCGTGGGGTCTCCCTTTGCCCCCCAGGCACCCCGGCCTCGCTTCTTCCTGCCCGGGGAGGAAGGCACCCCCCAGGCCCTGTGCACTCCCGTCATGCCCATGCAGGCGCTGCCATCCCAGAAGGTTCCAGCACCGCTGCCGCCCGCGTCCCCGCAGGGAGCCGAGATGGGCAACAGCCACCAGCAGCCCCATGGCAAGGCGGCACCGCCGCTGCCGGCCCCCACCCTGGAGCTGCAGCAGCACATGCCCCCGCGCCCGCTGTCCTCCGGTGCCGCCCTCCGCCCCGAGGGTCCCAAGGATGGCCCCGCTCCAGACCCTGCGCCGGCCCCAGGGAAGAGCCACTTGAGCCTGGAGGGGGGGCGGCTCCCCTGCGAGGTGCCCGTGGAGCCTGATTTGGATGACGATTTTGGCTCCCACAAGGACTTGGAAGATGATGATGATTTGGCCAACCTTAGCCTGGATCCAGATGTGGCTAAAGGGGACGATGACTTGGACAACTTGGACAGCCTGGAGACAGCAGACCCTCACCTTGATGACCTGCTGAACGGTGACGAGTTCGACCTGCTGGCCTACACTGACCCCGAGCTGGACACGGGTGACAAGAAGGACATCTTCAACGAGCACCTGCGCCTGGTCGAGTCGGCCAACGAGAAGGCTGAGCGCGAGGCCCAGCTCAAGACAGAACCACCGGCGCCCACACTGAAGCTCCCTGACCCTGGGGACAGCAAAGATGTGACCCCATCTGTGGAGGATCAGGAGGTGCCCAAGGAAGGACTGGTGCCTGGCATGGGCTTGGGACTCTCTGCCTGCCCCACGGGCACTGTGCTGGCTCCTGACCCGGCTTTCAAGGCGCAGGGTACGGAGGCGAAGGCGGCCTCGCTGCCCACTGATGTCAAGCCCAAGCTGGAGGATGGCTGCCTGAAGACCTCACCCTGCCAGTTCACCACCACTGGCCCCGAGCGCCTCCCGGTGCCCGTCAAGTCAGAAGCACTGCAGGGCGCAGATAAAATCTCTGCCTCCCTGGGGCTGAGCGTCAAACCTGGCCAGACCCTCCTGAGCTCCAGCACCGGCCCCACTCGCCTCAGTCTGACTCAGTTCTCCAGCAGTGGCCACACTGGCGTCCCTGTGCTGGAGAAGGACCCCTACACCGGCCCTGGCCGTGGGCTGGCAACTGCCCAGCTGGCTGGCCAGAGTAACCCCTTGCTGGAGAAGTTCGAGCTGGACAGCGGAGCCTTGGGGCTGGGCAGTGCCCGGCATTCACCAGCGGATGACTTGGACAAGATGGAGAGCTCGTTGGTGGCCAGTGAGCTGCCGCTGCTCATCGAGGACCTTCTGGAGCACGAGAAGAAGGAGCTGCAGAAGAAGCAGCAGATGTCGGCCCACCTGCCCCGTGGCACGCCCCACCTCACGGCCCCGGGGCACCCTATGCTGCACACAGGAGCATCTGGGCAGCCTCCCGAGGGGCAGCCACCCCGTCTGGGCACACCGCAGACACCCCTCCAGCTGGGGCTGGTGGCCCGGCCGCCACTCCTGCCACCACAGCCCCCCCGGCTCAACGCACCCCAGCAGGGCCCGGCTCTGGCCCCCCACATGGGCATGGGCTCTGGACAGCCCCACGTGCTGTCATCCCCCCACGGGGTGCAGGTGGCCCTGGGGCAGCCGCAGCAGAGCCAGCAGCAGGTGCTGGTGCAGAAGCCGATGGCCGGGGTGCAGCCCCCCGCTCTGGGCCTGAAGCCTCCCCAGCTTGTCATGCAACAGCAGTTGGCCAACAGCTTCTTCCCGGACACAGGTAGGGGCTGAAGGTGATTGTTTTGGGGAAGCACAGGGCCCTTTAGGGTTGGGACCGTAGGGTTGAACGTGCTGTGGTCTCTGTCCCAGCTGACCTGGACAAGTTTGCGGCTGAGGACATCATGGACCCCATTGCCAAGGCCAAGATGGTGGCACTGAAGGGCATCAAGAAGGTGATGGCTCAAGGCAGCATCGGGGTGGCCCCAGGCATGAACAGGTAACAGACATGGGGATCCAGGGAGCACAGGGTGGGACATGCAGGTTGCTTTGGCTCTGGCTCACACCCCATCTATGTGTGTGTCCCCCAAAGGCAACAGGTTTCCCTGCTGGCCCAGCGGCTCTCGGGGGGCCCGGCTGTCTCTGACATGCAGAACCACTTGTTGGCAGGGAGTGGGCAGGTGAGTGGGGTGTCCAGAGGGGCTACAGGGGCTGCCAGGCCAGAACTGGCGGTTTTACGGCTCTCTGAGGGGGTGAGGACTGTGGGGAGAGGAGAGAATTCCGCAGCATGTGTCCTGAACGCTCCCCTTTCTGACAGGAGCGGAGCGGCACAGACCCGACGCAGGCTCGCCCCAACCCACCCACCTTTGCACAGGGCGTCATCAGTGAGTACTGACATGGCAGCGCCGGGGTGCTGTGGGCCAGGGCTCACCCTGCCCCTGCGGGCTGGGGTCTCTGCTGACCCGGCGTCCCCACTGATCTGAGCCCTCTCCCCATCCCACAGACGAGGCCGACCAGCGGCAGTATGAGGAGTGGCTGTTCCACACGCAGCAGCTGCTGCAGATGCAGCTGAAGGTGCTGGAGGAGCAGATCGGGGCGCACCGCAAGTCCCGCAAGGCGCTGTGTGCCAAGCAGCGCACGGCCAAGAAAGCTGGGCGGGAGTTCCCCGAGGCCGACGCCGAGAAGCTGAAGCTGGTGACGGAGCAGCAGAGCAAGATCCAGAAGCAGCTGGACCAGGTAGGACCCTGCCTGTGGGTGGGCACCTCGTCCCTGGTGCAAATGTGATGTCCCCAGTGCTAATGCTTCACTGTTCCCAGTGCCAGCCTCGCTATTCCCAACTTTAACACTGTGCCATCCCCAGTTGCAAACGCGATGTCCTCGGGGTACATGTGCCAGTTCTTGCTCCACTGCCCTGCTGTCCCCAGCACTTATATTGTGCCCGTCCTGGTATTAATTCCCTGCAGTTCCTGGCACTAACACTCTGCCATTCCTGCCACTGATGTCCCGCTATTCCTGGTGCTAATGCCCTGTTGTTCTGGCACTAGTGCTCTGCCATTCCCAGCACTGATGCCCTGCTGTCCGTGGCACTGATGCCCCACTGTCCCCAGCATTTATCCTGTGCCGTTCCTAGTACTGATGCATTACTGTCCCTGGCAGTAAAACTGTGCTGTTTCCAGTGGTGGTGGTGTGCCATTCCTGATGCTAATACTCCCCTGTCCTGGGCGCTAAAGCTGTGCCATTCCCGGTGCTGATGCCTCACCATCCCCCGTACTAAGGCTGTGTTGTCCCCTGTCCCTGGCACTAATGCCATGCCATTTGCTGCCCTAAAACCCTGCCATTCCTGGCACTGACACCCCGCTGTCCCCGTCAGGTGCGGAAGCAGCAGAAGGAACACACCAACCTCATGGCTGAGTACCGCAACAAGCAGCAGCAGCACCAACACCAGGCCTCGGCCGTGATGGCCCTGAGCCCCTCGCAGAGCCCCCGCCTCATGTCCAAGCTCCCGGGACAGCTCCTCTCAGCACACGGCGTGCAGCAGCCCGGGGGAGCCCTGGTGGGAGCGCAGGGCCTCGGGCAGCAGCCGGGGCAGCCTGGGGGGCTGCGCCTGCCCCAGGGCGGTGTGTCCATGGCTGTGCAGCAGGGCCTGTCCTTCATGGGGCAGCAGCCTGTGGGGAACACCCCAGGACCCGGCTCCTCTGGCGCTTTCTTCAGCGGGAACCCTGCGCTGCGTGGGCTGGCCGCTGACAGCCGCCTGATGCAGGAGCGGCAGCTCCAGAGGATGCAGCTGGCACAGAAACTGCAGCAGCAGAACATGCTGGGACAGGTGTCACTGCAGCAGCAGCCAGGTGTGATGGGACAGACGTCGATGCAACAGCGAGGTGTGATGGGACAGTTGTCGCTGCAGCAGCCAGGTGTGATGGGACAGGCGGCCATGCAGCAACAGGGCGTGATGGGACAAACATCAATGCAGCAGCCGGGTGTGATGGGACAGGCAGCCATGCAGCAATCAGGTGTGATGGGACAGGCAGCCATGCAGCAATCAGGTGTGATGGGACAGGCATCCATGCAGCAATCAGGTGTCATGGCACAAGCATCGATGCAGCAACAGGGCGTGATGGGTCAAACCTCCATGCAGCAGCCAGGTGTGATGGGACAGGCATCGCTGCAGCAGCCAGGTGTGATGGCACAGGCATCCATGCAGCAGCCAAGTGTGATGGGACAGACGTCAATGCAGCAACAGGGCGTGATGGGTCAGGCCTCCATGCAACAGCCGGGTGTGCTGGGACAGAGCTCGATGCAGCCACAGAGCATCATGGCACAGACATCCATGCAGCAGCCAGGTGTGATGGGGCAACCTTCAATGCAACAGGCAGGTGTGCTGGGCCAGACATCGCTGCAGCAGCCACGCATGATGGGCCAGGCCTCCNGCAGGTGAGTGGGGTGTCCAGAGGGGCTACAGGGGCTGCCAGGCCAGAACTGGCGGTTTTACGGCTCTCTGAGGGGGTGAGGACTGTGGGGAGAGGAGAGAATTCCGCAGCATGTGTCCTGAACGCTCCCCTTTCTGACAGGAGCGGAGCGGCACAGACCCGACGCAGGCTCGCCCCAACCCACCCACCTTTGCACAGGGCGTCATCAGTGAGTACTGACATGGCAGCGCCGGGGTGCTGTGGGCCAGGGCTCACCCTGCCCCTGCGGGCTGGGGTCTCTGCTGACCCGGCGTCCCCACTGATCTGAGCCCTCTCCCCATCCCACAGACGAGGCCGACCAGCGGCAGTATGAGGAGTGGCTGTTCCACACGCAGCAGCTGCTGCAGATGCAGCTGAAGGTGCTGGAGGAGCAGATCGGGGCGCACCGCAAGTCCCGCAAGGCGCTGTGTGCCAAGCAGCGCACGGCCAAGAAAGCTGGGCGGGAGTTCCCCGAGGCCGACGCCGAGAAGCTGAAGCTGGTGACGGAGCAGCAGAGCAAGATCCAGAAGCAGCTGGACCAGGTAGGACCCTGCCTGTGGGTGGGCACCTCGTCCCTGGTGCAAATGTGATGTCCCCAGTGCTAATGCTTCACTGTTCCCAGTGCCAGCCTCGCTATTCCCAACTTTAACACTGTGCCATCCCCAGTTGCAAACGCGATGTCCTCGGGGTACATGTGCCAGTTCTTGCTCCACTGCCCTGCTGTCCCCAGCACTTATATTGTGCCCGTCCTGGTATTAATTCCCTGCAGTTCCTGGCACTAACACTCTGCCATTCCTGCCACTGATGTCCCGCTATTCCTGGTGCTAATGCCCTGTTGTTCTGGCACTAGTGCTCTGCCATTCCCAGCACTGATGCCCTGCTGTCCGTGGCACTGATGCCCCACTGTCCCCAGCATTTATCCTGTGCCGTTCCTAGTACTGATGCATTACTGTCCCTGGCAGTAAAACTGTGCTGTTTCCAGTGGTGGTGGTGTGCCATTCCTGATGCTAATACTCCCCTGTCCTGGGCGCTAAAGCTGTGCCATTCCCGGTGCTGATGCCTCACCATCCCCCGTACTAAGGCTGTGTTGTCCCCTGTCCCTGGCACTAATGCCATGCCATTTGCTGCCCTAAAACCCTGCCATTCCTGGCACTGACACCCCGCTGTCCCCGTCAGGTGCGGAAGCAGCAGAAGGAACACACCAACCTCATGGCTGAGTACCGCAACAAGCAGCAGCAGCACCAACACCAGGCCTCGGCCGTGATGGCCCTGAGCCCCTCGCAGAGCCCCCGCCTCATGTCCAAGCTCCCGGGACAGCTCCTCTCAGCACACGGCGTGCAGCAGCCCGGGGGAGCCCTGGTGGGAGCGCAGGGCCTCGGGCAGCAGCCGGGGCAGCCTGGGGGGCTGCGCCTGCCCCAGGGCGGTGTGTCCATGGCTGTGCAGCAGGGCCTGTCCTTCATGGGGCAGCAGCCTGTGGGCAACACCCCAGGACCCCGNACACCCCAGGACCCGGCTCCTCTGGCGCTTTCTTCAGCGGGAACCCTGCGCTGCGTGGGCTGGCCGCTGACAGCCGCCTGATGCAGGAGCGGCAGCTCCAGAGGATGCAGCTGGCACAGAAACTGCAGCAGCAGAACATGCTGGGACAGGTGTCACTGCAGCAGCAGCCAGGTGTGATGGGACAGACGTCGATGCAACAGCCAGGTGTGATGGGACAGGTGTCGCTGCAGCAGCCAGGTGTGATGGGACAGGCGGCCATGCAGCAACAGGGCGTGATGGGACAAACATCAATGCAGCAGCCGGGTGTGATGGGACAGGCAGCCATGCAGCAATCAGGTGTGATGGGACAGGCATCCATGCAGCAATCAGGTGTCATGGCACAAGCATCGATGCAGCAACAGGGCGTGATGGGGCAAACCTCCATGCAGCAGCCAGGAGTGCTGGGACAGGCCTCGATGCAGCAGCNGCATCGCTGCAGCAGCCAGGTGTGATGGAACAGGCGTCCATGCAGCAGCCAGGTGTGATGGGACAGACGTCAATGCAGCAACAGGGCGTGATGGGTCAGGCCTCCATGCAACAGCCGGGTGTGCTGGGACAGAGCTCGATGCAGCCACAGAGCATCATGGCACAGACATCCATGCAGCAGCCAGGTGTGATGGGGCAACCTTCAATGCAACAGGCAGGTGTGCTGGGCCAGACATCGCTGCAGCAGCCAGGCATGATGGGCCAGGCATCCATGCAGCAGCCAGGTGTGCTGGGCCAGGCCCCAGTGCAGCCAACAGCCGTGCCAGGGCAGCCTGGCCTGCTGGGGCAGCAGCAGCAGCAGCCCCCAGCCCCACAGCCTGGCGCAGGGGCTCAGCCCATGGTGCCGAAGCAGCCGGGGCTGCTGGGCAGCCAGCAGAGCCTCCTAGTGCAGCAGCTCTCACCCCAGCAGCAGCCAGGTGTGCTGGGCCACGCGCCAGGGCTGCAGCACCAGCCTGTGCTGGGCCACCCCCCACCCCAGCGCCAGGTCGTCCTGGCCCCCCACCAGCAGCGGGTGCTGGGCTCGCCCCAGCTGACGCCGCAGACTCCGGGGATGCTGAGCCACCGGCTCGTGCTATCCCAGCAGCTGGGGCAGTCTCGGGCACTGTTGGCCCCGCAGCAGCAGCAGAACTCAGCGGCTGCCCAGCCAGGTCTTCTGGGGCTGGGCCAGGGGCAGCCCTCGATCCAGCACTTTCCGCAGCACGGGGCGGGGGGCCAGACCCCCTCTGTGCTGCACCTGAGTCAGGGAATGCAGCCGGCCCCAGCCGTCCTGGCTGCCAAGGACCAGCCCGCGGGGATGGACGGCAGCGCCCTGCACACGGAGGGCGGTGAGAGTGGGGGGCAGCTGCATGGGGAGCAGCAGGGAGCCCTCAACCCCCCGGGGCTGGGGGGCCCAGAGCCCCCGGCCCCCAAACACCAGGCTGAGCTGGGGCAGGGCCAGCAGCTCCTCTTGACCTCCCCACAGCCAGGTGTCCTGCGGGCAGCCCCCGGGCAGCCAGGTGCCCTACTCGCCCCATCGCTGCAGAGCGCTGGGGCCGTCCACCCCGAGCTGTCCCAGCAGCATGGGGACACGGCCGGGGTGGCAGAGCAACCGCTGGGCTGTGGGACAGGCCCGGCGCAGGCCATGGTGCCGGCACCGCGGCCCCCAGAGCAGCCAGGCAAGGGGGTGGCAGGGGCCCTGCCAGGGCAGCCACAGCCCCCACGGCTCCAGAGCCCCGTTCAGCACAAAGTAGGACCGGTGTCGGGCACGGCCGCTCTCCCCCCGGGTCTCCTGGGGCAGGTGCCAGGGCCGGTGATGGGCCAGATCCGGGCACAGCTCCAGGGTGTCCTGGCCAAGAACCCACAGCTGCGACATCTGACGCCACAGCAGCAGCAGCAGCTCCAGGCCCTCCTGGTGCAGCGGCACCAGCAGAGCCTGCTGCAGCAGAACCAGGCACTACAGACCCCTGGCCCCTTCCCCGGGCAGGCCCCGGACTACAGCCTGCCTGCTGCTCGCCAGCCCCCTCGTCCCATGGGGTCCCTTTTCCAGCCCCGGCCAGGTGCTCCAGCAGAGGCACAGAGCAGCTCTGCCGCTGAGCCGGGGCGGGTGTTGCCAGGGCAGCCCCCCCAGCAGCCCCTGGCTGAGCTGGTTCAGGCAGCTCTGGCTGCCCGTGGCCCCCAGCCTGGCCTCATCCGCCTCCCCACGCCACCAGCCCCCTCGCCCCTGGGCTGTGCCCCCCAGCACCTGGCCAGCCCTGAGCAGAGCCCCCAAGAGCCAAAGAAAACGTCACCAGGAATCCCGGCCTTGGCCCCCAGCCCTGCGGCACCCACAGAGCTGGGGCTGACTCCCACGCCAAGCGGTGCCCTCCCTGACCCAGCACGTGGCCCCTGGGACCCCGAGGTGCCTGGGGTGGACCCAGCTGAACCTGGTGAGACCCACATCAATGGGGCTGCGCCAGATGGGGCCCCTGCGGCAGGTGAAGCCCCCCAGGTGTTGGTGAAGCAGGAGCCAAAGGAAGAGGCGGCGGCAGTAGCACAGTGTGAGGTGGATGGAGACGAGACAGCAAAACCAGAAGCCAATGGGGACCCTGGGGACAGCCAAGCCAACAGCCTGCTGGCCCCAGGTGGGCGCTCCGAGGCTGGGCACCTGCTGCTGCAGAAGCTACTGCGGGCCAAGAACGTGCAGCTCTCAGCGCAGAGCCCTGGCGAGCTCAACGGGCACATGGAGAACCGGAGCACTGGGACAGAGCAGCGGCCGCAGTCGCTGCTGCTGGGCCGGGAGGTGAGCAGGATAGGCTGGGCTGGGGGTGTGCTGGGTGAGGGGCTGCGCTGGCACGGCTCATGTCCCCTTCTCCCTCCTCAGGACCCCTCCATCGCCAGGAAGCCAGCACCCACCAAGCCTAAGCGGGTGCAGAAAGGCAACGAGCGGATCCCAGCGTCCCGCAAGAAGCTGCGGAAGGATGAGGGGCTGCGTCCTGGAGAGGCCCTCATGAAGCAGCTGAAGCAGGTACGGCCACGGGCCAGGGTGTGGTAGGGGGCTTCCTTTGTCCCTGTCCCCCGCTCACCACTCTGTCCCCAGGAGCTGTCGCTGCTGCCGCTGACGGAGCCAACCATCATGGCCAACTTCAGCCTCTTTGCGCCCTTCGGCAGCAGCCCTATCAATGGGAAGAGCCAGCTGCGGGGCACCTTTGGCAGTGCTGTGCTCGACAGTGTCCCCGACTACTACTCCCAGCTGCTCACCAAGGTGAGAGGGGGGTTGTTCCCCGATGTCCCCCTTATCCCGGGGTCCTGGACCATCCTGCCGTTCTCACCCCACCGTCTCCCGCCAGAACAACCTCAGCAACCCACCCACGCCACCCTCCTCGCTGCCCCCCACACCCCCTCCCTCCGTGCAGCAGAAGATGGTGAATGGTGTCACGGCCCCTGAAGAGCTGGGGGAGCAGCCCAAGGACGCCGACCCAGCCCGCGAGCCCCACGGCCAGAAAGGTGAGCCTGGCTGGCACAGGGGTGGCACAGAATCCCTGCTGCCACCTGTCACTCCCCCCCATGACACCCATCGCTTCTCTGGAGATGCACCAGCTGTGGAGGTGAAGAGCCTGGACCTGCTGGCAGCACTGCCCACCCCTCCGCACAACCAGACTGAGGACGTCAGGTGAGACCCCCTTTGTGGTGACCCCCCACAAGTGATACCAGCCCCTCCATGGGTGACTCCAGGCCATGTGGCTCCTGACCCCTCCATCCCCGCAGGATGGAGAGCGACGACGAGAGTGACTCCCCAGACAGCATCGTCCCTGCTTCATCCCCCGAGAGTGTCCTGGGCGAGGAGCTGCTCCGCTTCCCACTTCTCAGCGAGGCCAAGCCAGAGCTGGAGGAGCGTGTGCTGTCCCCCATCATCCCCATCATCCCCCGGGCCAGTATCCCAGGTGGGCTGGACTGGAGGGGTGTGTGGATCAGGGCAGGAGTGGTCTGTGGTCCGTATGGACTGGGCAGGGGGGATATGCAGCGCAGGGAGGGGGTCTGGAGCATATGTGTCAGGTCGGAAGGGATATGGATGGGGCAGGACGGGATTCCTGGTTTAGGAAGGGTTTAAGGGAGCCACGGGAAGGGTCCTTGGGAAGTGTGGGATGTGAGGGAAAGGGATTTGCAGGGTGGTGGATTCCCTGCAGGGATCCGGGGCAGCTCATGGGTGGCTGTTGGTGGGGTTGGGTCTACGCAGTTCTGATCCTGGCTCTAACCCCCTGCTCCCCATGGCTCTGACCCCCCTCTACCCACATCAGTGTTTCCCGACACAAAACCCTATGAGGTCGCAGAGCCCTTTGGGGCTCCACCAGGGAAGGTGGGAGCAGCAGGCCCTGGAACCCCATGGGAGAAGGGCAAGAGCAGCGAGGTCTCTGTCATGTTGACAGTGTCTGCAGCAGCTGCCAAGGTAAGCAAGGGGATGGGGGATTCCAGACCCTTGGGGTGCCAGCAGTGACCCCACACAATGGCACCTATGGGACCTTGGATCTATCCTGCCTTCCTCTCACCCAGAACCTCAATGGGGTGATGGTGGCCATGGCCGAGCTGCTGAGCATGAAGATCCCCAGCTCCTATGAGGTGCTGTTCCCTGATGGCCCTGTGCGAGCAGCTGTGGTTGAGGCCAAGAAGGTGGACACTGATATGGCCGGTGAGTGTTCACCTTGTCCCCATGGCCCCCCGTGTCCTGGGCTGGGACCCCCATGACGGGCTGTCCATCCCTCTCCCAGGAATGCTCGGAGGGAAGGAGAAGGCGCTGGCTGGGAAGGTGCCGGACAGCAGCTCTGAGTGGCTGAAGCAGTTCGATGCGGTGCTGCCAGGGTACAGCCTCAAGGGCGAGCTGGACCTCCTGACGCTGCTCAGACAGGTCCGTGGTGTGCAGGGGTCCCCACGGGGCTGGGAGACTGGGAAAAGGTTATTGGGGTACCCACAGGGCTGGGCTGTGTAGGGGTACAGGACCAGGGGCTTTTTGGTAGAGGTGCGTGGTGGTCCCTGTAGGTCACCCCATGATTGCAGGGAGTTTCCTGGGGGAGTGGGTCTCCCCATGGGCTGGTGTTGGGTCTCCCAGGAAGGAGTCCAGGAGGTCCTTGTAGGACTGGGGGTATGTGGGATGCTGAGGGATCCCTGCAGGGCCAAGGACCCCTGCCTGCGATGCACAGGGAGGTTGGGGTCTCCATCCCTGCAACACTCTGACCCGTGCCCCTCTCCCCGCACCGCAGGAGAGCTCTGCTCCTGAGAAGACCCTTCACCACTGCTACGTCAACAACGTCTCCAACCTGGACGTGCGGCAGCTCTCTGTCCTGCCCCAGGAGCCCTCGCCCCCGCTGTCCCCCTCTGTTCCCTCCCCATCCAGCCCCGCTGAGCCCACCAGGGTCCCTGACCCTGAGGCATCCCACGAGGCAGCCCCAGCCCCCTTGTCGCCACTGCCGCCGGCCCCCTCGCCGGCCCCCCAGGAGGAAGGGGCCGCAGCTGCCCACTCGCCTCCCCGTTTCAAGCCGCGCTCGCGGCCGCCGGAGGACGGGGATGAGGCGAGGCCGCGGCTGAAGAAGTGGAAGGGGGTGCGCTGGAAACGGCTGCGCTTCCTCGTCACCATCCAGAAAGGGGGGGCCAAGCGTGATGGCGACAAGGAGATCGCCGAGTTCATCGACAAGCTGGGCACCACACTGCGCCCCGAAAAGGTGCCGCAGGACCTGCGCAAGTGCTGCTTCTGTCACGAAGAGGGTGACGGGGCCACGGACGGGCCAGCCCGCCTGCTCAACCTTGACCTTGATCTCTGGGTCCACCTGAACTGCGCCCTGTGGTCCACGGAGGTGTATGAGACTCAGGGAGGGGCCCTGATCAACGTGGAGGTGGCCCTGCACCGCGGGCTCCTCACCAAGTGCTCCCTGTGCCAGAAAACCGGCGCCACCAACAGCTGCAACCGGATCCGCTGCCCCAGCGTGTACCACTTCGCCTGCGCCATCCGCGCCAAGTGCATGTTCTTCAAGGACAAGACCATGCTGTGCCCCCTGCACAAGCTGAAGGGGCCCTGCGAGCAGGAGCTCAGCAGCTTCACCGTGTTCCGCCGCGTCTACATCGAGCGGGACGAGGTGAAGCAGATCGCCAGCATCATCCAGCGTGGGGAGCGGCTCCACATGTTCCGCGTGGGCGGGTTGGTCTTCCATGCCATCGGGCAGCTGCTGCCACACCAGATGGCCGATTTCCACAGCGTCACGGCCCTCTACCCCGTGGGCTACGAGGCCACACGCATCTACTGGAGCCTGCGGACCAACAACCGCCGCTGCTGCTACCGCTGCACCATCTGCGAGAACAACGGGCGCCCCGAGTTCGTCGTGCAGGTCATCGAGCAGGGCCTGGAGGATCTTGTCTTCTCCGACTCCTCGCCACAAGGTAAGGAGCTGGGAGATGCCAGCGTCTAACCTTTGTCCCAGTGGCTGAGCCACACCAGAATGCACCGGAGTCTGGGGTGGTGGAAGGTGGCTTGAGGTCCCCCACTGGGTCCTCATCGTCAGCCTGTGGCACTCTGCTTTGGTGGCACGGTGATGACTGATCACTTGGACTTGATGATCTTGGTGGTCTTTTCCAGCCCAGTTAATTCTGTGGTTCTCCCTTCCCTTGGCAGCTGTCTGGAACCGGATCATCGAGCCAGTGGCGATGATGAGGAAGGAGGCAGACATGCTGCGACTCTTCCCTGAGTACCTGAAGGGTGAGGAGCTCTTCGGCCTCACGGTGCACGCGGTGCTGCGCATCGCTGAGTCGGTAGGTCTCAGGGTGGGCATGGAGGTCTCTCCTCCGTACTAGGGGTTCATCCTGCTGGGGAAGGGCCTGGTGGCACTGCTGCTGCTGCCTCTTGACCCTGGGTCCTTCTGTGTCCCCCTCTGCAGCTGCCGGGCGTTGAGAGCTGCCAGAACTATCTGTTCCGCTACGGGCGCCATCCTCTGATGGAGCTGCCTCTGATGATCAATCCCACTGGCTGCGCCCGCTCCGAGCCCAAGATCCTCACCCACTACAAGCGGTAAGCAGGGCTGGAATTCACTGGGAGAACTGGGATCCACCAGGAAGGCTGGGATCCCTGAGGATCCCTCAGCACTAACCCCTCTCATCCCCCTGCCCTGCAAGGCCCCACACCCTGAACAGCACAAGCATGTCCAAGGCCTACCAGAGCACGTTCACGGGCGAGACCAACACGCCCTACAGCAAGCAGTTTGTGCACTCCAAGTCCTCCCAGTACCGGCGCCTGAAGACGGAGTGGAAGAACAACGTGTACCTGGCGCGGTCCCGCATCCAGGGGCTGGGGCTCTACGCGGCCAAGGACATCGAGAAGCACACGATGGTCATCGAGTACATCGGCACCATCATCCGCAACGAGGTGGCCAACCGGCGGGAGAAGATCTATGAGGAGCAGGTGCAGCTCTGCTGGGATGCCGGGGGCTTGTGTGGGGGCTTGGGCAAGATGTGGAGGGACTTGGGTGGCATGCTGGGGGCTCTGGTGGAACACGGTGGGACTTTGAGAAGGAAATGGGGGGAGTCAGATGGGGTGCTGGGGGCTTGGGTGGGATGTGGGTGGACTTGGGTGGGATGTTGGAGGCTCTGGCAGGACATGGGGAGACTCAGGTGGGATGTGGAGGGACTTGAGAGGGATATCAAGGGTTCCTGTGGGACATGGAGGGTCTTAGGTGGGATGTTGGGAGCTCTGGTGGGACATGGAGTGACTCAGGCGGGATGTGGCGGGACTTGTGTGGGATTTGAGGGTCTCCAGTGGGACGTGGGGTGATGGATGTCAACTCAGGTGGGATATGGAGTTACCAGTGCACCCCTCAACCCCCTCTTCTCCTCTGTGGCAGAACCGCGGCATTTACATGTTCCGCATCAACAACGAGCACGTCATTGACGCCACGCTGACGGGGGGCCCGGCCAGGTGAGCACGGGGGGCTTTGGGGTGGTGGGATGACCCCAGAGGGAGCCATGATGTTTGTCCGTCCCGCCCCCGGGTTGCTGCTGACCCCCCTCGCCCCACAGGTACATCAACCACTCGTGTGCCCCGAACTGTGTGGCCGAAGTCGTGACCTTCGACAAGGAGGACAAGATCATCATCATCTCCAGCCGGCGCATCCCCAAGGGGGAGGAGGTTAGTGAGGGGCTGCGGGGGTACTGAGGGCGTCCTGGGGGCCCCAGGGAGGGGGGCTGGAGCTGGCAGGGCTGAGCTCTGTGCTTTGCGTGACTCCCCGATCCCTCCCAGCTCACCTACGACTACCAGTTCGACTTCGAGGACGATCAGCACAAGATCCCCTGCCACTGTGGAGCTTGGAATTGCAGGAAGTGGATGAACTAACTGGGAAAAAAGGGGCTGGGGGCTGCCACCCCCGCCTCAGAGACCTCGCCGAGCCCCTCAGGGCTGCAGGAGGTGCCAGGGGCGGCCGGGCACTGAGGGAGAGCAGCGGCTGCAGCGCTGCCGGCCCTGCCCGAGCGGGACGGACGGACAGATGAACTGGCAACTCAGGGTTTTCTTTGCTTCGTCCTGCGAGGAAAAAAAAAAAAGGAGTGAGGGGGCTCAGAAATGCCCCCTTCACCACCCCCTGCCTGCCTCCCTCGTGGGGGAGCCACGGGGGAGCAGCACCAGGCCCAGCGTGGCTGGAGCGATTGTGCGGAGCCGGTCTGGATATAACGATTATTTTATTTTATTTTATTTTTTGTTTCTTTTTTTTTTCCTTTTTTT
>WBMY01018008.1:690732-707426 GCA_013397315.1 Donacobius atricapilla | reverse complement strand
ATAAATAATATTTGTTCTGAATGATTGCAGGATTCTATATAAATTGACTTTATATGGCACTGATCGTGCCCCTCTGAGTTAATAATGCTCATAACTAAGGTTTGATTCTGAAATATAGCAAAACTTTAGAAAGGCATAGGGAAATGAGAGGCCCCATTGTGAGCTAATGACCTCTGTGAAGGAACCAACATGTCAGCACTGTAAAATGAGATACACTTAATAGCTTTTCACAATGGATGCTTGTACACGATACACATCAGTGTACTGTGAAGTGGCTTGTTATGATAGGACCATAATATAGAACTTTTCTGTTGAAATGGTTCTCTCTCCCTACTTCTTGGGAAATATTTGTTCAAATAAATATGTGGGTTAGTGAGGCAACAGATAGTTATTTGTCTCTCAAGTGTGAGTAATGTAATATGAACAAGCATTAATGACCTAACTCCTTAATTCAACAGGAGATCCTTATTTTTCTTACACGCTAGCTTATTTCTTAATATTTTGGAATCCATTGCTCAGTGCATGTTGTGTGTTCCCAGGGGAGCAAGAGCAAGTTACAAGCTTTGGATTAACTCTCCGTTTTGCTTGCTTTATCATCTCTTGCACTCTCTCTGGGGCCTCTTCAACTCAATGGCTGGCAACCATGTGTATCTGCTCCCTGAATCATCCACTAACATCTGCCTGAAATACTGAAAGACTCACATTTTTCAGTGGACATGAGAGGTAAAACTGGCCAAACCATTCATGTGATTTAGAAGCCTTTGCCTGATTTCCAGAAGATACACCAGCATGGCAAAACCAAAGCCCTGTGACTTCCTGTGAGTTAGCACCTTGATACAAGGCTGAAGCAGTCACAATCACTGCCACCAGGGCAGAGGCAGCAGAAGGGAACTTTGGGCTCAGCCATTCCAGAGTGAAGTCTGTTGGCTTGGACAGACCTCTGATGAAAGTGAATCAAACATGAAATAAAAAGCTAAACTAGCTCAGGGAGCGAGGGAGCTAAGCAAATGGGTCAAGAACTGTGAAAGGGAACCAGTGACAGGCCTACTTAAAGTCAAAAGAAGATCTAAGAGGCCATAGCAAAGAAAATCTGGGCCTCGAGGAACAATGGGCAAAGATGGATAGACAGAGTAATTTAGAGCCACAATCCACTAGGTTGTAACCAGAAGTTCAGGAGTCTCACTGCTCCTGGCCAACAGATTTCAAATCCTTTTATGGATTTATTCCTCTGTAGGTGTGAGTTACCAAAGGGACAACAGCCTACAACAGCTGTGGTTGCCAATCTCCTACCTCATGTGAGCCAGACATGTTCCAGTACTGCTGTTGAACCATGAAGGAGGCAGCACATCATCAGCACACTAGAAATTGCTCTTCTTTGAATTCAGTCTTTTAAAATAATTTAGAAAAAAAACAAACCACAAAGCACTCTCTTTGGAGAATATGAATAAGGTCCATTTGAATGGACATGAGACCATCTGGGCAGCTTTACTCAGTATCTTGGCATTCAGGTATGATGACACAAACTCAACACAGTGTCTTGAGTGGGGAATGGGGCTGCAAGAGAAATCTGATCATGCTTAGATCAGCTCAGTCTTTTTCTGGAGAGCTGGATCCTGTTTCTGTGTCTCTGTAGACAGAATTATTATGAGATGCTGTTAGGTCTTTTCAGCTATAATTTTTAGGAAAGGCCATTTTTTAACTTCTCTGTTCAGCACTCAGCTTGAAATGCCCAGCTCTGATTCAGAGAACTGCTGAGTCTTGATGGGTTCATCCGAAGGTAAACAGGTCTGTGCTGCACACATCCAGTATGGCCAGTCTCTGGTAGTGCCTACTGCAGACTGTGGCAGTAATGCTTTATAATGCTGTGTGTTCTTGAAACTGGCATTCTTGAAGTTGTAAGATAGTCTCTTAAATGTAGTAGAAATAATTTGTTAATGTCCCTTTGTCTCATCTGCAAGTAGTGCTGCTTTTACCTCAAAGGAGTGCTGTCAAGATATTTTGGAAGCTGCTTGGCCGCCACTGCAAGGACATTTCTTGATCATCCTGTCTATGGAGAAGCTTTGAATGGTGCTCCACAATAAACAAGTCAGGAATTTGCATGCAGTGACTGTGCTGAGCCACTGTGCTGCTGTCAGTATCACTGGCAGCACCTGGAAGCTGGTCCTGCAGCCCTGATGTGCAGCTCTGCAGCATTTGAACAGCAAGGGTGTGTTCTGTGCCCCTTTCTTCTCAGCAGCGTTTACCATTGCAAAGTGGATGTGCCCGAGAGCAAGCTGGCTCAACATTTCTGATTTGGAACAACTCTCTGCCTGGGTTTGCTGTGTGGTGTTGATGTGGGAAGCAGATGAAGCAAGGGTGTAAGAATCTGTTTGCTGCTGTGGTTGATGTTGTTTGAAACAAGGGTCTACAGCATCAAGACCTTTGCAGAAAGCCCCTGAACAGGATGTGTATGAGCCAGAGCAACAGACATGAATCAGTGTCTGACCAGAGGACAGGCTGAGAGGCAGTGGGAGTCTAACCTAGTCTGAGTGACCCAGAGTACATTTTGGATGATGTATTTTGCATTTAGGGGATGATGCTGGTACCCTAAAGAGCATGCTAAAGCTGGTTGTTGCAGAGATATGAATATACTAAAAAGTGCAGGAGAATTGTTGGCCTACATTGGATGTCTTCTACAACACAGAATCTGTTGCTGTGTTGATCAGGCCCTTGTTAGCAGAGAAGCACAAAACCAGCTGGGAGCTCCTCCTGTATTAGGCAGGAGTTTGTCCCTCAGCCATGCTTCAAGTTCCCTTCAGCCTTGTGCTGCTTGTTGAACACCGTACAGCTTCTCAGCTCTTGATCACTGTTTGTATGACAGGTGACCTTCGAGTCAAGTCAGTGGCTACTTGCCATCCCTTGTTAAATCTGCCTGTGTTAGGGTCACTGTGAAACACTAGATGGACTTCTGGTGAATATAATGGGTTTTCTCTTTGGACAACATTCCAAATTTAGCACATCTTCTCTGAAGCTTAGCATAGCACTTTCCTGGAGCTGCATCAAACCCAATGTTTAAATAGCACTCAGTGTTTAAAACTCAGTGTTAATGCCTGTTGGAGATGATGTTGTAATAGCCTCAGTCACACTTTGAGGGATGGTCTTGTTTTCTTGAAATCTCTCTTACCATCTTGGAGATATCAAATTTTGTAATCAAACACTGACTTTAATGCAGGAATGTTCCCCATGGACCCTGATGTTTTATCCAAGAGTCCCAACCTTTGTGTACAATTGCTGCTGTTTATTTCCAGTCTAGGGGATTGTCTCAAATTCTCCCCCCAAGTTTGGTGTCACCAAAAAAGCTCACATCTCTTTGCAGCTAATCAAAAATAAGGGCTGGGCATTAGGAGATCATCTGAGTTTGCAGACACTGAAAGAATCCTTGATTAGTAGCTCTTGGGCAGAAGATTAATTAAGTGATTTTACATATTATATTCCTTTTCAAGGGACTGAGTGGATCTCTTGACAAAATGAGACATCCTTTTCCTGCTTCTCTCCATTCTGCACAGTTCATGCTCCCCAGGGATGGGAGGAGTTCCTTCAATGAAATACAAACAAAAAAGTCAAGATTCAGTTGCTACATGGGAATAGCAATTAGTATTTTCAATGTCTTAAACCTTTAATATGTTTTAACCCTCATTCCTGTTTTCTAGGTGAGGAAATTGTTTTGCCTTAAAATTCCCCAGAGAGGCCTGGGTAATCCTGTTGCTGAAATACAGAATTTCTTTGTACAGTGGAAAGTGCATGGGCTGAGGAGACACAAAGTGCCAGCTCCTGGATTGTTTCCTCAAACATTTGTAATAGATATGGATTAATTCAGGGAATCTCTTGGTTTTGTCATGAAAGGAGAACTTGGCAATCACGTTGTTGCACCTCCAGCTCAGAAGGATTCTGATAGAAGTGAATTTTTGATATAAAGTTCATACCTAAGCTGCTTTGTGGCCCCATGTGGAGGGTTAAGATTTAATATCAGGTAAAGGAAAGAATCCCTGCTCTGAATGAACAGCCCAGCTGTGTGTTGCTAATGTTATTTCTGATGAGGCATGTTTACTTACTTTCACCATGACTGTCCGGAAAAACCATGGCAAGAAATGTCAGAACATTTGCCAAATCACTACTTCACCCATCAAGCTGATTGTTGCATGTTATTCAGTCTGCTTCACATTAAGGGTTTGCTCCATCACTGCTTTTGCTCTTTGGGGGTATATTGATTACTTGTGGTGGGTTTTATAACAAACAGCCCTTCTTGAGGGATTACTCCCTCCTTTTCTCCCTGAGCCTGTGGCATGTTAGTAAATACAGGACTAATCATTTCTACTTCAGACACAGTCTGTCCATGGCAGTTCATCCAAAGCAATCAAAAGCAAACTCCTTCCAGTGGTTGATTATTATATTATAATGTCTTTTGCAAAGCAAACAAAAAAGAAAAAGCCTACCTATAAAATAAAAGGAATGTAATAAAACTGAAAGAGGCCTAATTTCTCCTCCTGACAAATATCTTATTTTACTGTATATCAACATTTTTTCAAGAACCAGAAGTCCTGCAAGCAGTGGTAGGCTAGTGCTGCTTGAGAGCTGGCCTGTGTAAAGGGAAAGTTTGTCAGCCTGGAGTGTGGCTGCCTGGGGGTGCACACAGCCAAGCCCCCTCCGCCAGCACAACAGGGGGGCTGAAGTCTCTCCCGGAGTTCCTCCAGAGCACAAGAGGAGATTTGACTGATAAAGACAGGCCTGAAAGACTGTCTCAGATCTGCTGTCTGCTGTCCCTGTGAAACTCTGCAATGGACAGAGGGGGCCTTTCACAGCCCGGGTTTGGAAGTCTGGCATTCTCCCCAGCCTCCCCAAATTAACAATTTGATCTTGCGTCCAACCTGAGATGAATGGCAAAAGCATAAGGGATCAGAGAGAGCAGACTGTTGCTTTGCAAGAGAGAGGCAGCACTCTTGGAACCCTCTCGATGTTGTATTATTGCTGTTATTTATTTGCATAGTTACACATTGATCCTGCTGCTTTTACCTATCGGTAAAGTATGAGCTGAATTAATTGATGGGTGAAACTCTGCTGGAGAGTACATGCTCCAATAATTAGTTTTAAAAAATGATTACTTGTTTTATTTCTACTATGCATGTTTTGTGTTTATACCTGAATTGGCTTTTTGTTGTGGATCAAGAATTCCTGAGTGTCTTGCAGGTAACTTGGGAAGGAAAGAAGATGGGATTGTGCTCTACAAATCCTTTAAAATGGACGAAGACACCTTAAAAAGTAATCTCTTAAAATATATTTTGGCTTAATTTTACTTTTGAAATGTGTATTGGTCCCCTGGAAGATGTGTGAAGACTGACAGTTCAAACAGCAAAATTCTACTTCAGTAGTACTTTTGCGTTTTCTGAAGGTGCTACCTTGTAAAATGTAAAATGTGTTTTTTGCAGAAAGACATTTATATGCTAAAATCTATGTGGAAATTACTGTCAGTGAGGCAAGAAGAGAAATTGGAAGAAGGACAGGTGCTGTTAATTTGTGCCAGTCTTCTCTAGGCTTTTTCTATCTCTAGGCTTGTTCTATTAAATGTTTTTACTCTGAGGTAATGGATTTAGGGTTTGATGATAGCAAGAGGCACAGCAGGCTGAATCTGAAGATGTTTTCACCTTCTGAGCCAAAAGCGATGATAGGAATCAGCAGTGGTACTGAGAATAATGGATTTGGAACTTTGAGATGAATGAAAAATATCTGAAACTTGAAATTAGGCCGTGATTCAGAGCTTTTTGGAGTTTTCTAAGCTCAACAGCTCTTCATTAATGCAGCCTGGCATATGTTTATTTCACTACTGTGATCCATAACAGCTAACTCCAAATGGAAGCAAGAAACTCAGCTGAACACAACCTGGCAAGTTTCTCTGGTGTCTGAATTTTATATGCTCTTGTGTCTACATGGAAGAGGTTGCAACAACTTAAACTGGAAATGCTCAAAGCCCTAATGAAAGGTTTCATATTTGAAATGTGGAGTAAGATTATGCTCTGGGCATGAGCCAGAAATGGAGAGGGAGGAGCTGACATCACCTTAGCTGGATTTGAGCTTTTTTTGGCTGAAAAAAGGTCTGAGAAAAAAGTACATCGCTCTAACAGCAAATTGTGTTGCTTAGGGCACCTACAGGGACTCCTTGCTGAGCTGTTCATTCCCTGGCATCCATGTCATAAGAGCTGTCAAGAAATACAGTGCTAGGAGATGTAAAGAAAATAGAGGTTCAGCTCTCACCTGCCCCAGGCCTCTTCCTTGGCATCCCCTCACAAGTGCATTGCCTCTCTCTGTTCTAGTCACAGACCCCTGCCTGGTGCATGTGGACTGCCAAAATCAAAAAAGGAACCAAAAATCAAAACAAAAAGCAATCAACCCTGGAGAAATGGCTTTTAAATTCCTTGTTTAGTGAAAAGTGGCTAAGCAAGTGATCACCACCTTAAATTTACTGTATGGGTCCTTGTCTCTGCTGGGATGTTTGGGAGTCCGGTTAAAAACGAATTGACAGAAGTAGCATTGATGGTAAGAGATCCTGCAAGAACTAAAGCAAAACCTCAGGACATGCAAATAAACATCTGTTTCTTGGTATTTCTATACACTTACTTGCTGCTGCTTGTGAGCAGCATGGTGCAGCTGAAAAATCTGATCTCATTACTCAGGTCCTGCTTACCTTTTGCAGGCATGGGAAGGGATACAGTGCCATTGACCTGCTTCCTTCATCTAGTCCACTTTTCTCTAGTTTTTAATCTTATCATACAACTAATAAAATATGAAAACACGTTAAATTATAATAGCTATTTGTGGGAAAATTCAGCTGAAGATAAGTCTCCAATTTCTTTGCTGTAAATCTTGATGCATTGGCTCACTGACAAGTGGTTAAAACACAGCCGTAAATCTCTCTGTGAGACATGTTGTGAGGAAGGAAACACACAGGAGTTTTTCAGCACAGCAATTACAGGAAAAAGCTCAGAGCTCCTTGCCACTGCCAATCCAACCCCACTGGTGTCTGAAGTAATTAACGAATTCTTCATTTTGTACCAAGGCTGGAAAGTGATAAAAAGAAACAATCAAGTTGTTTTTACCTTGATTCCTGTCACTGAGAGGTTCAAACACCCACAAAAGCTTTCAGATGTTTTCACTTTAGTTCAAGTCAAACATTGCAAAGTTTGCGGTTCCCACCCCCTACTTTTTGACCTGGAGTATGATATAATCAAACTGTTTACATCTTTACCTTAAAAGTAGATGTATAGCTAACATGCCAGCTTTTAAATACATTTAGGTACTGCTAAAAATCTGTCCAGGTCCAAAAACTGCCATTATTTTCAGAAAATCTGCACTAAAATATTTTCTTACATTTTTTGTATTGTAAAATGCATACAAAAAGGAGGAGGACAGTGGAGATATGCAGCCAGAAGGATAGATGGAGCTGTGTTTTTCTCTTCCCTAATTAGTGTATGATTCTACAATTAGTTAATACAGGATTTCTGAATGTGGTGGTCCTGTCCTCCTCCCACTCCACTTCTGGGGATTCCTGAGAATCACCCAGAAGCTCCGCTGGATCTGGTGAGTCAGTTTGCTAAACAGCCAGAAACCAGATCCAACCAAAAATCAGGAAGGGGGGAAGTATTTTGTGCCTCTTGAAGAACTAAATTAAATCCCCTGGGAGCCAAGTGGGAGCCATAGATGGTACAAGAAGGGAGCAGTTGTGCCAGCTGGGGGCTGCCAGCTTCCAGACCTGCAGGGCTCCGGGTGAGATCCTGCTCTTGGGCACTAGGAGGGAACAAACCCCGTGGGAGCTGAAGCGCTTGGTGTCGAGCACTCAGCGGTACTCAGCAAAAGGCAATTCCATCGTGTACAGGACGTGAGCACGGAGCTGCAGGCTGGAGGCAGCCATGACGCAGTGGATTTTGTGAGCAGATTTGGAGGAGAAAGCCAGCATGTTTGGCCACTACAAGTGCGAGGCTGTTCCCTGCGTGCAATGTGGGGACACAGCTCAATGAATGGAGGCATTAATTGGGAGCATGGCTGCAGCACCGGCTCAGGAAAGCTGCTTGGTGCTTGCTTGTGTCCCTTCCATTCCATCAAAGCTCGAGCACTTCATGGAATAAGGGCATATGGGACCAATAAAGCAGATTTAAGGAGATGGAGTCCAGGTGGCGAAAGCGTATAATGGGAAGTGACTTATGGGAAAATGTTGCACTCAAAACTCCTCTGTTGGTTTAGGTGACCCTGTAAATCCAGGCCCTGCTTTTAGTCAATGGGACTACTCATGAGAGCTAAATTACTTATGTTGCAGGATTGAGCCTACTGAAAGGAAAACTTTTCAAGGAGGTCCAAATAAATGTTCTAACTCGTGCTTACAGTGTTCTTAGTTTTTAGCATGAGCCCAGTTGTGAACACAGACAACCAATTTGCTGTAATTTGTATATTTGGTTGGCATGTGTTTACAGAGGGGAGATCAGGATTTTTTTAAGAACTACTTTGCCCCTGGTTTCCGTATCCTTCCCTTAATCTCTCTCCACAAAAGAAGCTCAAACAAAACCCCATAACCCTCCTTCCCCTCCACTTAACGGAAAACTTGAAAGCAAACCCTGCACGGTGTACTTTTCATATGTACATAGGTACCTTGCAGTGAAATGAGAAACGGCAGAAGAACTCTGCAATAACCATGACTGAGTGTGCAAGGAAAAAAAACAAGCCTTCAGTAAATACTGCTTCGTTAGATCTTAATAGCAGAAAAAAGTCCCCTAGAAATAAATCCTCAACATGATTCTCAAATGAAAGAGAATCTTTCCACGTTGAAACCAAATGTTCAAAAGCTCTGTGCTTTGTTGTATTAATGCCCATAATTTATTCTTCTTAGAAACTATCCCTCACAGGCTGTTACAGCACTCAGTGTGGTACATCATAATAAAAACAACTTTGAAGGCAAAAACGTCATAACAAAAATAAAACTCTGAAAGCTTTAGTGAATAAAGACTTGCAGGGGGGTCTGGAAAAAGGACACAAATGTTGTGAGAAATCAAAAACAGAAGAATAAATTGTAAGCAGAAATATAAACTAAGCTTTGTGAACAAACAAGTCCTTTTAAAATTCTCAAGTAGTTGTATGTAAAATTGATTTGTGTGGCCCAAGAACCTTCACAGCACAGTCATTCCTCTCTGCAGCATCCAAAGCTAAACAAGCCAGTTCACTCTTGGGGGGTTTTTTCCCCACAATCAAATACATTTCAGTGCAGGAGCAGCTGTCACTGTGATTGATACCTGCTCAATCTAGCACTTATAAGACCCTAATCTATGTTGCGGTTGGGCTTGTAGCTTCCTCTCACAATGGATTTTCACACAACAGGGACGAGTTGTTCAATCACTTGAAATAGCTTTTACACCCCAACTGGAGATGTTAAAAAATAAGAAATTTTTATTATTATATTTTTTACTTCTAAAACATTTATCCAATTTCTCTTGCCTGGAAAAGATTGAGATGTTTATCTTCTCTGGAGATTCAACTTTATTTTCAGGAAGATGAAAATCCAAGCACTATAGTAGTGGTGGCCAACCCACTGATCTTGAATTACAAATGCTGCATCAACAACCCAGGTCATGTCACAGCTTGGACCAACAGCTTCTTACTGGCACAGTAGATGGTGGGTGGTCAGAATTCCTGACTGTGTTCCAAAGGCTGGTCTTGGTGTATCACCTGCAAAACCACTTGTATTTTCAACCCCTGCCCTGTAGTGGGACCCTTGGAAGTCATCAGTCCTTCCTCTGTAAGCCTTGTCTGGGGTTTCTTTACTTCTCTGTTCTCTAGGGCATGTTGGCTGTATTTGCGGCTATGTTTGTTGGCCACTGTCACCTATGGATTGCTGTTAGCATCTGGGCGTGTGTAATCATCATATTATTTTTATTTAACCTTCATAACCCTCATTCCTACTGCAGTATCTCTTGTCAGGCCTTTATAGTCAGTTTTCAACACTGGATTTTTGCAGCAGGTAAGAGCAGCCTTGAAATTTATTGTTTTCCCTTCTTTAGGGATTTTATTAACTTGGTCCCTAGTTACAATTTGTGAGTTACTGTTTAATTCATTAGATTTGTTCAGGAGGTAGAATTTGACTTCAGTTGTACATATTGTACAAGACTAGGAACTTCAAAATTGAATGGAGCTGTAATTGTGTTAGATTAAAGAGATGTTGTTTGGGATAGGGCATAAGGAATTGGTTTTGGGACAAGAAAACCAGTAGAAGAGAAGGTTTGAAGGTGTAGAGAGTAATGTCTTAGTGATAAAGCAGGCAGAGAAGGAGCCATGGTGTCAGCCTTCAAGCCACGGAACAGGGTCTTGGCTGATGCTGGTAATGCTCTGTTCTTCCCTGCGGCTCTTAGCTGGCCTTATCCAAGGCATGGTGTGCCCTTCATGATGGCCAAAGTGATAAAGCTGTGAGCTATCTCAGCTAGTTCTAGCTCTCTCAGAGGAAAAGTGCAGCCCATACAGAGTCTTTTCATGTTGGTCAGGGAGATCTAAGCCTTAGTTTACGATCTTTATGACTGTTCACATATCCAAACTTCATCTCCCCACACACATTTACCCCTGGCTACAGTTTATGGCCATTTCTTTTCCATCCCAAACTCCCCATGGAAGACATCCTTACAGAAGTGGATCCTGCTGGTGCAGGTTTGTAAAGCTGTGATGTTTTATAACTACTCCTAGTCTGATATACTGTATATACTATACTGATACTGTATATACTGATATACTATAAGAGCCCAGGAAAAGAGGATTAATATTTTGACTGACAATTTTTAGAAGCTCTGGGTCTGGTGATTTTTCAGAGGGAAGATATGTTTTTGCTTTAACTGAGGATAAAGGATAGTGTAACATTCCCACTGGTGGACAAAGTCTAGTGGAAACAAAAAACATTTAATGGCAGGAAAAACATTGTTTAAGAGAAGTGGTAAACCTTTGGAGTTTGAACAAGGCTGTTATGTAGCTGCAATACTGACAATGAAGGGTTAAGAACAAGAAAATATGCCAAGGCAAAGTCAGAGATACAAGACCATATAATCCATTCGGATTGCAGATGAAGTAACTCCAGTCATGCCTAGAAGGTAACTGGACAAAGTATGTTTTTTCCATTAGCTCAGCTCGTGCAATTATGCTGGTACAGAATTGCACATTTCTGCACAGTTCTGGCCACAGAAGCTATTTCTTCATGCTCAGACCTGTTTGCTGGAGGTGAAACTGAGCTGGGTCATTGGAGCTGCAGAGAAACTCCTAATGAAACAAAACAGCATGAGGCTGTACTTTGCAGGGGGTGGATGGCTGGATTAGGCATTACACTAAGTAGTCCCCCGGGATATTTTTCAACTGCAATGCAAGCTCAGTGATCAAATATGGAACAGATTAACAGGAGGAGGGGCTGTATATTTCTTGTAAGTCACAATCTTCTTTTATTCATGACTATCTGCAGTGCAATTTTTTTGAAGCTCTGGTTGAGTTTAGTGCTGTAAACCCATGGCATATCAAGCTACCAGTGTAATTTTCTGATAAATTTATTTGCATCAATACTGTTTAAAATGAGTACAGTAAGTGCAGGGACTAAAAGGAGTTATGTTTAAAAGGTCTTTATTTCTAGCAGTCTGGGTTATCTCTAAACACACAGCTTTTAAAAATAGGATCTTAATGTTAGCTCCAGAAATCCATATATAGTTGCTCAATGCATGGCCTGATTTAATTGTATAGCTACTCCCTCTGATTGCAAGAGATCAAGAGATGTTCAGATTCCTGATTCTGATGAGGAGAACAGCTGCTTTAAAGCTGAGCTTATACAATCTTTTCTCCTATGTGTTCTGAATATTGAAAAAAAAAATATTTTTTATCATTTTCATTAACCTCAGCTACACATGAAAGCATGAGCCTATGCCCCTTACGGTGAGTACTCTCCTCAGAGCATTTGATTGTAAAATCAAATTCCTGAATACCAATTTCCAAACCCGTTGACCCTGGAAAGTTACCACTTTTGTTTTCATTAGTTTGGATGTTTTGCATGATCAAAACAGGACCTTGGTGTCTGAAATTTCTTATGGTCAGCTATACCTGTGCAAGTGAAGTCCTGCCCTGTTCTGAGCAACTTGTGCCTTGCTGCTGCCCAAAGCCAAGTCCAGAAAGCAGATCCAACATCTCTGATCACAGTTCACTGAGGGTATGCAGCCGGGAGAGGCTGTTTGATATTTTTCCAAGGACATGTAGTGATAGGGCAAGTGAAATGGCTTCAAACTGAAAGAGGGCAGGTGTAGATTGGATATTAAGAAGGAATTTCTCACTACACGAGTTTTAAAGTCCCTTCTGACCTAAACCATTCTATGATTCTGTGAAAATGCAGTGATGGCCACAGCCTGTAAAGTGTGGTGGTGGTGGCACTGCACAGATCACCTTTAGAGATCCTAAATAACTCTTTATACGTACACATTTAAAAATTATGTGGATGTGGGTAGAAATCCATTCCCAAAGCCCTTCAAGACAGGCACCAGCTTCCACTTCCTTCACTGTGCACCCCTCTGCCCCAGGTCACTGCCCCTGCTTGAACTTGGTAGTTAATTCTAAGGAAGCATTACCCAAAGCAATATCCACCACTCCCCATGACACCTAGGGACAGCAGCATCTGTTCTGCTGAATAGCCTGAATGTGTTTTTACAGAGTGAGAGTTGCCTAAGATTTATTTTAATTGAGTATGGCTCCAAAGTGAGTAGCTGTATGACCAAGAATGCTGTGGTGTTAAACTGATGTAAAGATCGACCAAAATATTTTTAGAGTGCAATGAATATATTGGGAAATGCTAAATCTTGCCAGTTCCTGCAAACCATGCTGTAGTGGTTTCACATTCACCTAATTTTGTTTGTTAAATTTAGTGTAGTGGTCTATTTTTCCGCTATGGAATAGGATTAGAAGAAAGGCAAAACGGGCTTAACTTAAAGATAGAAACAGTTAGATTTATCAACACGCATTAAAAGGAGAAAAAAAACCCCATGAAACCTTTTTAAAAGCACGCCCCTCCCCCCTACCAACAATTTACTTTCCCACAAAACAATATAAAGAGACAGAAAATCAGAACTCTAGGTCAGTACCACTTATAAAATAGTCGTTCATTCAGTCTTTGAGAGAGAGAAGTCCCTCCTGATTTTTGTTCTGGTAACTTTCCACAAGAGACACAGTCACTTTGTGGCTTCCAACTCCCACAAAACCAGCCCGTCCCAAAATCTGCATGGGGTTTCACCTTTTAAAGATGCACAGCTCCACAACAAAGGATTTCTCATTCTTCACTGGTGACAAGGCTTCAAACATCTCATAGGATCACTAGATTACAGTTTCTAATTCAATATCCATTCAGTAAAATCAGACACCTTTGCTTGAATCCACAAAATCATCTCGCCATTCTTAGTCCACAATTTAAAGGAATATTACAGTCTGTTACCACAAAATCAAGGAGATTTTCAGCCTAGAACTATGGCAACCTGTCATCTCATCCACTTAAGAAGTCACTATTCCTTTACTGACTTTGATATCTTCATATTATCCCTTTGCATATCTCCAATTTGGCCCTTCCTCTCTCTTTGAGAAGGGTTAGAGTTTAAAAAGTCTCAGTCTGTGTTAGGAAAGAGTTAACATTTCCTGCCCAGGTCTGCAGATGGCCATGTGGTCTCTGCTGTGGGGCAGCTGTGAAAGCCTCAAATCCTCGAGGTGTAAGAAAAGCTCAGAAATGGTGGCCTGGATCTTCTCTCCCCCTCCACCCCTTGGTCTTATGGGGTGGGTTTGGCCCAGTCTGGGCTCAGTGCTGCTCTCCGGGGACCTGGAGGTTTGGTTCTTCTCCCTCGCCCCGGCCGGCGGCGTGGTGCAGGCCGTAGGATCGGCTGGATGTCAGCAGCCGTGGCTCCCCTTTCTCTGCCGGCATCTGCTGGGCTCGGGGCCCGACTCGGCTTCAGCCAGGGCCAGCCGGGGGGCGGTGGGGCCTGAACCGGGCCCTGCTGCTCCCGCTCGATGTCACCTCATGGCAGGACTGCAGCAAAAGAGCACAGCCTCCCAAAATTCACCTGTATTTAAGCCATGTGTCCAAGAGGTGTACACTTGTATCTGATTGGATACTCTGGCTGTCAGTTTTAAAGCAGATCACTAATTGGTTTTACTATTCATGCCAAACCAATACACATGCTCAAGTAAGACTAAGTAGGGAAGCTTGTGTTTGTCTCCGAAAACAGGTATGTATTAACTCTGTAAATGTGGAAAAAATCATTTAGTTTATAATGTAGACATGTCTTGGTACAGTAGAGCACTTGTAATAATAAGTTTAAGCCCCTCTGCTGTAGTATAGATTCCTTTTTCATGGTGAAAAAAAAAATTAAAGTGATAAGCTAAAATAAAAGAAAAAGAAAGGAAAACTGTATTTAAGTGAGATGGGACTAAAAGGTTGCCAGTGTCATGGCAGGCTGCACATTAGCTTCTAAGGCAAGTGAGATGCATCTTCTTTTACATGGAATTCAAACGAGTGTTAGGAGGGAGCACAGTGTTGGGAACAGCCTGCTATGAGGTGGAGATCTTGTATTTGCTAGTTTATTTCTCCTTCTCTGGTACTTTTTTGCTCCCTTTGCTCAGATATTTTGTGTTTAGATATTGCAGAATATTTGTATATTTTAACTTGCTTGCATTCGTTATTTGTAGTACTCTTAACTGAATTTGTATCTAAAATTCTTTGAAATTTAATATTCCTCAAACACTTGAAATCTGTCTGCTTCTGTGTTCTCTGTGCATTATCAGGTCCTCTGTGCTGTCTTTCCAAAAGCAGCTCTGTTTCCTTTATGATACAGAACCTGCTACCTCTGCAATAGCTCCTCAATGCTTTGGTTTTATGCTGCTTTTCAATGTTCCCTCCCTTGAAAGACTGATGTTGAAGGAAGGGGCTGTAGGTAATAGGGAAGACAGCTGGGGAGATTTCACTGTGGGGTTGGGTTTTTTTGGGGGGGTGGGCTGGGATTTATTGTAGCAGAAGAAAATTGCTTTCCCAGCATGCTCAACGCCACTTTTTATGGGAGAGGTGCAGGTCGTGTGTGCAACTGTGCTGAGGGAATGGTGTACGACAGACGGCCATGACCTCACTCCTGGATCTGGCTGGGACTGTGAGTGCCTTTTAAAACACTTTTCCTTTGAAATACATACACCTGCAATGTGTGACCCACGGTTAGTAAGGGCCTCAAAGACACCCTGAGAAGATGATTTCCAGAGAGCTCAGCCATTAAGTGTAAGCAAGTTGCACACAGAGCTCAGCATACACGAAGATCTCCTACAGATTTATAACTTGACAAAATTTGTATGGAATTTGGTAGCAATGAATGAATGAATGTATTCATTTGACAGAGGCCATTCTTCCCTGGTCCCCAGAATCTCATCTGTTGCTCCAGGGTATGTAAGCCTGAGATCTGTTTATGGAAAGGACAGATAATTTTGGTTAACATTTGTATAGAAAAGAACACATTCTTTGTTTTAATCTCAAAAATGTTTGGTGTATTTTGCTGTAAACTAAAAATAGATTTAAAACTCCCAAATCTTTTCAGCATAAAAATGTCAGTGCAAATGTAAGTTTGTCAGAGCCATAAACAGCAAAAATCAAAGTCTTATAAAGGAAAATTTGGCTAACCTGAGAGTCACACTGCTATTAACTTTCCCTGTAACCTAATAAAGAATCACTCTGAGGGCCCATCACTTCACCTGCAGCATTCACTGCCGTATCCCAAGGTAAAGGCGATAAATTCTGTCTTCACCTCCCCACCTCCAGCCCAGCTAGCACAATAGTTGGAATTATTGCATGCTGTGTATTGACAGCCACTCCTTATATCCATTCAAGTAAGAAGCCTTTAAAATACTTTGAAATCACAGTTAAAATAAATTATTTTATAATATTTTTTTTTAATAATAGACAAGCCACTCCAATCCATTAAAAACCCAAAGGCCCTGCTTTTGTTATCTGGATGCATAAATTTAAAATTAGTTTCACTCTAGCAAAGGTGGCATGAGCTTGGAAGTGTCTGGAAGTGTCAGGAGGCTGGCCCAAGGCATGGGATTGGAAATTGGGGTACTCTGGTTTTGTAGTTAAATTCCTAAAAGCGGAGAAAGCACTCCAGAGAGCAGATCCTGCTAAAGGATCTTGAAAAGTGAAGAAAATAATCTTATCCATTGCTGAATAGCTCTATTAAATGATGAGAAAAAGTGCAGCACCACCTTGTTATCTGCACATGACCTCTCCTGAGGCATCAGTGGCACAAAACTAAAAAGGAAAAATAAGAGGACAAATTAAGCAAGGCCCGAGAGTTCTGCATTTGAAAGCAGAGCTTCAGGACAGGGACACTTTCCAAAGAGCCATTTCAGCCAAAGGTCACATGTATGCCTATAAAATCATTCTTGAAAGCAGCGCCTTTGTCCCCCTGCTGTCTCCCAATGGAGCCATTGTCCCGCCGGGGCAGCTGGCACCGTGACTTCAGCGGCTGCGGCGGGCCCGGGGCACCCCGAGCCAGCCCGGGGCCGGGGCAGCCCCCAGCTCCCGGCACATGCCCGAGCTCCCCGGGACGCTCCCGAGCTCCCCGGGACATTCCCCAGCTCCCCGGGACATTCCC
>WBMY01018008.1:644697-690709 GCA_013397315.1 Donacobius atricapilla | reverse complement strand
CAATCCATTAAAAACCCAAAGGCCCTGCTTTTGTTATCTGGATGCATAAATTTAAAATTAGTTTCACTCTAGCAAAGGTGGCATGAGCTTGGAAGTGTCTGGAAGTGTCAGGAGGCTGGCCCAAGGCATGGGATTGGAAATTGGGGTACTCTGGTTTTGTAGTTAAATTCCTAAAAGCGGAGAAAGCACTCCAGAGAGCAGATCCTGCTAAAGGATCTTGAAAAGTGAAGAAAATAATCTTATCCATTGCTGAATAGCTCTATTAAATGATGAGAAAAAGTGCAGCACCACCTTGTTATCTGCACATGACCTCTCCTGAGGCATCAGTGGCACAAAACTAAAAAGGAAAAATAAGAGGACAAATTAAGCAAGGCCCGAGAGTTCTGCATTTGAAAGCAGAGCTTCAGGACAGGGACACTTTCCAAAGAGCCATTTCAGCCAAAGGTCACATGTATGCCTATAAAATCATTCTTGAAAGCAGCGCCTTTGTCCCCCTGCTGTCTCCCAATGGAGCCATTGTCCCGCCGGGGCAGCTGGCACCGTGACTTCAGCGGCTGCGGCGGGCCCGGGGCACCCCGAGCCAGCCCGGGGCCGGGGCAGCCCCCAGCTCCCGGCACATGCCCGAGCTCCCCGGGACGCTCCCGAGCTCCCCGGGACATTCCCCAGCTCCCCGGGACATTCCCGAGCTCCCCGGGACGCTCCCGAGCTCCCCGGGACATTCCCCAGCTCCCCGGGACATTCCCAGTCTCCCCGGGACGCTCCCCATCTCCCGGGACATTCCCAATCTCCCCGGGGCATTCCCGATCTCCCCGGGACGCTCCCGATCTCCCCGGGACATTCCCGATCCTGGGACATTCCCGATCTCCCCGGGGCATTCCCGAGCCCCCCGGGACGCTCCCGGCGCGGCGCCTCTGCCGGAGCCGCTCAGCGCCAGGGCCGAGCGCAGCTCCCACGCCGAGCTTCAGGCATGGAGAAAAAAGACCTGCTGGTACGGTAGGAGCATCTGCACTCCCCTTCTGCCCTGCGTGCTTTCCTGGCTTGCCAAAACAGCCTTAAATAAATATTATTACAAGCAAAGTCAGCTAATGAAGTAGCATGAATGTGGTTTTGCAAAATGCAGCTCGGATTGGGATTTGGCAAGTGGGAAGTCCTTCCAAACTGCATTCCGGGGTGATGTTGGAAGTCCTGATTCATAATAAAAGAGAAAATATTATTTAATGCACAGAGAAGAAAATGTATTTTAGAAACCATAGTAGTTCTTGAATAGCTTGTTTTGCCTTCTGAAGAGATCTCCTCTCTTAACCTTTTTAATGTAAACTGCTTTTCATATATATTCTTACCTTATAGCAATATCAAAATTGGCTTCCGGCACAGACATGAGCAAAGTATCTTGTGTTTTGTTTATATTTACCTCCTCCTACAGTATTAATATTATGCAAGTACATAAATTTGAGTTTAGAACTCCTACATCACTTGGCTTTTGATTTATATTAAAATTTCCAGTGTCTGGAGCTTTACTGGTAAAGCTGGGCTTAAAGGCAATCTGTCTCAATAAGCTTCCTGTTACAGGTACCTCTTCCTAAGGCTTTTTTTCCAGGGGAAATACATGGATTTCTTTAATCAGGGTAGTAACACTCCAAGTATCTGTATTTCTTTCCATAACTCCCTATGCCACAACTGTAAAGTGCTGATTAGAGGGGCAAGTTGATAAGGAGTAATGAAATGCTGCATGCCTCATAGTTCCCCTACTCATAATGGACCCATAATGATTTTGATTATTCTGATTTTAAAGTATTGATCTTGGGTCCTTCTTTCAAGTTTCTTTTGCTTCTGATTTGCTTAGATTTTGACTGTGATTTGCTTCTAATTTCTGCTGATCTATGCATGCTTCCTGTCAGCATGTGTCAGTGAGTGCTTGTGCGCTGTTCCTTACTGCCACCATGTCTGTGATGGAAACTCTGAGCTCTGCTAGTGGAATTGGGACTCTGACTTGTCCAATGAAAAACAAAAAAAAGGGAAACAGGGCATTTCAGGGGTGTCGAAGGTCTGCCTAAAGCTTACATGAGTACTCCAGCCCTCCCCACTGGATGTGCGGCGGGGTGTTGGGGAGGTGGGCTGGGGGCTGGCAGAGAGTGGTGGCTGTGCCGGGTGGATAGGGAGGGATACTGGGGGTTGCCTGTAACTAAAAGAAAGCAAAGGTGACTGTGCCCCTAAGCCTGGCTGCCCACAGACGACCTCCTGTAACTGTTCAGGGACATTTTTAGATTATGAGCTTCTCATGAAGTGCAAGGTTGGAGAAATGTTTCCTCCTAGGAGGCTGGCCTGTATACGATGTTAAGAAAACAAAATAGTCCTCCATTTGTGTAGTAATATTTATTCTACAAAATATTAGCTTATTTCAGAGGTTGTAATATGAAGGTTAAACTATGAGTGTAATGTCATTGCAGCAAGGAGGTTTCCAATTATTCATCAAGGATGCCAGCTGAGTTTGAATGCCAGACAGCTAAAGATAAGTTAGCTTCATTCTTGAAAGCCAGAGCTGTTCATAGCTGTGCCTGCACTGCAGCCTTTACCAAAGGATGCCAAATGAGTTCTTTGACATTAGCTGAACTGGAAGTGGAGGTAATGAATATTTGTGAGAGATGAATGAAGTGGTGCACGAGACTGCCGCTGGCAGCGCTGGGGCTAGCTCCAGCTTGTCCAACTTCCCAAATTCCCATGTACTCTTGGAAGTACTCATTTATGGCACTTCCCCAGATTAATGGAGCACTTATGGAAACACATCAAAACTGTTATTGCTGACACACCAGTAACACAAATTGGTTTTCAGGTGCTTACAAATCTGACAGCATCCTTGACCTTGCTGGATGAGGGGTTTTGAGCCTCCCACCACAGGGCTCCCCATGCCACCGACACCAGCCCAGCTGGGATTCACCCTCCCCTGCGCTCATCACTGGGTGAGATGACAACTGTGTTTGTAGGGAGCCAGACCAAATGATCTCACAGGCTTTCTTTGTCTCAAAACCCGTGAAACTGTGCGTGCTCCACACAGTTAGAATAAAAGAGAACAGGGTCACTGTCATTTTGGTACACAAAAAAATACATAAATGTAGAAATAAATATGTATTGGCTCCATCACTATTGGAGAACTATTTCCCTATTGTGTACAGTTGTTTAAATTCCATGAGAAAGATTCATGGTAAATGGTCTTTTGTCCTAGAAGGCTTCAATATTTCACAACACTGAAGTGACAAATTGCTTAGAAGTTCTAGTCAATAGTGCTGTATGTGAAAAATTGGATGAAAAAAGATTAAAAATAGAAGATAATGGCAGGTATGTTCAGCTCCTGTCCTCTTGCCCTAAGCCAGACAGAACTTTTCTCCTATTGAAATGGATTACATCCATGGCTGGGAGACTGTGTCCTCAGATACCTGCTCTTCTAACACAGTTCCTAGCCAGCCATTTTCGTTTCATTTCTTTGTGGGGCTTCATGCCCTCAATCCATACTGTTTTTCTTGTGAAGTAACTCAGAAGTCTTGTCGAAAAGCTTACTCCTTTGTTTATCTAACTTCATAGTTTCTTGTAGAGATTTTTACTGGGAAGCCGTGTTGGGTTGGCCTTGTCTGGCTGCCAGATGCCCACTCTCTCATTCCCCCTCCTCAACAGGGCAGGGGGAGAAAATAAGATGGAAAAGCTCATGGACTGAGATAAAGACAGGGAAATCACTTACCTAGTTAGTGTCATGGGCAAAACAGACTCAACTTGGTAAAAATTAATTAAATTTGTTGCCATTTAAAATAGGTTTTGATAGTGGGAAGCAAATTAAAAAATAAAACAGCATCTTTCTTTCCCCTTCCCCCAGTTCTTCATTCCTGGTTCCTCCACCTCTCCCCACCACCCCAGGCAGCACTTGGGGGACGACCAGTCCATAAGAGCCCTCCTCTTCTGCTCCCTCCTGCTCACACATCTCCCTGTCCCACTGTGGGGCCTTTCCATGGGCCGGGGTCATTCAGGACAAGCCGGCTTCTCGAAGGTATTTTCTGGTGGTTGCAGAGGATTCCCCACACTGGCGCCTGGAGCACCTCCTCCCTCCTCCCTCAGTAACCTTGGTGTCTGCAAAGCTGTTTCTCTTACTTCCCCCCTCACTCATCACTACCTGCACAGTGCTTTTTACCCTTTTCTGTTTCGTTCTACCTCCGGTGCTGCCGTCTTGGCCTCATGAGGGCCTCAGCTGTGTCTGGTCCATGGCAGCCCTGGCCCCTCTATATAATGCACTACCGCACGTGTTTCTGGATTCTCACCCTCTGTTATTCTGTTTCCACGTACTTTTTTGGTGAGGTGAATATTTTAACCTGAAAGCCTTCTAGTTTTGAAGACCTCTCTGGCTCTGCTGTCACTTAGCTCTTCACCTGTTTTATTTTCCTTTTTTATTTTGAAGAAGTTCTCGGAAACCTTATCCTTACCCATAACCTAATCTTTTCCTGCCATGTCATCTGATGTAGAAACCCTACAGAAGCAGCACTGGTGGGACACGGCCAGAGTTGTTCCTGCCATTCTGCAGCACCCACCTCCCATCCCCATTACTGAAATGTTACATTTTATTCCCTTCACAGATTTCTGTTCCCTGCTGCTTGCTGTTAATGGCGCGTTCAGCTGAGGTCCTGCCTCATACCTGTGATGCTCGCAGAACTTGGGGTATATGGGTTGCCCTGGGTAACAGTGCTTTGTCCATGCAGGCTTCTTTATTTATGCCAAATTTCAAGCTTCTAGCTCTATATTGGCACATGTGGCAGTGCAGGTGGCTGCCAGGACATGGCAGGATGAGCTGCTGAGGCTGCCAGGCTCTACATGCGCTTAGCCAGCACCAGCCCACCAGACACATCCATTCCCTTGTGTTTACACACAAACCATCTCCCCAGGTCATTCTCTTGCCAGAAGGGGATAATTTGCAAGGGGAAAATGTGTTAACCTGAAGAAAGGAAGATTGTACTGCTCTGTGCAAAAGCAAAAGCTCTCCGAGGCAGCAAAGACAGGACTTCTGAAATGGGCTCCACAGGGGGTCACTCCAGATTTTGCAGAGAGCAAACCTGGGACAGGATTGGAACACTTCCCTCAGCTGTTTGCGAAGAGTATAACAAAGCAGAGGGGAGGAATACAGTCCAGGGACACCTCATCCCACATCCTGAATTTTTGATGACTTGACTACAGCAACTGGGCTCTGCAGAATTTCCCCAGACTGCCTGATTTAAGCTAGTCCTTGAGGCAGGAGATTTTGGTGCAGCAGGATGCACCAACACTCATGAAAAATAGCAGTCGTGCTATTTGGGCAAAAAAAGGGCAAAGTCACTGAAGTAAATTCCAAGGTAGGAGTTACTATCCATGGGACATTTGTGGATTTGAACTTATTGCTGCATATTTCGCCCTGCTGAAAAATATTTTAAGTCGTAGTAGCTGTATGTCCCTGGTGCAGCTGGAGGGGCACTGATTTGTTACAGTCCTTGCAGTTGCAATCAGAGTTTCCCTGTCCCCTTTGGCAGCTCCAACATTGAATTTGGTGCAGGGCTGGTTCCTCTTTGCTGCTGCCACAACACAGGTTCCTCACTACCATCCTGTCCCAGCTCCAATAATCCTTGTCCCATTTCCCCATTCTCCTGTCACATTCTCTTGGCCAGAAAAGGTTTTCAAGATGTTACATTCATCAGCAGCACCGTGTGTCAGCACAGGCCTCAGGTCTGATGGGATTGTGGGAACTGGCACTCATCTGTACCAGGACCAGCAAAGGATGGTCAGTGCAATACTTAAAGACTTCACAGGCTGTATAAAGAGAAAATATGGCTTGGTTCAGCCATCTTTGGAGAAAGAAGAGTATGAGTTTGTGGCTGCAAACTGGTACCTGCATCAGGTGACACTAGAAGAGAGGTACAGCTTCCTCAGTCATTTCAGGCATTCCTCAAAGGCTCTTTGCACACCTAAAATGAATTTTGGTTGGGACAATCATAAACATCCAGTGGATGAAAATATGGTCATTATGAGGGTAAGAGAAAATGTCCTGATGAAACAATATTTTGTAAATAAGTTGCCATCACCTGTAAATGCCTGTATTTATTTCTTTCCATGCTGAGGCTGAGCAGCTAAAGTGGCAGTGGAGACAATAGGTAAACCCCAGAAAAGGTCAGCCTTCCAGCTTGGACAGAGGAAATGCTGTAAGATGGGGTGCAATTCCCTTGGAGCTGATGATCCTTAATCCAGGAGAAATATAAGAAGCCCTTAAGTGCCTTTTCGATATTCAGAATGAAAGGATTCCTTTCCCTGCTCAAGGGAACAGCATTTCTTTGTATATTCCTTGTAAATGACATGATTGTACCAGAGAATCTAAGTCCTTGCTTACAGGAAACAACCTGAAGGGTCCCAGTCTCAGCTGGCTGCCAAGGCCAAAAGCACTGACTCGCGTCATTTGTGCTTGACTACATAAATTCAGTGCACCTAAAGGTGCTCTATTTTTATGACATTCCCTAACATGTAATGGACTTGTGCAGTAGAGTACAACTGAATGAGCATTAGCAACAGGGCAGAGATCACAAGGATGTTTTCCTCCTTTTAAACAGCAGGAACAAGAAGGAGATTCCCTTTTGGAGTCTCCAAAGCTCTGTTCTCCTAATATATTTTTTCTCTTCACCCTCAACACTAAGATGTCTTTTTCTGCCCTCTCATTGCTCTGCCAAGCCAGCCCAGCATTCCCCATAGATGGAAGGAGATGGCTGTGACAGTCATGGGATATTGGGTACCCTTCATCTACTGTGCTGTCCTGGGCAGTTGGCAGCATTGAGCCTGGTTTGTATGTTGAACCTGCCACTTCTCCAAAAGTTTCCCATGCCTCTCCCCTGTGCCTTCTGTTCTGCAGTCTGACTGTGCTTCCACCTGCCCTTATACAATGGAGTTTGAAGTTTGGCTTATTTGTTTTATTCATAATGCATCAGAGTAGGAAACAAAAAAAGTTTTCCTAGTGGTTTTGTTTTGTTTTTTAAATTCAGTACCTTCCAAAACCATGCTGGAATTATCTGCAGCATCAAGCAGATCCTTCAGCAGGTTTAGATTCCCAGCAAATAGGGGTATGAACATGAGGTTACAGTCCCACACTCATTTTCAAACCAGCTTTCATGACTTAAGCTACCACCGAGGAAGTCTGCGCTCCTGCTCTGTCTCGGTGCAAAGGGAACTCAGTTCGCAAGGCGTAGGGGTGCTCCCTCTCTGAAGACTTCAGCTGTCACCTGAATGCATTGCTGCTCCTTGCCTCTTTCCATCATCCATCCTGGCTTCTTTGCCCAAGGTGTGATTTTTTTTGTTTGTTTTAAAGGTGATTTAATCATAGTGTTCCTCCTCTCCCAAAAGGCTGAAATGTTGAGCTTGCACACCTGAGCAGGGACCACAGGCACTGGAAGCCCTTCCTGCAGCTGGCAAAGGAGATGTCCCTGCTCTCTTCAGGACAGCAACAGTTTACTCAAGTTTTTTTACGTGGGTTGGATCAGATGTTGCCATCAAAGTTGTTTGGTTTCAGTGTCTTGGAGAAGGGTTAGCCACGGACAGTGAAAAGATAATAAATTAAATAGCTTTGCAGGCTCTCTGTGGATGCCTGGGAACATCTGTCTCTGCCACAGAAATCTTCAACAAGTATAATTTTAAGCTGGTTTCAGTCTTGCCTGCTGTGAAAAGGACATTTCCCAGGGAGGGGAGCCTTCTCTGAAGGCTGAGCAAAGCAGAGCTGCTGTTGGTCTACAGCAGTCAGCAATCACTAAACCAATGAATTGTTTCTTTCTGAAAGTCTTGTTTTGCTAAATAAAAAAACAAAACAGGAGTTAAACAAAACAAATCAGTAAGATTATTTGTTTTAAAATAATGAAGAAATCTATTAATATTTAAGTGACCTGAGTTTCCCTGCAGTTTATTTGTTTAATCCATTACAAAAATATTTTATTCCTTTCCAATGTTTTATGCTGAGAAAGTGAAATAGTATTTGCCTAAAACTCCCTGATAATCCTTATGCAAACCCATGCAGCTGCATATTTCTGATTACTAGCATTTTTCTTCATTATTTTTATATTGCATTCCTGCAGACTTTGAAATTTATTCAGTTACACATTATGATATATGTTTTAAAAAAATCATTCAGCAATGGATCACATTGTTTTGTTGTTGAAATGTTGCTTATACTTTTCTCACCCGTAGAAAACAGGGAGTACTGTTCCAACAGGATGTTTTCCCCTTTGTACTTACATTTGTCATCTTTGCACTCAGCTGAAATCAGGAAAAAAAAAGTGACCTTCAACTGAACTTGTGGTGACATGTTTCATCTTAGGAAAATTTGTGATGCTTGGAAAGTGGCCCATCTGTCCAAAATGACCCAAAAAAGCAAGAGGCGATTGTTTTACGCTTTTGTGCTTCGCCATTACAACAAGCAGCAGCAGATGCCTGTTAAGGAACACAGGGTGTTCAGTGAATGCGGCGGTGACACCGCTCCCCTGGGAGCAGAGGGAGTGGGGGGAGAGCAGAGCTTGTCCCTGCCCAGGGATGCTCCCCAGTTACAGTGCCCGGTCACGGCTCGGGAGCAGCAGCAGTCTGCAGCTCACTGTGTCTCACTGCTGCCAGCGCTGAGGACCAGGGCAGGAAAATCATCCAACTGTAAAACCTGTCAAAAGAAGGGAAGTTTTTAACCCGTCTTGATTTGCAGGGTATCTCTTGAAATGGCTGAGGTGAGAGGATAGAAGAGATAGCTAGGACTTGCCAGTCTGCCAGGACTGGTAGACATTTGGTATCTGGATTCTACTTGCTGGGTTTATTTCTGTTCTGAAAGAGAAGGGCAGAAAAGCCAGTCATTTCCAAGATATGAAATACCTCACCCCTCTCAACAGCTAGGGATAGCTTAAAAAAAATTGGTCTTTCAACCATGAGATAAAGCAGTACACCCAAAAAAGGGGTGCAGATGGGATTAAGTTTGTTAACATTAAGTTTGTTAGGTGTGTCCCCATTTTATGCATTTTTCTATGAAGAAAAGCCTGGACAGTTCCTGTTGTATCCTCTTCCACATAAATGTCCATGTGGCCAGAGAATCAGATCAGGCAGTTTAGGCAGTGTTTAATACTGGTTGTTTTTCTTTTTAAGAGGACATCTCTTCTTCATCAACTGTCCTAATTTCTTCAGGATTTTCTTCTCTTTGTGCTAGACTGATTGCATTTAGTGGTGTAGACCTGCAGTCCTTATGCAAATAAAATAGATCTGCTTGAATCAGGCTCATGCTCATGTGAAGTAGGTGCAAGCCCCAGAAGGCCCTCAGATCTTTTCTTCTTCTTNAAAAAAAGCTTTCATAGGTGGAAACACACAGCACGATAACAGCAGTCAATTCTTCAGCTTTAGATTACTCTTATACATAAAACAAGGAGGTAAATATGACCACCTGAAGGCATGTCCCTATTTGTTGTGTGGGAATCCTTTGTTTCCACCCTGATCCCATTTTGATCTTTCTGCAGAAGTACTGATGCTGCAAAGCACATCCAAAGCCCCAGCTGCCAGCAAGTTGAGAACAATATTCCTAGTGACATATCTCTTTAAACTGAAATTAAATAGGATTTTGCTGTTTTGACAAGTGATTTTTTTAGATTAACTAGGAGAAATATATTAATTAAAATATTTCTTTTTTGATCCAAGTGCTGAAAACATGAAAAAAAAAAGTATTGCAAACAAACAGAAACTCTTGTTTGCAAAGAAAACAAAGTAAACAGTATTAATTATATCCACATTTTACTTGACTTGTAGGGGAGAGACGAGCACTTGGAAATTTTTTAATCATATCCAAGCCTGGACCTTGAAAATGTGCCAAAATAGAGTTTGAACTGAGGGTAAGTGTAATCATGTCAGAGAGATATGTTACAGGGTTATTGTAGATGTCCCCACAAGAAGTTTTATATACCCAGGAGATTCAAAGCTAATATTCTGCCCAGAAAGGTTTGAACATAGTAAAGGATGTACATAGAAATTACAAAAAGAAACTAGAAATATGATTTGAAATCTAGAAAACCTGTTTTTTACATCTTTAAGTAGCTTTCCCATCCTTGTGAGGTTTTGTTGTTAGGTTTTTTAGTGGGTGGTTTCTGTTTTATTTTGCTTTGTTTTTTAGTTTTTTTCACTGTTGTTTTGTTTGTTAGCTTTTGTTTTGGTTGGGTTCTTTTCTCATTTAGCTTTAATTTATTATTTTAAAGGGGCTATGGTTTTTGTGGGATGTAATAGGTTATATTACTTGTAAAATTCAAATAAATTAGCAGTGATTGTGTGGCATATGCAAGGTACCATGCAAGGCCCTTGAAACCTCCAGATTGCTGTCTGGGAGGGGTAGGTGGGGGGATTTCACACCACTGAAATCTACAGTTCTTTGAAAAAGACCGATGTAAAGCTGTTAATGGGCACCTGTGGCACCCATATCAAGCAATGGAAAACAAGAGTTAGGACCTGAATACACAGCCTTTTATGGGCTATGCCAAAATCACCTATGGGTCCTGCGGCTCCATGCTTTACTCCTTCATATTCTCCCTGAGGATTTCTCATCAGAGATTTCTCAGAATAGTTTTTATTCTGCAGTTGCTAGAATTTTTATATATGACTATCTCAAGAAATATAATTCTCAGTGCATTTTTGTGAAGTCTTTGGGCTGCTTCATACTAGTAATGTTGCCCAGAAACTGAATTGGGTATATGTTAGTTTCTCTGTGGACGAGGAAGGCACAGATACGGGACTGGTGTTATCGCTGCTGCTGTCGTGTGCGGCTCACAGTGAGAGCTGTAATACCCTGTGTTGGAGTGGCTGGTGTATTAGCTGTGGTACTGCTGGGAGAGAGAGAGACAAGCATTCAGGCACCCAAAGCTTTCTCCAGGTCGCTGAAAACTCCTCTCCTCTTTCCAGCTGTCCTGCTATAAGACATAACCTCACTTATAAACCTTGTTCTGCTTGTATGCCACCACAAATGGTGATTGTGTGCGGAGGGTGCACTTGGGCTGACCCATCCACAGGCATCATAGGCAGCTTCTGGAGCTGCAGCGCTGTCACCAAATCCACAGTCCTCACTGAACCACTGACGCTGTTGTATCTGATGTGGGGTGTGAGAAAATTTATTTCTCTACTGCATTATGCCCTCCTTTTTTCACCAGGCTGCCCAGCAGCGTTTCAGTCGTTATCCCAATGAGTATACGAATGTTTCACATAAGTAAAACAGAGACAGGGACTCTGGTCCTCCCCTGGCCAGTTCCTCTTCTGTCAATGGGTAGGCAGGACTCAGTTTCAGACAGGCATGAGCCCACAGTCGCTGTGTTTTGAGCAGGACACGTACATGAGGGCGAGGTGAGGGAGGGGAGCAACATGCTTTGCTCCTCGACGTGCTTTGCTGGTGGTACTCAGTGAGTTTGGGCTGTATCTGGGTTCTCTCCCCCCAGCCCTGTGAACCCTGCGGGCATTATATAGGATTCTCAGAAATGCTGATGGGTCTATATGTGCCTAAGGCACTTGGTACTTCAGGGGCTTGGCTTCAGCAAACTGCAATTTTGAAGACTTTAATTTGTCCATGATTGTCCCTGAGGGTCTGGCACTGCTTTATGGATCTTTCTGGCCAAGAAAGTCATCCTCAGCACAGCCCTCCAGGGCACCAGGCACTATGATTTGCATACCATTCCCCTCGGGGCAGTGATGAGCAGGCAGATAATTGAAGACTGGTGGCGTTTTGAGAAACTGCGGTGAGGAGGGTGTACTTTCATGTGAGCACATCCTGGTTTGTGGATCTCCCCAGGCTCATGGGGTAGCAGAGGGCATAGTGCTGCAGCTCCTTGGCAGTCAGTCCTGTGCCTTCTGAAGTTCCACCTGAATGTGAGGAAGAACTTAGTTACTGTTAGAGTGACTGAGCACTGGAACAAGGTGCCCAGAGAGGCTGTGGAGTCTCCTTTCTTGGATATATTCACCATCCTTAGAAATGTGCTCTAGGGAGTCCTATTTGATCAGGGAGGTTGGACTAGATGAACTCCAGTGATTCCTTCCAACTTTAGCCATTCTCTGAGTCTGTAATAAACACATGGTTTAAAGTCCTTTAGACACAGGAATCAGCTCTACTGATATGTTGTGTGTGCGCCTCTTTGTTGTTAAGACTCAGGGTGTCTTCAGGAAGGTACTCAACTCTTCCCAAGCTCACTCTGGCTGCTGGAAGTTCATTTGTTTTCCCAGTGCTTGTACCTGTGTACGCTTGATGTGAATACGACTTGAATTTCTATGGTTTGTCAAAAGGTTTTTTTCCTTGAAATTGCTATTTTGTGCACTCAATTGACTGTTTTTCTTGGCCACAACTGTATGTGGATGCTGTGTTTGGGAGAATGAATGATCTGAGACACTACAGAGAAGTACTTCACCTTTCTGTCTTCTATGCTGCTGTCAATCCTACTGGAGGCTTTCACCCTGGTCCCCAGTCATCTGATGCATCCAGCATCCACTGCAAAGTTGACAGGAGTAGCTAAAAAGGCTTATTTTATTACAGTCCACTCCATCCCCTGACTCGGCCAGATTACTTGATTTCTCTGCATTCTTTTTCTCATTAGAAAAACTGCTCAAGAAAAAGGAGTTTTTATATAAGACTGTAAGTACTGCCTTGCCTTTATTAACTCTATGCAATAGCCTTTCATACCATTTCTCATAGCATTCTTCTGGAGAAATTGGCTATTTATGAGCTGTATGGGTGCCCTCTTCACTGGATTAAAAAACTGGCTGGGTGGCTGGGCCCGGAGAGTGATGATAGAGTTAAATCCAGTTGGTGTCCAGTCTCCAAGGCTCAGTACTGGGGTCAGTTCTGTTTAATATCTTAATGATGATCTGGACAAGGGGATTGAGGGCACCCTCAGTCAGTTTGTTGCCCAGTGGAAAAGGACCTGGGAGTGCTGATCAACAGTGGCTGAACATGAGCCAGAATGTACCCAGGCAGCCAAGGAGGCCAATGGCATCCTGGCCTGGATCAGCAATGGTGCGGCCAGGAGGGCAGTGACCGGGCACTGGGGCTGATTGCCATGCACCTTGAATCCTGGGTTCTCTTTTGGGCCCCTCACTTCAAAAAGGACATTGAGGGGCTGGAGCACGTCCAGAGGGGGGAAACAGAGCTGGAAACGGGTCTGGAGCACAGATGAGGAGAAACTGAGAGAGCTGGGGGTGTTTAGCCTGGAGAAAAGGAGGCTCAGGGAAGACCTTATCCCTCCCTACGACTCACTGAAAGGAGGCTGTAGCCAGGTGGAGTTTGTTCTCTTCTTCCAAGTAACGCACAACAGGATGAGACAAAGTGGCCTCAGGTTATACCAAGGGAGGTTTAGACTGGATATTAGGAAAAATTTCTTCCCAGAAAGTGTTGTCAAACTGCCCAGGGAACCTGGTGGAATCACTATCCCTGGAGGTATTTAAAAGACATTTAGGTGTGGCACACAGGGACGTGGTTTAGTGGTGAACATGGGGTTGGATTCAGTGATCTTAATGCTTTTTTCCAATCTAAACTATTTTGTGACTCTGTTATAAGTTTATAACTAGAAATGCCACAGCGCGCACGTCTCCTGTGAGGCGCCATCTGGTGCCTCCTTGTAAGCTTTGCATCCCGTGTTAAATAATGATATAAAGCCTGAAAAGCCAAAGGCCAATTTTTATGCACAAAAACTGAGGAAGAGACATTTCATATTCTGACGATAAATTGGTAAAATTCCTTTTTAATGTGTTTCATTTAAGCCTTAAAACTTCCAGTGAATTGCTGAATTCGTGGGCCAGGAATACATTATTTCAGCTTTAGTCATTTCCTTTCTGATTAGTAAAATGGCAATTAGTTGCTGAAAAAATTAGTTGCCACTGATCCCAACAGTGAAATTTTTCCTGAACAAAATCATTAGACCTTGTTTATGCTAATAAGTTCCTTTTGAATCTGTGGAGTAGCTTCAGGCACAATCCTTGTGACAAAAGGAACATTGTGCATCTGACTGTGTTCAGTTCAGAGCTACTGGAAAATGTGTCTTACATAACACAGATGAAAAAAATTAGCAGTTTCAGAGTCATCATCTATAGTTCTAAAGGACATTACAAAGGAGGTTAATTCATTTGATACACTTGTAACGTGGACTAGGAAACATAAAACAAGCTCTTCCATTTATGTAAAATTGCACAGTTTACAAGCTCCAGAGATGTTACATGAATGGAAGAACAAAATATGTATGTTTAAACCGGTAGAAGTAATTCATAATGCTATATTTATTGGTTTTATTTTTTGAGGGTTTTTTTCTGAATGACCAGTTTTAACTTATGTAGGAACTTACTTTCAAAAAAACTGAGGACCCGTGTTTTAGGAAGATATGCGGGAACAGCAAAGGCTCTGAAATTCACAGCATCTCAGAGACTTCATGTATTGGTTTGGGCACACAAAATTGGCCACCCAATTTGAAAAGTCTGTTGTGCTTTGCCTGAATCCTCGGTGATCCAAAGGTCCTAGCCTGGATGAGAGCTTGGGGATGCTGATTCCCATATTTGGCTCTGAAATAATGAACTTTATTAATTAAGATAGACAGGCAACACCGTTGAGCAATTTTATTTGTGACACTTTAGGTTTGCCTTCTCCTGCAGTCACACACTGCTGTACTTACCTAGTGTTTGGAGATTAAGTTATTTAACCTCAGGAGATACCAGAGGCTAAGGGAGAAGAATTTTATAGGAATAGCTAATAAAACCTTTGATGATTGCTTTTCTTTAGACCACTATGCACAGGTTTTTGCTAGAAAAATAGTGCCTATTGCAACCTATTTTTTTCAGCCCAGCTAGTGATAAAGTGAACACTACAAGATGGGTCTTGAATTCATAGTCTCAGTTTGTGCAAGGAAAAGAAACACAATGTCCTGGTGTAGGAATTTTCAAGCTAATTACATTGCCTTGAGCCTTGCAATGTAAGGCTGCAGCTGTACAATGGAGCCACTTTCAGTTAAGAAACTGCATAAAAAAGGATCAGGTCCTAGCAAAGGCTGGCAGGCTGACACTTGGGCAGCAAAGAGAAGGGATTTTTAGACTCTGTCCTGTAAAGCTACACGGTGGGGGAGTTATTTCATCAGGTAAAAGTTACCTCTAAACAAAGTTCAAAATTGTTTGTGTTTAACACTGCAAAATATTTTAAAGAAAACTGTACTGTGTCTTTCAATGCCAATATAGAATATGGGACAGGTCCCAAGGGAAGCTCGGTCCATCCGAGGGCTTACAAACCTTGACTCTGTCCCTTTAAATGTAATTGTTAGTAAACACTTTCATGAAAGAAGCTTTCATCAGAGAAGGAAAAAAAAAAAAAGTGGCAAACTACAGTGGTAAATAACTTGCCTTGGCAAATAGAATTTAAGCCACTGATTTGAACTGTAATTCTGTTCAGCATTATCATTTGCTTTGTAAATAAATGTCCTTATCCAAACAGCCAAGCTTTCTGTTATTGATGAAAATGGGGAAATGCGGGGCAGAGGGAACGTGTCACTTTCCTTCCTTTCTGCAAGTCTGGGGTTTCCAGCTATTCAGATGAAACTGCTTGCGTTTCCATCGAGCCTTGCCCTGCCACAGCAGCACGGGAGAGCCCCTTTGGAAAACGTCCCCCTGGCCCCACTCNCGGCGGGAGACTGGCGCTCGGCAGCGCCCAGCCAGCTTCCCCCGCTCCTTCCCTGAGCCAGATGGAGACGCATGTGGTTTCTCTGTCAAGCATGTTACTCTAGCGAGGAGAATAAAACGAGCAGGAGCAGCTCTTGGCCGCGGCGGCACAGGCGAGCCCGGCTCTGCCAGAGGAAACCACATAAAAGCGCGCGGGTGCGCGTCTGGGGGGAGGGCGCAGCGAGCGATGATGCCTGTAGCTTCTTGCTCTCGGAGCTGCGATTTGTGAGCGAAACATGATGAAGTCACCCCCTGGACAAATCACACGAGCCTGTCAACCTCACCAGGTGGGATTACTCGTAGCTAACAGCCTGAACTCCCCGAGCAAACAGAGCTCTGCGCTCACTATAAAAAAAGGCGACGGTGCGGCGCAGGCTTTTTAAGAATTCCCTGGTATGGCTAAGCAGGGCTGCGTCCACTCGCACCAGGTAGGGGAGGAGAGGAGCGTGTTTGTTTTTAGAGGAGGAGCAGCCCGTCCCTCCTGAATAAGTTCCTACAAAAAAGAGCGTTTCAGCTTCAGAAAGAGATGTTTTATTCATAAACTCCTTCTGGTTTGTGTTACTCTCCAACGGTGACGCTGTCAGCTGCGGCTCCTCCAGTGATGGGAACTGCAGTGCTGGGGAGCTCCAATGTACTGAGGACCATCTCTGCTCTTCGTGCATAATGCTCTTAGTGCAGAAGTCCTGCTTCTTGCACAGTTTGCTTACTTTGCTGTTTTACTTTTGCAGGTTATATCCTTATTTGCGTTTGCCTTTGGAGTGAATGTCTGCATGGGATTTACGACAAATCGATTTAGGAGATCTGAAGAATGGGATGAAGGCCCAGTCTCAGGTACAGTAACAGACTTAAATTGCACATCACTATATACCCTTATGTTATAGACTGTGGTTAGAAACTATTCCTACTCTGTAACTGTAGTTTGCTTGTTCCTTTTCCCTCTAGGATATAGAGAAGAATAAATAACTCTCTGAGTCCGAGTTAGTTGACCTTTGGGACTCACCTATAGGTCTCTTATTTACTTAAACTTTTGCTCTGTGTGCATGTGACTATGGAAAATCTAGCTTATTTTAGGACTGAGCACTGTCAGTCTCACAGAGATTGGTCTCATCAGCTCCTGAAGTGTTTGCAGGGTTTTGTGCTCTGCACGGCTTCCTTCTAGCGCTAAGAGAAACTCCCTGATGGCTTTAAGGGTGGTGGGTTTGTTTTGATTGCTATTGAAGCGGTTTCTAGAAACTTGATTAATGCTTTCAAGAGGCACTGGTGAGAAAAGCTTTTGGGATTTCTGTGGCTCCTGAGGTCATGCTGGTTTGTGAACAGTAGACGGCAGACATCGACGGCGGAGAGGGCTGGGAGGGGAGAGCAGGTGTTCGTGCAGATGCGCTGTCACCGAGTCCTCTGCTTTTCTTACGCCTTCTGCTGCTTTTTTTCTTTGAAAGACAGCAACAACATGCCACAGGAGGCTCGGTTATTTATGTTGTGGGGCGGTATAGGGTTCTGTGAGCTCAAGCATAGTCCAAATGGAAAAATGTATAAACTAGACAGCTAGTCTTTTTTTATTCAAGAAAAAGCTGGCTTGACTCGTGTCTATGTTCCTTTGGCAGGAGAAAGGAAACTTGTGGTCATTGACTTAGAGCTGGTTAATGTAACTGAAGTGAAAGGGTTTCATTTGCAATCCTGTCTGTAATGATAGCCTGTGAATTTTAATTATAAAATTGTTTGCCGTGGCCAGAGTTTGCTGTGTTCCTGGTAATGTATCTATGTCCTCCTGTCCTCTCTTATTTGAGGATTTGTTGTCTAATTACAGCCACTATCAGGTCACTGAGTAGAAGCATTTTAGGTAATCAAGAAGATAGTGGCTGTTGCTTTTGATCTTTATAGCAGTAAAAAAATTGCTTGAAAAATGATTTTTAAAAAATCTTCTAGAATGTTACTGTAGAACAGACGTGTAGTGTGCGTAATAGGGATGGGAAGGATTTGCATTTCAAGTGCTCAACACCTGAGTGCCTGTTGCTTTGCTTTTACTGGTGGCTGTCTAGGGCAGGGCTCAGCTGGTTTTTACTGAAGACTCAGAGGTCTGATATTGGGTCCCATTGCAGCTCATCAGTCCCAACTCTGCTGAGCCAGCCAGAACTGTTCTAACACCTCCAGAGATGGGAATAGTAGCTGTGTGCTCCTTCCAGTAGCAGGAAGATTCATACAGCATTCTGGAAAAGTAGGAAGAAATGCAGGATCTCTTGAAAAGGGTAGGAGATGGGGTACTTTCGGAAATTTATTGAAAATTTGCTTACAGATGGGATTGACCCAGCACCTGACACTGAAGTAGTCCAGTCAAGGGTGCAATAATGAGAGACAAAAGTAATGGAGGATTTTGTCCAATCTGTGTTTATGTAGCTTGGTTACTTTTGTTTCAGGAGAAAAAATATGATGGCGAAGCATAAAGTAATATAGTCACAGTAAAGTATAGACAGTAAAAAGTTACACTGGAGATGTGCAGGTTTTTTAGCAAACTGAAAGCAGTGTGATCAAAGAACCGACTTAGTCACTCTTAATTGCATGACTTCCAATTATACTTCATCAGAAGAGTAGTGCAACAAAATATCCAGAAATAAAGATTGGTATAAATTTTTTTTCAACTTCACTATTCGTTAGCTTATTTGCTTCCAAGTGTCTTGATGTTGGGAATAAATTATTTTATATTGACAAAACACTTTCTTTACCAAGCATTATTGTAGAAATCAGTTTGTTATTTTTCCAGCGGTATGGCATGATTGTAAACAAATTTTCATTTTCATCTAGCATAGAACCTGCTGTGAGCCAAAAACATTGTGGTTTTTTCCTAGTGCCTTGCCAAATGCATGCCAAAGTACCACCACAGTGGCTAAAACACCCCTTCTTGTTCTCTTTTTACAGTGTACAGATGTATGTGTTGAGATGTTGAATGTTTGTACACAACAAATTATTTAACTGAAATAATTTTTTTACTCAGCATTTTAAGAGACAATAGAGATCCAAAGCTCACATTTTTCCATAACTCTGCCTTTGTAAGTCACTTGCTTTATGAATTTCCTAGCCATCTTTTTAAGCGCTTTCAGAGAAAATGGCCTTAGTAATCTCTTAAAGCATGGTTCTTGATCACAGTAGGATAACTTTAATGCCTTGGAAGGAGAAACTCTATGTTTTTTCTATCTCTTCTCACTGTAGTTTTAAGCATGCCATTAAAAATGGAGTTACACTTTTTTTTCTGATGGAACACTTGTATTTTTTCCCTTATCTGACTTTTCATTTGGATTTAACTCATTGCAAAAATGAAAAGTTCATAATAGGAGTATCATCTAGCAGAAGTAGTGCTCCAGATGTTTTGTTTAAGTATTTGGTTGTTCCAGATAGGTTCCATATGGGATTGAAAATGGCAAATTTTTACTAGGTGGTCTCCTTCTCCTGACTCCATAAGCGTGTCTATATTGTGCAGTCCTGTTTTAAACACTATGGCAAATAAATGGATTTTGTTATTTTTGAACTTTGTAATCAGCCAGAATTGAAAGAAATAGTTTGATATGGCACTTTCTAAGATAAGTGTAACACCCTTAAAATAGAAATGTGACTTCCTTGAACTGAATCTCAGAGGCACTACTGCCCTATTTAGCTTTGCTCTCTAACCTATGACATAGAAGACAATTGGATGGCTTTTTTGGACTTAGTGGCAATAAAAGGAATGTATGGAAAACAATGTGAAAAGCTTTATGTATGAAATAAGGAAGTAAGGATATTCAGGCTGAAGTCCCTGTGCCTTTCTGCACCATCTGGCTGCAGGAGCTGTGGAGGGATGCAGGAATTTTGAAAAGGATTTTAAACTAAGTTTGTTCTGTACAGGAGTTTCTGCTAATTTGAAAGTGCTCACCAGGGGGAGAGGTCCTGATGATATATTTTCAAACTATTTTGCATGCGCCAGTACCTGTCCCATGGCATTGTGCATGACCTGAAAATCATGGTCTGGCTGCAAAGGCAAGGTCAAGCATGAGAAACAAAGGAGCAATCTTAATACGCTTGGAGAAATTCAGCAAGTTCTCTTTTGTGCTGCGATTTGGAAAGGGTCCTACATTGACTCAGGATGTGTGACCTGAATTTGCTGAGTGATTTGGGATAATTCACTACATCACTAATGAGGTGGTTGTTAAGAGATGTGGAAAAATTAGACAAGGTAGGTGTGCTAAACCTTTTTTACATGAAATGGAAGCCCTACTTGCAGTTATAGAAGATGGAGCTGGAAGGGATGTTGAACAGCTGCATAGATCTCCATATCCCGAGACCTGGTCAGTTAGAGGAGTCCTTCTGATGGATCTTGACCTAGCCCTTCTTCAAAATCTTCAAGCTCTGAGATTGCACAGCTTCTGTGGGCAGTTTGTTTGGGTGGTTTCCTGGTATAAATGAACTGCTCTTTACAACAACTCATTCCTTAAGCTGCAATTAACTGTCTCTCAAGTAATCTGCTGTCAGATTTACACCTTCTCTTTCCTAAACGCATGTTGGTATGTCGGTTTTGGGTTTTTTTGGGCTTCGGAAAAGATCTGCCTCTCAGACCTTAGAAATGAAAAGGGTGAAGCCCAGGGTAAGGTTTATATGCTGGTATGTAATACCTTCAAGTTTCTAATACCTTTTATGTGCAGCTTACTGAATCTGTGATTACATATTACCTAGCTTCCAAAAAAGAAAATAGTAGAAAAGGTTACATAACATGAAAATATTTTGGTAATAGATTTTCAGAAGAATTTGATAGGAAGCAGCTGTCATCAAAAATAAGGACCACAACTCCATAGCCCTGAAAATTTGTGTTAACGTGATTTGAAACAATTCTCACGTGATTAATTTCCAGTATAGCTTTCTGACCTACTCATGTAAGCAAAGAAAATACTGATCTGTGTATTGCCCGCATAGATGCACAATCTTTCTCTCTTTGGAATTTCAGATGGCCAAAATACTAATGGCTCACTAAGAGCATGCTTGCAGGGTATATACCTACAGAGTGAAACTTCAATGTGTGTATGGTGTTACTCACCCTGAGCACTGCTGACCTGGTTGAAATAAAACCCCACAAAAGCAGAAAGATGGAGTTGTCTGCTCCTACCTTTTCCAGCAATTATATGGGTGTGCCTTGACGCTGCTGTGAGCCATGACTGCACATTTGCACTTCTTATCTATGATCTTGCTGTAGCACTGATTTTTTGACAGGTTTACTCGCTGAAGTGGTTTGTGCTGGTGTCCAGTTAGTGCCACTCCAAGGGAAGTGGTGGAGCAGTAGCACTTGGGATGAGAGCTGTGAGACATCAGCTGCTACAGTGTCACTTCTGAAGTCCCCCTTCATCATCTTTTCCATCCATTCTCACAGTGTTTCCTTAATGCCATCTTATTTGGGAAGAGATTTAGATTTCCCTTCAGTTTATGTGGAAACTAAACTCTCAGCTATGTAAAAGTGTAGGGGGGAAAATACATAAGAAAATATCAGAGCAACTATTTCCCAAAAGTGCCATTGCGTCAGTCCTCTAAAAGTCATACTGCTAATCATGGTGGGGTTTGCCAAACCCAAAACCAAACCATGGCTTACAAGGAAACAAAACACAAGACAATTTAAATTCTTAATTTTAATAGGTCTCTCAAGGAACAAAAGGCATTGTGAAATTTTCCTTGGAACACCTCTATATTTAAAGGATAGCATACATTCCTTACTTTATTTCATAAAATACAATTAACTCTAGAGAAACTCTAGCAAGCAATTTTCCTGCTTCATATAAGCTGCTATGTTGGATTCTCCTACAAGAAAAAACTTTTAAAATGTATAAAGGGTATAAAATAGTAAGTTTTGAGAAAAGAGCAGACATATATCAGCTTTGACATTAAGGGCCCTTACTAATAAATAGATTATTGAAGTCTAATACATTGTTCATGGTTTGCAGACTGGCAGTTCTCCATTTACTTATACACATAACAGTTATTGATTTCTTAAATATTTCTGTATTTTTAAAGTTTTTATAATTTGGTGCTCTGCAGAAGCCCATCAAAAAGCCTTGCTTTATTTGTCCTTTAATTTATAGAGCATTTCAAAGTTTTCTTCCATGCTTCACATTGATTTGACACCTTCCAGTGTAGCAAACCAAGTCCTGCTGTCTGCATGTAGATTAATTGGAGTACTTTCCTATGTAAACTGCCCAGCCAGCCATGAAAATGTCACTTGGTTTCTGAAAACAAAGACCTGCTTCTGTGGAATAGCTGCAGCTCCTGGAATGGGGCCTTGGAGACTTCAATACATTTCTGCTAATGATCTCTTGATTGTTACAGAGGTAAAGCCAGGGCTGTTTCTTTGCAGGACATTATCACAGCACGCTGCTTCCTTTTTTTCCTGCCCCCGCCCCAAAAGAACAACTTTTTTGTATTTGTTCTTTTTTTTTTATTTCATTTCTTCGAGCAATTCTTCTGCTCTCCCTTCCCTGCCTCCTTCCCTTTCCCAGAGCAAGCATCCAAGGTCTTGCTCATTCAAGTGGCTCAGGGCTGAGCCGTCTGTCCCATCGCTGTCAGCCTGACAGATGTTGCCCTGTTTCTTGTTCCACACAGTCCTGTCAGATTCTCCCTGGATCAATACCTCTGGCTCCTGCAAAAACAGATGCTTTGAACTTCAAGAGGCAGAGCCTCCTGGCTGCCGCTGTGACAACCTGTGCAAGAGCTACAACAGCTGCTGCTTCGACTTTGATGAGCTGTGCTTAAAGACAGGTATGATGTGTCTCCTGTCCTGCACTGCCAGGCGCTGCTGACACCTGGCTTCTGCCAGTGGTCTGGACTTGCTTGATAAACCAGCACTCCTTGTTATAACCTGCATCTCCTCCTCACCTTGCCTTGGCTGGGTAGGCTCAGCTCAGCCCAAAATGCAGCCCATGTTTCCTTGCATGGAGCAGTAGGAATGTGCACCTATTGCTTCTTACTGCGGGGCAGAAAAAGCCGGGTACTCTTCATACCACATAGATAAGGAGATCTTCTGACACTAAATTAAAAGCAATAATCAGTGTTCAGGTACCAGTCTGACCTCTAGTTTACAATCCAAAGCCATGGTAGAAACTGGACGTTGGTCATTTTGTGTCAGCCATCCTTTTTCATCTTAAGTGATAACTTAATATTGGAGCCATTGAGGCTCACTTGAGAGGGTGCCTTGGAAGCTGGGATCATTGAAGGGGTGCGGGTTCTCTTTGGGCAGGGGACAGCCAGGGCTTGCTACCCGTGCCCCAGACACTGATTTCCAGGTGTTAGGATGCATATTACTGCACTGGTAGAAGCATTTGACTTCAATTCATTGGACCCTGGGGGACAGAAATATAGCAATAGGTTCACTTTCTTTTTTGGTAGTTTTTTTTCCATGAGTCATAGGCAAGGAAAACTTCAAAGAGGGACATGAGTTATATTTTACTCCTTAGCATAGTGCATTTAAATTATTAGCTGTACCCATCTCCTTCATTGTTTGCACAGTGGTCAGAGTTGACACAGGTGCCTTTTATTTTTGCCATTGAACTTTTTCTTGTTTTATTGTAGTATTACACTTACTAAGCAGCCGGAAGAAAAGTGTAATGATTTAAAATATCATTGCCCATGGATGTGCCATGCTTGAAAGTCTTGACTTCCTTAGTTCTGTTTATGATTATATAATTTTCAAAGATTGGTACCAAAAAAGAATGAGCTAATCTAGTATGAAAACCAAATTTGGTTCCAGGCCAAAAATTTTTGAATTTTAGGCTGAGGCTGTTCCGCCCCTGCTGTAAATGGCTGCAGAATGAGAGGCTCTTTTTGAATACTTCCAACACGATATCTACTACCAAAGGGCAGAATTTCAGTTCCCCACCCTTCTGTCCACAGCAAAAGCAGTATGTTCACATATGCATATGGATACCTGTATAGACCCCGGGGCTGTTGTGCTAATGGTCATATACTCCCAGAGGCATTTATTCAGGCAACTATCACATGTGTGATCTGGAAATATTACACACAAAAGAAAGCCTCAAATGAAGCAGAAAAAGGGATAAAAGACATTGCTCTAATGTGTGATTTTTTTTTTTTTTTACTGGATGCATGTTGTCTAAAGTGATTTTTATAGTTCCTTGGGTGGGCCTTACTGTGGAAAACTGTATGTTTAAAACCATAGGCCCTGGTCCAAAGCAATGTACTACCCTTGAGAGAGCACTTAATTTAGACAGGCCAGATCTTAAATTCATTTGCAAGATGAGAAAAGATGGAGTTTTCACAGCAGCTATGCCATGCTTTGTCTTGAAGAGCAGCTCCTGTTTTTTCATATCTTTGAGGTTGCTGCTGGATCTGCACTATGGGTGAGGAAATGATTGATGGTGGGAGTAAGGCTTCACTTTGCACCGACACAGTCTCTTTTTTGCTTGCTTATTTTCTACGAATTGAACAGAGGACCCCAGAAGTTGTGAGGAAAAGCAAAGGTTACCCAAGAAACACCAGAATTCCTAGTTTGTACTTTAGGTTCCATCATTTATCTGTGAAGCGCTTCTTTTGTCTTTTCCTTTCCACACTTTCTCTGGCATTCAAATTGTACAAAGCCTGGAATATGATACCTGAGGGTAGCAGAAATACACCCGTGTTTGTGGAGGAGCCCTCCTGCACTTGCAAGTCACAAGGGTCCTTTTTGGTTTTGGTTGACATCCGTATTTTAACGACTAGAGTGCTTCCATTATGGCGTGAATGAATACTTTTTGTTTTGATTACAATCTCTCATTCTTGCTTACATTGTGAATATTTTAGCTCGAGGCTGGGAGTGTACCAAAGATCGCTGTGGAGAAACCAGGAATGATGACAATGCTTGTCACTGCTCTGAAGACTGCTTAAGTAGAGGAGATTGTTGTACTAATTACCAAGTCGTTTGCAAAGGTAGGTAGGTCTTTGGTCTTTCTAACTCTTATCTTTCCAAACCAAATAGAAGGCAGGGTAAAGAGTTTTCATCCATGTTTTGCTTTGATTTTCTTTTTGTTTTGTTTTTTTAGGAGGTGGGTGAAGTGGGGAATTGCATTTGTAATTTTCTGGTCAATAGCAGAGGTAAATAATATGTTGAAGGATGTTATCTTTGCCTGTAGAGATAATGGTAGAAAGAAGAGGTGGAGGTGGATGAAGAGGAGTTTAAAGCAAAGCTCTGAAGTGTTCAGATGCATTTGTCTGTATCATAGGGAGTGCAGGGATATCTAATGATCTCAGAAGGAACGAAGCATTCCTAGATACGTTATCTCTGTCCCAAAGACCTCTCTCCACACCCACCACAAAAGCTTCTGCTCAAACTACTTGGCCTAATATCTGTAGGCTTTGTTTCTTGTGGAAGAGGAGTTGCAAGAATCCAAGGGCTATTACTCGCAGGTGGGTGGTATGGTCTTCAGATGACCGCGACACACCGCACTGCTTGGCAGGTGGATGGGCTTTGAGGACTTCATTTTCATCCACTGCTCCTCTCTGCTCTTTTAGAGCCTATCCTGCCTGTCTAAGTGTGTCTGCCATTCACAGCAGGTCTTCTGATCCTTGGTAATGAGCTCTACAGGTTTTTGCTTTTGTATTTCACCTAGTTCTTACTTTTTTTTCATTCATTAACTTTACTGGGGCAAGGGTTACAGTTTGAAATTGTTTCATCATTTTGGAGAAATGCATACGTTCAAAAAATTATAATAGTCCAGATCCATCCATACACTGAAAACGGGCCTTTTTGTTTAGTTGGGTTTTGCTGTTGGGAATCCAAATGAAATATGTATTTTCCAACAAATCCCTGTAGATTGTCCTTACCTTTTCCAAAGAAACCAGAAGCTGAGACCACTTAAATACTGGTATAGTTTCTAGTTCCTGCCTTTTTTGTGAGCTTCCTCTCAGAAGGGTCAAGACAGAGGAATTTGTATGTCTCCAGCTTTAATGTTTAATTCAATATTATCTTAATGTTTAATTGTGTAACATAATCTTCATTTAATTGGGTAACAACAAACTATCTCAATGACCCTGAAACTCTGACAGGACTATGCTTTATGTAAGAACAATGTTTCCTCTTTATTTGTGCCTTTGCCTGTCTGAGGATAGTGTGTTGTTTATTTTTTCCCCTTGGAAATTGTCCCTCCATCTCCTGTCATGGTCAGTTGGAATTGCTGCCGCACACATTTCCTGCAGGTTTTTTCGATGATGTTTTTTGGTTTTTTCTTTTAATTGAATTGCAGTTCCATTAATAGTGCCAGGTTCAGGAAGTAGGCTTGTTATTTAATAATTCGGGTTTTTTTCAACTGACCTGTAAAAGTGCAAGTCATGAGCCACTCTATAGACAGCATTCATCAGTGAAAACCTTAAGAAAATAGTTGATTACATGAAGTAGTTTTAACTAATCTAGGTCTGAAAGAGTATTTAATGCCTTTTTTAGCTTGAATCTCACCTGATCCATGAGCTGATCACCTATCTAAACCAGCTGGAAACTATTTAGAGTTGTTTTTCTTCCCCAGAATGAATTTTGTTTTGGGCTTTTAGCCAGATGAATCAACTCATGGAGCCGTCAGAACTGATGGGAGGAGGGTGGGAATGCACAGCCAGAAGCAGCACTGCCTGGTTTTGACAGATTGAAAAAAAAAAAAAATTAAAATAGATGACCAATGTGTCTAAAGCATTACCACTGTCTCCTGCGGTCAAATGGACACTTTTAACTCCAGTTTTAAGAGCTGCTTGTAGAAGTGCTACTTTGGATATTTTTGTTGAATAGAATAAAACCAGATCACTTGTTCAGCTTTATGAAAAGACATTCTCTTTATTCATGGGAAGTATGACAAGTCAGTCCATTAACTGGAGCGAGACTTTCTTTTTTTCATATGTATTTTCTGTGAAACCTCTAGCTGTATCCACAGATTTTGTATTTTTTATTTTTTGAAACTCCAATGTGAATTTTCTGGTAGGAGAAACCCACTGGGTGGATGATGACTGTGAAGAGATAAAGGCTCCTGAATGTCCAGCAGGGTAAGTGTTTTGCTTATACCTGGAAAGGCAAATGCATCAAAGCCAGTGGTCCCCAGCTCTGCCTTGGACCTTGGCCCTTGGCCCACCAGATTTCTGCAATGGCTCTGTCATGCAGGCTGAATGACTGTGGGTTGGATGCTTTCCTGGGCTTCCCTGTTTGTACAGTTAGGCTCGTAATATTGTAATGCATTTGCCTTTATTTAGGTTCATAATATTGTCATACATTTGTCTTTGAGCTGCTGTGCAAGTAGTGGTGGATGATATTTGGGTTTGAACTCTTGGTCTTCAATCACTTGCTGCTGGGTTTGCCTGCTTCACATACATGCAAAGGAAAGGTAGCCAGATGCCTCTGAAGTCAGTGGAAAGGCCTAGGTTGTTCTGCTTTCAGTAAAATTCTGGTTAAGCCATACATGAACACAGTTCAGGCCATTTTTTAAAATGGAATTTTGTACTTTTAGCATTATGTTCTTAAATGAAAGGATTTCTAAACTGCAATGGGGTACAGGCTTGACTTAGGAATTTGAGCACCTGAGTAACATGGATAAAGTAAGTAACTTTTGAAACCATTTGTCTCAGTATTATCCCTAAAGGTAAGCATCTGCTCGGGTGCTGAGTTGGGTTGCAGCTCATCCTGTGCTGTTAGGAGGATAGTTTGGAGATGCCTGGTGACGGTGACAAGTACTAACCCCTGCAGCAGATGAAATTAAAAGCCCAGGTGTGTCCATCCATGGCATGTTCTCTGCCTGCTTGGACTTGACTTTCAGTAGCAGTAGCGAATTCAAAAAGTAATAAAGTAACATGAAATACTGTCATCTTTAGTATATTAGAATGAGCTTTGCCTCACAGAGCATGCTCCAAATGCCCCACGGACTTCTGTTTGAGAAAGAAGACCAACTGTCATGAGACATGTGGTTTTTAACTACAGATTGTGTTCTGGGCTGGGTGCTTGGCATGGTAGATTTCCTTCTCCATCATCTTCTTTAAGTATTTGCCTTTATGGGTTTCATGTTTTTAGCTGCTCAGGGAGGATGTCTTTTATACTGGATAACAGCCCTTTCACTGACTGTGAGTGAACACTGGCTGTTACTAGGTGTGAGGATTATCAATTTCTCTTCATCTGTTAAGTATGTAAAAGACTATAGGTATATAGTTTATACTGTAACTGAACTTCTGGATTTCCTGGAGACTCAGTGAGCAAGTGGAAATTAAAAAGCTAGAATTTTGAAATGCTGCTTTATATTCCTGCTGCTTTTGCCTTTAGCTTTGTTCGTCCTCCTTTGATCATCTTTTCTGTTGATGGTTTCCGTGCATCATATATGAAGAAAGGGAACAAGGTCATGCCCAATATTGAAAAACTGAGTGAGTACATCTATTTTCTGTCAATAAATGAAAGACAGTCTCTTGCAGCCCAGTTGCTTGCATTGTTTGTTGAGCAACAGAAGGGTCAGCATGGAGATGAAATGGCAGAAGTCCCCTTCAAATTAGGTGATATCAACTGGTGACTTGAAAGCACCCTGAATAATGCAGCACACAGCTGCTGCTTTGGGAAATGCTGCTCAGAACCAGTGGTTTTGTGGTTTTGTCTGCAAAGAAATTAATCTTTAGTACATGAGGCATATCATGCATGCTTACAGGCTAGTTGGGAGCAGCCCACAAAATTTTCCACTTGTTTCAGAAATGTCAGAGGTATGGATAAGTGGCTGCAGAAGCTGTATGTGGATGCCTGGTAACTGGCTGAAAACATGCCCTGCACTCACCTTCCTGGGAATGGGCACCCCCTTGGGTTTGTGGAGGACTGAGTGCGCTGTGTATTTGAGCCTCTCTCTATTGCATGGTAGTTTGTGTGTGCCCATACCCTTGAAATATGTTGGGTTTGTTTCCCCTGTGTGTGTGCTGGCCCTCATATTTGTGTAGCCAACCAAGGTTGGGTTCAATGATCTTGAAAGTCTTTCCAGCCTAAATTGATTCTATGATGGGGGGACTGAGGCCACAAAGCCCGCTGTGAAACTGCAGCTTTGGTATATTTATTTCCTAAAATAAACCTGTGTTTTCTCGTGTCGTTTTACTTTACAAGAGACTTCCAATGACTCTGGGTGGAGACCAAGGGAAAAAAAAAACCAGTCTATGGGAATGTAGCTGGTTCTGTAGTCATCTGGATGCACTATTTCAGTTGTTAGTTGTGAAGTACAAAGAGGGCATGAGCAGATTTACTACTGCCCTTCTGCTGACTGCTGTTAAGCAGCAGAAAGTTCATTTAAATTAGTTAAAATATAACTAGTTTCTGCATCATTTTGAGTCACAGAAAGGACTTTCTCTGGTTTTGTTTTCCATGTCTAAGAGCTTTGCTTCCTCACACTGGCATTTGATTTTTCAGGATCTTGTGGAACACATTCTCCTTACATGCGACCTGTTTACCCTACAAAAACATTCCCCAACTTGTACACCCTTGCTACTGTAAGTCTCTGGGAAGGATTTTTTCATAATAAAATGCTGCACTGGAGTAGAAATGTGTGTTATGGGAAGCAAGGTTTAAAAAATTATATATATATATATATGTTATATGTATAACTACTTCATTGTCTATCCTTTTTGGTATTTATGTTAAGTATTTTTGTCATTTTGAAGAAAAAGTGTTTAAGTATTTTCTTTTATTTTGAAGTGGTGAAATGGATTGTATTTTACCATTATACACTGTCACAGCTTTCCTATGCTTTCTTATGCCTGCTTTTGCTGTTATTTATACTGCTGCATAATTACAGGTCAAAGTTTTCCTAGGGGGAAAAAAAAACCACCCCTGAAATGCTGCCCTGAATACAACCAGCAGTTGTTTCTCTGCTGGAGCAGCCAAAGTCAGTGAGGCAGTGAACAGCTGCGGAGTGTCTGGGGGTCTCACTGTGCTGGCCCTGCAGCGAGGGGAGCCATCCCTGTGCTGCGGCGGCAGGACTGGCAGCCAGCCTGTCCCCACACCTGTGTGACACTGACCCTGCTCCCAAAACTGCCATAAGGGACTCTCCACCTGCAACTGCAANAGACCAAGGGAAAAAAAAAACCAGTCTATGGGAATGTAGCTGGTTCTGTAGTCATCTGGATGCACTATTTCAGTTGTTAGTTGTGAAGTACAAAGAGGGCATGAGCAGATTTACTACTGCCCTTCTGCTGACTGCTGTTAAGCAGCAGAAAGTTCATTTAAATTAGTTAAAATATAACTAGTTTCTGCATCATTTTGAGTCACAGAAAGGACTTTCTCTGGTTTTGTTTTCCATGTCTAAGAGCTTTGCTTCCTCACACTGGCATTTGATTTTTCAGGATCTTGTGGAACACATTCTCCTTACATGCGACCTGTTTACCCTACAAAAACATTCCCCAACTTGTACACCCTTGCTACTGTAAGTCTCTGGGAAGGATTTTTTCATAATAAAATGCTGCACTGGAGTAGAAATGTGTGTTATGGGAAGCAAGGTTTAAAAAATTATATATATATATATATGTTATATGTATAACTACTTCATTGTCTATCCTTTTTGGTATTTATGTTAAGTATTTTTGTCATTTTGAAGAAAAAGTGTTTAAGTATTTTCTTTTATTTTGAAGTGGTGAAATGGATTGTATTTTACCATTATACACTGTCACAGCTTTCCTATGCTTTCTTATGCCTGCTTTTGCTGTTATTTATACTGCTGCATAATTACAGGTCAAAGTTTTCCTAGGGGGAAAAAAAAACCACCCCTGAAATGCTGCCCTGAATACAACCAGCAGTTGTTTCTCTGCTGGAGCAGCCAAAGTCAGTGAGGCAGTGTGCAGCTGCGGAGTGTCTGGGGGTCTCACTGTGCTGGCCCTGCAGCGAGGGGAGCCATCCCTGTGCTGCGGCGGCAGGACTGGCAGCCAGCCTGTCCCCACACCTGTGTGACACTGACCCTGCTCCCAAAACTGCCATAAGGGACTCTCCACCTGCAACTGCAATTTTTTCCCCTTCCTTTTTTGTTGTGCCGTCGCTGCACAAATGCTTAAATCGATGAGACAGGAGCATATGGAGAAAGAATAGGTTGGGAGGGGAGAGGCCCAGAGAAAGGAATTTTCTGCTCTTCTCCCTGAATTGCTTTAACTGCAGGACAAATTGTGATATAAATCCATGGCTTTGGGTGACCTGCCTCAATTTTTTTCTCGGAAATAACTTGTCTAACAGAAGCACTCATGAAGATAAAATACAGTAAAATGGAAATGCTAAGTGTTAGTCTTGCAACCAAAGAATAAATTACTGTATCCAGAAAGGGCATTCATGAAGAGGAACTGAAAGTGCAAATCAATCTTCTTTTCATACATTTATGCATTTTCTTTGATGACTTCAAACTAACTTTTTAAACAGCATGAAAACTTGAAAGTACTGAATAACAGGAGTATTTATTCCTTTTAGACAATTCAGTCATCTCTTACTGCCTTCATTACTACAGCCAGATTGAAATGTGCTTCTCTGAAAGTAAAAATCTTTTCTAGTATGTAGCTTAAAAGATACTTATTTTAAAATAATTTAGTGGTATTTGCAGATAGCTATGAAGCGCCGTATTTGTGTGCATTAGGGTTTTACTAATTAATCTACTTTTGCACAAAGGGACTCTATCCTGAATCACATGGGATTGTTGGCAATTCGATGTATGACCCAGTGTTTGATGCCAGCTTCAGTCTTCGAGGGCGAGAGAAATTCAATCACAGATGGTGGGGAGGTCAACCAGTAAGTTTCAAATTCCCTCCTACTTCTTTCTTCCTCCCTCTTCTCCCCTCCCCCTGTGCTGTGGAACCTAGCCAAAAATAATAATTAAAAAAAACATATGTGAACAATTTGTACCTAATCCCTACCCCTTCCCCCCCTAGCTGGCCCTCCGTCTATCAGTTTAAAGTAATGTTTTGAGTTGGCTTTTGCTTTTCAGAATAATAAATCCATTGACTATGGAAAGGTGCTTGCACTGATAAGTATAAATTAGACACAGCTAGGACAAAACCCTCACTTGAGGCAGCAGTGTAACACTGTAATTTTGTTACTGTGGCATAATGTTTCCTTTTCATTATGGGTTTCTCAGGTTTTTGTCCCAGTAATGTTCTCTTGAGCAGTTTTAGTATAAATATTTTGTCAGCATAGCATGGTATAATTTCATAATTGCTATATAAGTCCATAAGTAATCACTGTTACCTGATTTACTGCAGAGGCTGTGGAAACTTGAGAATTAATCTCTGCCTTGAGTACAGCAGCAGAGGCTGAACTACATCCAGTCTCTTAGATTAGTGTTGGACTTCATTTGTCTAGCTCTGAGCCCTTATTCTGGGCAAGGAAATGGAGTCCTTCCAAGTATTCTGTGTTGCTACAGCTAAGACAGTCCTCTTGCTGCTGCTGCACTTTCCCCTATTAGTGCATGCTGTGGTGGCTTGCTTTGACAGCAAAAGTACTCAGTTTTAAGTGCAGGAAGCCAAGGTGCATGAAAACTTCATTGCACTGATTGCTTAGGGAACTGTGGTTTAAATGCTCTCTGATTTGCTCTCACCTCACAGAATAGTGAAATGGTAGAGGAGAGGAAATCGAAAGGGGTTTGGGAACCCCATAATCTGTCATTTCTGTTTGCTGCATTGATCCATATCATCCCCCAAATCTCTTAAGACATAAATACCCCAAGAGGCTAAAGGGAGTTACTCAGATGGTTGTAGGTTTAGCAAGTGTGTGTGTTGTCTGCATGTGGTATAATCCACAACAAATACAAGACAAGGCAATTAAGAGTTGCAGGCAGATGTGTGACAGGCATATGTGTCTGGCTGTAGCTGAGCCAGAATGAGGTATTTGTGCCATTGTAACGTCTGTCAGCAAGTGTAGGCACTCCCTTGGCTAGTTAGGACCTGGGTTACTTTTGGTGTGGGTGGTGAGAAGAAAGGCTGAGGAATGTACCTATTGTCTTGCTTCTTGATGGAAGCAAAAAATCAGGATCAAAACTAGGAGCAGTGAAAGAGCAGCACTGTGTAACCTCTTTATCTCAGCTACAACCAGAGCCACACAGTTAAAACCTGCTCCAGTGTGGAGTTGAGCTCATAGATAACCCTGTGGCTCAATTGTGACAACTCATTAAGCAGCTGGAATTTAATTATGCATTGCAAAATTAATTCTGCATCTTACCTTAATCATGGTTAGGTAGGAGAACTAATTGCTGGGGCTTGTACAAATGTCTCTACTTTTAAACCATGATATTTTAGAAGTACGATACAAGTCTATGAATACTTCATTACATGCTGTGTTGTGTGGGGAACATTGTTAATTCCCGCACCTATGCTACTCCAGAGAATAAAATATTTCCTGGATGAAAAATGTCATCTGAGAAGAGTTCAAGAAAGTTACACAACAGTGGACGACCTTACACTGGATGAAATCCTCAGAGGATAGGGTGTGTGTACGTGGGGGTGTTGCATACCCAAGTAGGGATGATAAAATAAACCAGTTGTTCTGAAGAATTGTTAAAAACGAAACACACAAATCATGTAATAAACTGGACATGTCTTTGGAAAATTGGAAGCAAATGCACAGAGGAAGGACTGTAATTCAGTCCCTATACACATAATACAAGGGAAACCTAAAAGTTGGGCAAATCTGATAGAGTGGCCACAATAGCTGGATAAGGAGGTGATAGAACTCTTGCAGAAATATGGTATGAATTATACTCTCTCTGCATGTGCAAGAATTGCACATTTGATAAGGGAACTGCAAAGTTTTATAAGAAAAGATGTTATCTCTGTCTGTGTATTGGTTAGATACAGTCAGTTTCTAACCCCTTTTTATAATTTTCTTTAAATATGACATTGGCATAGATTGTCCAAAATAGCTGGGTATTGAAAGATAAAATAGTACAATTAAGGGGGTAGGAAGGGATACCTGGTCTGTGTATCACAGAAATCCTGTCTGTTGTATCACATATTCAGCTGGCTCTTTTTAGGTCCTGGGTCTCAAACTGATGCACTCAAAACCTGCGGAGTGGGATATGGTTTGCACAGGATTGGAAATTACTGTTTTTCTGTGCAAGAAGGCAGAAAAAAGTGTCTGAGACTTGCAGCCTTGTATTATGATTAAAACAGCCTAGAAGAGAATGTCATTTAATGTAGATGATAATCTCTGAAATACTTCTTTCTCCTGGAAACTGGCCTACTGTGTATGGCTCTATGAAAATTTGGGGGGGTTTGGTGGTCTTTCCTTCTTCCTTTCTTTAGTTGTTCTAATACTCAGTCTTTTGCTGGAAAACAGCCATATTACCACAGACATCAGTGGGATTTGGCAGATGAGCATCTGAATGCTTTTACTCCAAGAATTCTGAGAAATTAATAGCATTAGGAAAGGGAAAGAAGGAGAGAGAAAGTAGCTTGGAAATGTTTCAGGGTGCTGTAACTGGTTATGGGATTTCCTGACTTAGTATACAATGTTGATTTATTATATAAGCTTAAAACCACCTTGTTTTCAAAACAAAAGTGTTTCATAGGAAACAGCCATAAAACCACTCCTCATACTGCAACCCCATCTCACAGAAATGGTGAGCATCAGGGCCCATGGGGAAACTAAGTTTACTGCTCATTTTTCATGACACTGACATTCATGTTTTCATCCCAAGTAACTTTGGGCACTATATTTAGGCCCCAGCTGTCTTTGGCTTCTGTTGAGCAGTAGTTTTCCATGTCTTGGCTTGATGTAGTGAGTTTAAGCTCACACTACAGACAATACATTGGCTTTTTTTTAGTGATCTTTCATGATCTTTAGAAATAGCCCATTAGCCTCTCCAAGGTCAGAAGATGTAAGGTATAAAACTGCTGGTCTGTGGTTAATGGGGACAGAGAGGCTCCTTCACAAGGTAACCTGGCTCAGGTCTGAGTTTGGGCCCAAAAGATGTCCTTCACTTCAGAAATATCATAATTATAAAAGTATTGATGGATGTTTTGGGTGCCTTGTAGGTAGCTTTAAACCCACTATCAACCTTTTAAAGACTACAACCCTCAAAAAAGGACTATCTTGAGATGTTAATCCTTAGGTATAGCCATGACATTCCTAGGTAACACACAGCCTGTTGTAAAGATGTCTTTGTAGTCTTCAAGGCATGCCTGTGGACATTAGCTCTCATCACTCTGCATCTTAACTTGATATTTCTGATTCATCCAAATTTACGTATTAGTATTTAGAATAAAACCATTATTGGAATTTTGTTGATTTTGTCTGTTTGATAATGACAGAAGAAGCGTTGGAGAGCTGTCGGCTGCCTTTCCATCCTGAACAGGTCTTGCAATCACTTTGTTGATTGGTAGGGGAAGCAGAAGGATAGATGTCTGTAATTCTGTTTTAGAAGTATTTCTTCATATCCAGCTTGAGCCATGAACAAGCAACAGGACTCTGAGTCTGTCTATTTATTGAATAAACTTCTTGTACCAAAAATCTTCTGTCCGGGCAGGAGGGCAATGCTTAGTTGCCCAGTCTGGGAGAGCATTTGTGTGATCTAAGAAGTGTGGAAGGGGCTACTCTGCATTTTATCTTGTTGGCAGAACAAATTACAAATGGTGCAGGAATGGTATTAATTCTACATGCTGGCACTAGTCTTGTACACATTTCTTTACTAGGAAATGCTGTGATTTCCTCCTTCCCACCTTTGCCTGGATGTGGAAGGGATTGATTTCCCATTGCTTCGTCAGCCTTTGATGCATTTGATGTGTTAAATACATGTCAGCCTTTGTGAAGTTGTGGGCTCTTGTTTATTCATGGAAGATCAAAACCAGGGAGATACCCCACTTTCTGTGCAGGTTCTCAAAGAAAATTCCAGTAACTCCGGATGAAGTACTTGCACACCTGTGTGCAAGTGTGCCTAGCAGTAAGAAAAAGGGAGAACCTTAGCCTTGTCTACTTTCATCCATAAATAAAGGAGGAGAATTGTGGTCATTCAACACAGAGGATATAAAAATAAAAGTGATTCAACTTACAGGTTATCTCGCATATATACATAGGAAAGCATGTATACTGTTTCTTGGGACACGTGCCAGTGTACTAGGTTTGAATCTGTGATTGCATAATTTAACAGGTCTTTCCATATTGGAAAAGCTAGATATTGTTGATTTCCTTTGGCATGGCACGAAACAGAGTGGTGGATCTCTTACTATTTTTTCAAATATTTACTCCCCTTCTCTCTGCTTAAGCAAATTAATTCAGAAATATGGCCTTTCTATAGTTTGCAATACAATTAGGCTTGTCACCTATGCAAGGCAAGAGTGAACATTTGACATGGTTAAACATCTGACTGTAAAATTCTAACAGATTAACAGTTAAACTCAGTGTAATCATATACCACAAATAAATTGCATAAGCTCACAAATGGTACTGACCTTGCAGAACAATAACCCTTATTTGCTTCTTAATTTCAACTGGTTTGAATGGACAAGGTTGAGAGGGCATCTGGTAATTTTTTTTCTATCCTGCCCTCCTGCACAACTTGTAGTGTGCCTTGAAAGACAATGAATTTAACTTAAAGACAGTGAGAGGTGTTCACTGGTGATAAAGACTGCAGTAAGAGTTTGCTGCCAACATTTCTACCGGAGTTATTATCCTATAGCCAAAGTAGTAAATAAACTTGTGTGCTCCTATCAGTTGCTCCAGTCTGTTGTCTAATTTTGCCTATCCACTAAGGAGTCTGGATGACAAAGGGTATTTCTAGTAGAAACAGCTACCACTAGATTCATCAGCACTGTCTCAACTCCAAAACATGCTGAGTATTTTATTTAGAGCTTGATCAATGCAAATAGATATTCTTCCACCTCGATATGGCTGCTTCTCTACATGCTGAAAGACATCCACAAATGTATTGCTGAGTAGCAGGTTTAGGTATCATGGTGGATGGTGCTGAATTTTCTTAGTTTGGGTTTAAATCAAGGCTGGCTGGGTTTTTTTGATTTTTTTTTTCCTGCCCCTGAAAAAAAAGAGAACAGAGGTCCAGTAGTGGTTTGTTGTAAGCTTGAGTTGAATCAGGCTCGGGATGGAGTCATTCAGGCTCACTCAGATGTTGTAGACAGATAGGGGCCTTTTGATTTGCTGATTTTGGACTTCAACAGATCCTTGTCTTAGCTATTCATCTTATTTCAAGTGCAGCAGACACATGTACTCATCTAAACAGCTAATGCCAATGTAAATTACTGCATTCCTGAGGTGAAATACTGGCAGGTGCAGCTTTTTCCTCTGAAGTCTGGGTGCCTTTAGGCTGCACTTACTGCTCTTAGGACTGCAAAGCTGGGAGTGATCTCCACTTACATGCATTACCAGCACAGAAAGGTGTGCATGCTGTTTTCACTTGATGTTCATGAAGCAACACTCTGTGCTCAACAAAAATAAAAATATAATGATCACTTTCTCACAGATGTGCTGGCTACCCTGGCAATGTACCAATGATCCAGTTATTCATCTGTTAGGATGACAAGTGTTCTACTTGCCTGGCTGGAGGGAGAGTGTCTTTTGGCACATTTTTAAAATCATTACCTAAAATACACAGGGTCAGAGGTGAATTCAGCTGTCCTAAGACAGGAGCAGCATTCGACATATTCAGCTGCTGAGCATAGAAAGTGGCTGGTCTCATTTAGACAAACAGGCAGAGGGCCTGTGTGGGTCAAAGCACTAGGAAGCACTAAAGTTTGCAGATAGTAAAATCCAAACACAGAATTCCCTGGACTTAGTTTGTTGATACCTTCCCAGAGATATCTGCAGAATTATTTAGAATTTGCAGGAACACAAACATTTTTAAAGAAAAATTAATCTGTGGGGACAATGGTTTTCCAAGTAGGGTGAGACAGAGCATAACAACAGTGGGAGCTGACACACATTTCATGCTGAATGTGTCTTTGACCTCCTTCCTCTGCAGTGACTGGGTTTTTCTCTATGAATAAATCTGCAATGCAAAGGAAAACATAATCGCTGTAAGTGTGGGCCTTTTTTCACCTGGGAATATCATGATGCACTAATGAATATGTAATGAATAACTGCCTTAATTAGACAGTATCTAGGCTGGTTATATACCCTGACTGTGCTGACTTATGTGGCACAAACAAGCATCCTTGCATTGCAGTCATACTTCTGACTGCAGTGATGTGGTCACTGGGTTGTAGGCATGCTTCCTCTTCTTTTTTTTCCTGTTCACTTACATCCTTCTGTCCCATCCCGTCGGAATATCCTGTGATATTCAAATTTCAGTTTCTTGAGATATTGAAAACAATATGACTGTTACTGAACTACAACCCCCATATTCTTATATAAATTCAAAGCAATTTCCTTTTTTTATTTTTTTGTCAGTTACTGTGCAGCCAATCATCTTGGGATCATTGTCACCATGCAAACTGAGTTTCTGGTGGAAGGCTGGGGCTGCAGAGGTTGGGGGAAATGTTTGGGGGACTCCCTGTTTGGTGGCAGCTTGAGTGTGTGTAAATATGAACCAAGCCTGAAATCAGGTGCTTGAGGAGGAACACCTGAAAAAAAAGAGTGGGCTCTAAACCCATGGTCATTCTGCTCCTGATCTTGCTGCATGTATTTAAGAAAACAACATTTCTGTAGGGTTACTCTGGATGTAGTTTTCACTGGAGAAGAGGATACATTATCAAAAAACTAGAATAAAATGAAAACAAATTACCTTTTATAGCTGTGATTTTAATTTAATTGGACTGAGTCCAGCCAGATTTGTTGGACTAGAAGATGAGAGGTAAGGGTTGTGTCCAGGGCAGTGGAAAGGCAAATATGACCAATTTTCCCATAAACAACATTACAGTATCCAAATGTAATTGCTGTTAACTATAGCCTTATTTTGCAAATGACCTTTCATCAGTGTACCAAATCAATCTCAATTAAGACTGATGTGTGAATTATTCAGGCATGACATTTGAGCGATGCATGTCCAGATGACAGTTTTTAAGTGCCTGTTTGAGCAAGGTACAGGGACTTCGAATGTATTTTCAGAGTTGATTTAAAGTAAACAAAACCCCTGCAATTATTATGTAAGTCAGCTATATTTTGTCTTAACTCTTCACGAAGCGTATACATTGCAGTATGCATAAATAATGGCAGGAAATAATCTAGCTCCATACACAGTGTTGGCCTTTAAGCCATGGCCACTTTTGGAATAAGTTTTGAGATAATTTGGATAGTTCCTTGCAAGAGAAATTTAGTTCTGTAGAGCTAAACTCATTGTTTGCTTTCCTTGATTGTGAACCTTTCTGATGTTCCAACATTCTCATTCCCCTGCCTTGCATAGAGTCATAGGATAGAAAAGAGAAAGAGGATTATGAGGATAACCAGGAGTATGGTATAGTTTTCATTAGAGAAACACCAAACAAACTCATGTTGGAAAAGGAATAAATAGAGGGGAATATCATGAACGTTGTATAGAATTGTGAAGAGAAAGGATTAATAACCTGTTTCAAGTATGAGAACAGTACCCTAACCCCACTGAAAACCTGCAGGTTTTAAACCAAGCAAAATTAAAAATCCACTCATGGAGTGTGTGACTACATTGCAGAACTTTCTGCTGTAAACTGATTTATAGCTAGAAAAATACAAGGGACTTGAAGGATTGGAAAAAGGGTTTGAAAATTTCATGGAGATTTTTCCATGATTTCTATGAATCACCCTATTGGATCAGCCCAAGGAGTTCTTAAACATCTGTGTAGGAAGCTGTCCCTCCCTGCAGTCTTAACACCTCGTCACTCTCTGTGGCCTTTTTTGTGTGCTCTTTTCTAACACATTTTCTATTGATGACTACCGATTGTAGGATACTTGGAAGAGGGACATTTATGCAGACACTGATTAGTGTTAAGGTATGTTCCTTTCTAACTCAGTATCCTCCAAAACCTGGATGCCAAAAGGAGTAGCTGAGTAGTGGCTGGGTTTTGAAAATGAAATTAAATATTGGAGGAATTCCTGGCTGTGAAACTTAGTGCTTTTAATTAAAAGCAACATAGAGATTTAGGGGTGAAAGTCTACAGCACAGCAGCTGACCCACTGTTACAGAGTTTGCATAGGTTTGTCACTCCTTTTTTTCAAATTAGGGCTGAAGCTGAAAACTGCAATTTTCACTTCTAGGCTCAGGGTAGAAGAATGCGTCTTGAAAACATTTTCTTTTGATTTCAGAGTCATTAGAGATCTAAACACATTCTAATCCTCTTATATTTTCCTCATTAGATTTGGATTACTGCAGCCAAGCAAGGAGTGAAAGCTGGCACATTCTTCTGGTCTATGTAAGTACCTTCTGTTTTCTGGACATTTTAACCAATAATTCAGAACTAATTCAATGCAAGTGTTTATTAAGTTGTTTTTCTTTCTCTAAGCATTCAGTAGGTTGGAGACTACCTGTAGCCCTCTTGTTTTATTTTTGCAGTGTTTCTGATAACTAAAGGCGATGATACAGTTTGCTTCTTTAGATTCATGCACTGACTTTTAACAATTGTCTAAAGAAAAGATGTGTGACTATGTGAAAAATTACTGTCTTCCACTTCAAAGTATGATTTTTTTCTTCCTTAGTATTACTAGCAATGTTTCTTAGTCCTCTGAATATGGAAGACTCTTATGTTAATTGACATCACCAGTCTAATTGACTTAAAGGTTGGATTCATTCATTTTACAATACAGTCTGTCCTTTGAGCAAGATATCCAGTTTCCCTTTCCTAAGAGAGAGCCTTGAGGATCTTTGCTGTTTGTTCTCTTGTTTAATGATTCCATCTTATTTTCCCTCGTCTCCACTAAAATGTGTCTTTACAACCAAAAATGAATGACTTTTGATAATTTTTGAGGAATTCATGTAGATCAGTCTTTTTATTGCAACTTCTGGCAGGATTGGAGGAGCAAAGAAAACATTTAAGCAACAAGACTGAAGTAAGAAGGGGATTTGACTATTTTTTTTAGAAATAATACTTTTTACTGTTCTAAATATCATAAAGTATGTGGAGGGAACAATAAAACAAACCGCAAGCTGTTGATGGGTTTAGGCTTGCAAGATGAAATCTGGCAGTACTCCACTCTGGTGCTCTACAAACCAAAGAAATGAATGTGATTCCTAAGCTCTATAGCTACACAGTCTACATGAACAACCCTGTCCAATGCATGCTTGGGGATATAGAATGTAAAAAAGGTAGCCAAGGACAGGTTATATCAGTGGCACTAGTAAGGGAGTGAGGCAGCCAATTTACATATGATTGAAACATATATGCCTTAAAACTGCATTATTGTGTTCAGCGCACAGAATATGTTTTGGGAGAATTTTCAGACATACTCAGGAAAACAGAATTTTCAGAAGATTTTAGTCAGAAATGAGTTATTGAAATAATGGGGGTTTTTTTCATATTGCACTAGTAATAAAAATGTAAAAATTGGACAGTACCCAAAATTATTAATCCAGTTTAAAATTTTGCCTTATTTGCAAATTTTAGTATAAATTCTCATTTTCATGGTCTAAGTTCTCTGTGTAGTTGGAGACTGAGGACTACTGTTTGTCAACAAGTCTACGAAACTAAGGTATTTCTCTGCCAGAGGTTTCCAGAGAGTGCTGAATTCAGTTCATTATATGACTGATGGTGGTGTCTGATTCCTGTGTTGAGATTCTGCTATTGATCTAATGGGTTCTGGACTGACTGTGCTATTGTATTAAAATGACAGTTGTGGTCACTGACCTGCAGAGCTTTCCTAAGATGAGATATTTGTAACTTTACAGCTGTTTCTAAGGTTAGTCATTCTCATAGCATGAACTTGGCCTCAGCAGCCAAGTGAGAATGGCAACCACTGTACAAACAGTAAAGTGAGATGAGTGTGCTCTGCAGAGTGAGAATCTGTCAGGGTTCAAGTCCCTCTGCTGCTGGCCTGGTGTTTCAGATGGCTCTATTGTGATTCACATCAGCCTAGCCCTCAGTGGCTACTGTTAAGGCAATGGAAACTTTTCCAGCGTCTGGAAACAGGAAAAAAGAATACTACCAGAGCAGGGTGGTTTCTTAAACTTGCACTGATGTGAGCAATATAGTGGGTTTTACCCATGCCAGCTATCCAATGGCAGCATACAAAAAGGTTAATCTGGTTAAAGCCACTAGAATGGATCTTTTATTCGCTCTTGCTTGGAAGAGGTAGATTTACTGCTTTGAGTTCTGACTACATTTACAAACTTTTAATTGACTTTCTTTTGGAGTATGTAGACATTCCAGAGGTCTGATGTGATTCTGTTTGCAAATTAAAATCATTATTAGCAACAAAGAAAATACAGCATGCTAAAAGCAAATTATGCTATTATGATACATTATATTCATACTGAATTCAGTTCATAGGAAGCCTTTTGTTGATGTGTTTTGCCTTCTATGATAACGAGGTATATCTTTGTATTTTGTGGTCCAGTGTCATCCCCCATGAGCGAAGAATATTAACAATACTTCAGTGGTTAACCCTTCCAGACAATGAAAGGTAATTCACTTGTCATCTGCTGTTGGATAACTGCTAGTTTGTCTTCTCTTTATAAGTAGCTGGAAGAGTGAGCAAAAATTTAATTCTGCAATTTATTTTTGTCTGTTAGAAGTCATCACTGATTTAAGGCATTGCTTGGGTTTTGTGTTTAGTGTGAGTTCTTTGGGATTTGGGAGGCTTTTGTTTGGTTGGTTTGGGTTTTTTGGTTTTTTTTTCATACCAGCTTTTAACCATCCGCAGATTGATTCTTCCAAATAAATGTATGGTATGAGTTTACTTCTTATCAAAAGCATGTAGTTACATGGATTAACTTGGATTGTTCTTATCCTACTGAGTCTAATATGGTTTAACAACCTTACAGGCAATGGCAGTTGTAGAACTGGACACTGAGCGCTCGGAAAATGTTAAGATTTTAATTATGAGTGGGGTTTACTACATAAGCTCCTACATGCTGCTCCAAGGCTCAGCTGTTGTGATTTCTCCTACAAGATTTAGAATGAGCATGTCTCCTCAGATGGTACCCCACGTGACTCCTTGCATGTGTTATTGGGTTTAATAAAGCTGCAAAACAGCTAATCATACCATGGAAACAAAGACCTGCTAAATAATAGTAGGATTCTATGATTGAGAAACAGCTCTTTTTCCACAGAGCTAAGTCTCATTGGAAAGCTGACTCAGTTTGACCTGACCTGGCCAGCTTGTGTTTTTGTGGTGTTGTCAAAGGAAAGCTAACCTTTCTTTCTTTCAGGCCTTATGTTTATGCCTTCTACTCTGAGCAACCAGATGCTGCTGGCCACAGATATGGTCCTTTCAACTCAGAGGTTAGCACAGATTTTTTTTTTTCTACAGAAAAAGCAGGTGTTGCTAATACTTCTTTTTTTCCCTTGAAATATTGATGCTCCTCAGGAGTAACATTTTTAGCAACTTTATTCTCACCTGTTTCTGCAGAACGCTTCCCCTCAGCCAGAAAAAAAAAGTTATCTTCTATAGGATTTATCATGTAAAATTCACTTCTGGGAGAAGGAACTGCCTGTGCCTTTCAGGAGACTGTTTCTTGGTGTAATATGATAATGCAAATGGAAAGATTTATTTGGCAAAGACAGGAGTATATTTGTGTGCAACAGCATAATTTAACTTTCCTCTAACAGTTTTACTTCTGAAAAGTAATTAAAATATAATACAGAAAATTTTGAGATAAAATGCAGAGAAGAAAAAAGCTTTCTTTAAAGCTGACAGTTAGTGGTAGCCAAAGTAATAATTCCTGTCTCTCAGGAAATGTAAAAGGCTGCTAGTTCCAGTTTCATATAGGCCCTGCAGGAGTTCAGAAAGCTTTTCCAATACTGTTCCCTCAGGACTGTACTGTTGAGTTTGGAAAAAGTTTTAAAGCACCATAAGGCATTTTAATGAAAAATTATGTGCAACATGCTGCAGTAGTTTAACCCATTGTTTGACTTCATGTAGCTGGCTGGGACTGATGGGTATTGTTTTCCCTGACAACACTGTTCAGGTGACAAGAACTTAAAGATAATGCACTTGTCTGGGATATGTGGGGAGGGAAAGTAAATGCTGTACCCAAATATCCTGCTTCGAGTGGCTGGGATCTGGCATTTCCAATGATGTTTGACATTTTGCAAAGGTCCCCTAGTTTCAGTGCAAATGCATGCCTGCAGATTCCCATCACAAGACTTCAGGAGGTTTTAACATAAGATTTTCAAAGGGTAAGCATATGTGTGCAATCTTCAAAGAGTGGGGAGTGTATCAGATGCCTACCCTCTGAAAGGCAATGCCAATCTCCTTGACCAGCCAGGTACTCAGCTGTAGTTTCTTCTTTGTTTACATCGTGTGGCTGTTCTTGATGGGAGGAGAGCTCAAAGAGAAGCAGCATTAATATTTTTTAGTATGGTTGAGTTATTTGGGCTGTTTTTAAACAGTTTTTAGCTATTATGAAGTTGCTGTGGGTAGCAGCCCTGTTGGAGCAGTTTTAGCCATGGTCCTAGAGCAGTGGATATGAGGAATTATTCCAAATCAGCGCTGGAGCACCGTATTGGATGGAGAAAAGTAGTCCTTTTTCTAGATAAGCAGAGGTTAAGTTGACAGACATGGATATGTGTCCATGTTGTTATTTGGCTCAAAACAGGAGTTGTGTCTGATTCAGTCAGGCACAAGGTATTGGAAATGAGAGCTGTCTGATTTAATAATGTATTTCTTAATAATGCTTTATAGTTCCTCTTAGTGAAATGTTACAATTACTATATGTGCCTTATGATTGAAAACTCTAATTTTACATATCTGGGTAGAGACGCTTCCTTCTGAACAGAATCATGGAGTTTTTTTCCATGGGTTTAAAAGCGGAATAATAAGATGATGACATTGAAAATCTTCTTTAAATTGTGATGTTTAACAAATCTGCTTAGGATCTAATGTGGCAATCTAGTTTCAGGTTAATTACAAGAGTCTAAAATGTGAAGCGTAGCAAAGTGTTCATAATAGTAAAAGTCATTATAAAAGCAAAAAGCCCCCAAGGGCTTTTGCTGTATGGGGGTTCTTGTGAATGGTTATCTGAAGGATAATCTCTAATTGCAACACAAAGCTTTGGCTCTTCATAAGTGTGAATTAATAGCTTATGAGAGTTTTGCAAATAGATAGTTTTATGTCATTTGTAGTAAACACAAGAAGACCATGAAATCAATTTTTAGCAAATTGAGAACAGATGAGTTAGCAGAAGAGCATGTATGGGTTTGCAGTTCAAACAGTGGACCAAACTTTGTGAATGGAAATTTAAGTAAACAAACACAGCTGTGTAAGTACACAGATGCTGAGGTTTGCTAGGGGTCTGGTTTTGGGATAGAAAAGCTAGAGGAGGTATTTTATATTGTTTCCCTTGACCCTGGTTTCAGAATAATTTTTAGGTGCTATGAAATTTACATCATCTGGAAGAAAGTCCTCAAAAGGATCCCTTTTAGCTAATTCCTTGATACCAAAAGCATGACTTCCCTGTGAAATAATTTTTTTCTTGTATACAGCTGGCAAGCAGTTAGACATTTGGAGTATTACTGACCAGTTCTCTTTATGCAAAGGCATATCAACCAAACAATAAAAAAATTGTTTGAAAACAAGATTGTAACAATTCTGAGTTATATTTACAGTGGGCTTCTTATTTATTCTTTTGAAGAGTGAATATTTCATGTTGAATTTTTCTTACTGCAGTTAGTAGTTTGAGGAATAATTTTTTACCTTGAAAACCTCCAACCCTTTATTTGAATAACATGAATTTTTATTTGAGCTTATTATACCAAATAATGTTCTAAATTTATTTTAAATGTATACTCTTAGAGGTCTAATGGCATCCAGATGGCTCTTAGATCTTCCCAGGACATGCACAGCAGCCTATGTGCAGAGTGTCTTAAAGCAAAAAGCAAAGGGACTTAGACACACTTAAAATTTATTGGTGAATTGCCAGTGCTTTTTATATAAATGGAATTGATATTTTAGCTAGCCTCCACAAGTGTAACTTTGCATATTCACTAACATGAATTTCAGTGTAAATGAGTTGGTTGTCTATGTTTTGAGGGTGTTTTGTTTTGTGTGGGGTTTTTTTGTTTGGTGGGGGTTTTTTTTTAGTTTTTGGGGTTTTTTGTTGTTATTGTTTTGTTTTTTGTTTGTTTGGGTTTTTTTTTTACTTTGGGGTGGGAGTGTTTTGTGTTTGGTGGGGTTTTTTTTCTTTAAAAACATTTTAGGAGGTATTTCAGTGGGTTCTATTATGTTTCCAGGAGCAGTTATGGGAGTTATAAAATATATGCTTGCTTTTGATTT